>CM035144.1:10236543-10729173 GCA_020205605.1 Panax ginseng
TTGTGAGCGTGAGCGTTCTATGTCTTCTTTCCTTCAGAACTTAGTTTCCTATATTGAAGAGGTAATGCAATAACAAAGTGAAAATTTCCGCAGCTCTAGGGAAGCCTCAAGCTGTTATAGCGGAAGAAAGCTACACTGCAGTGGCCACTGAGTTCTCATCCATATCAGAAGATCATATCAGAATAAAAGAATCCATTGTAAAAGCTAATCAGAACAAGAAAAAGGGAATGGTTCTTCCTTTTAAACCGCACTCCATAACCTTTGATGAAATTAAATATTCTGTTGACATGCCTCAGGTAAGTAGAAAGAATAGTGTGTGTTTTTTGATCCAGTTATGATTTTAGTGAGCTTAAATGGTCAAATATGACTTGTTCAAGGAAATGAAAGACCAAGGCATTGTTGAAGATAGATTGATGCTTCTGAAAGGTGTGAGTGGAGCATTCAGGCCAGGCATTCTCACTGGACTAATGGGTATCAGCGGTGCTGGTAAAACAACTCTGATGGATGTGCTGGCAGGTAGAAAAACTGGTGGATACATTGAGGGTCACATTACAATTTTCGGGTATCCAAAAAGGCAAGAAACCTTTGCTCGGATTTCTGGATACTGTGAGCAGAATGACATTCACTCGCCTCATGTTACTGTCTACGAGTCCTTGCTCTACTCAGCATGGCTTCGCCAACCTCCAGAAGTTGATTCTGAGACCAGAAAGGTTGGAATCTAATCCATGGCAATTTTTTTAACTTCAATTCATGAATGGTATTGAAATTCTGACTAATTTCTGCAGATGTTTGTCGAAGAGGTCATGGAACTTGTGGAACTGAAATCATTAAGGGATGCACTCGTTGGGTTGCCAGGTGTAAATGGCCTCTCAACTGAGCAGCGAAAGAGGCTAACTATTGCAGTTGAGCTGGTGGCAAACCCATCCATAATATTTATGGATGAGCCAACTTCAGGTTTGGATGCAAGAGCTGCTGCAATCGTGATGAGAACAGTCAGGAATACAGTAGATACAGGAAGAACTGTTGTTTGCACCATCCATCAGCCAAGCATTGACATATTTGAAGCTTTTGATGAGGTGAAAATTGCTGATAGATAGATATATAACGACTTGGAACTATATCTGCTTCACTTCTTAATTAATATATATATAGATACTGAATATTGAAACATGGGGTTGCAGTAATTACTGATGAAGCAAGGAGGACAGGAGTTATATGTAGGACAAGTGGGTCGGCACTCTTGTCAGTTAATCAAGTACTTTGAGGTGAGATAACAACGAACAACCATCATAAACTAGAAGCTATAAGTTTTAACTGTGTTAACAAGTAAAGTGAGTTCTAAAACATTAATTTAGGTTTGGTTATAACCTACTAACAGAGATGATGTGCTATACTGTGTTGCAGCCTCGCATTTTTATTTTGTTGAGACGCTGCCTCTATGACAGTGATGATGAGGTCAGTTGTATTTTTATTTGAAGTCTATAGTTTATGATTCTTATACACTGTAGTGATATTTTATACTGGTTTAGAAGTTGGAGCATAAATTGGGTCTTCTAGTTTGTTTTCCTTGTTCATGGTGGTTTATTCTTTTCACATTCACAAGCTTATCATTTAAAGGTGGAATTCTCAATTGTGATGTTTAATGTAGTGGGCAAGGAAAGGATGATGAGTTAAGCCCTACTTTTGTCTCTGACTAAGCTTATCCGGATAAAAGGTATTGCAGTTGGACTCTGTCACTGTCTGTATTTCTGATGACGGTGATGTATATGCATTTGGTGGGAATCAGTATGGACAGTTGGGAACTGGTACTGATCAAGCTGCAATACCAATGAGATAAGTAGTGCTTCACTTGCAACGTCTGTGGTCAGCGAATTACGCGTGCAATCAATCCCCATGCCTACACCGATGGTACTGTCTTTGTTCAGGTATTGGGCCTTGATAGTTTAATGGAATGCAGCCGAATATGATTACATGTTAATGCTATAGAAATTGGAAGTTGTATAATGTATAACACATAGTACAATGGCATTGTTCAACATTCAGTTTGGCATTATTAACAGAATAAGCTCTGATGGTGCTCCCTTATTCCTAAATGAGAATGCAAATTTTAAAATCATGCATGTTGAGAAAAGTTGTTATTTCGGAACATAATGTAAATTATACTCAAATTCAAGAAACTTGACCCTTATATCAAGACTGTTATTAGTCTTTGGTTTATTACTTTACATGTGTGTGGTACTAATTTATTTTATTTTTGTGATGATGTTGTAGTGTTGCGGATGCAATGTATTTCATAAGCTGGTGGATAATTTGTTACCTGAGAGGCTTAGCATTAGCAACATGCTGCCATCATCTTTGTCAGTGGAAGCATTACATAAGTAATCTCTTTGTCGTACCCCTAATAAATAAATGACAACAGAGGCAATCTATTGTTGTTTGAATTTCAAGTGTCCTTGTATAGTTACTTACTAAATTTGGCTGACCTGTAGATGAGTGATATATGCCTCTTATTTAACCAGTGACAATTGAGGCAATTTGTTCTTGTTTGAATTTTAATTTCCTCGTATTGTAACTTGCGCTGAATTTGGCTGATCTGTAGATCAGCAATATATGTCAACTCTGGGGATTGCCAAAGAAGATTTCCATGCAATTACATGGTTTACCAGCTGGGCGGTAGATGCAGATCATGGTTCGGGCCTATCTGGTGTTGTTGATAGCACCTCACATCTGGGGATAATGTAATCATTTTACAACTGTTTTGCCAAAATTTGACAAATATTTTGTTTCTTCAAATTTCCAAACAACTCAGATACTAATGCCATCTTTATTTCTTTTTCTTTCCCTTTTTATTATTTATTCTGGACAGATGGAGTGTTAAATTATTTATGTGACATCTTTTCCTTTGTTTTAGCAGTGGGAAGGAAGAATGTGGCAGGGATTTTGATATATGCGGAGTCAAAGGAATTTTGAGGAACATGAGTGCTGTAGAGAGGGCAGTACTTGGCTTCATGTGCAAAGATATAATCGACATGGGGAGATTTATGTGGCTCAAGGAATATGGTTTAGAATCCCAACTTGTAAAGTATGTCCCAACTAACATCTCCCCCGAAAATCATTTGCTGATTGCAAGGTACAAGAGTGTATACTAACTATAAGCCGCTGGAGGCTCTTCCATATGCTCGTTCATATCATCGGTAGATGACACGAATTAAAAATATTCTTAAAAATTTTTGTGGCAAAAACTAGATGATGATTGAAGATAGTCTATGATACTATCTTCACAATTATTAAAGCATTAAACCTTGATACTGTTTGGTCTAGTCGTTTAGGAGGATGACAGGAAGGATAGGAAGACTGATATGTATATGCATATGGACAAGGAACTATCTTTCCTTCATATTTGGTTGAGTTGGTGAGAGGAAAAAAATTCAAAGAAAAAAAAAGCTTAAATTCTCATTTTCCTATCAATGAGAGAAACTTGTTATTGTTTTTTATTTTTGTACTTTTACCAAATAGACAAACAGACCAATAATATGATACTTGAAGCTATTAGACCAACAGGGTTATTTTAAAGTAGTTTTACCCCCCTCTGTTATTTATGTTTGTTGTATTCCTTTTCTTATGCAGGTCTTAAACGTATTGACATCATCCAAAGAGTTGATTGATCTCATTAAGAATGTAGACATTGTCTTCCATTCTAAGCCCTCTGGCTCATCTAAATCGATGCTTAATAACTTGTATAGATTTGTTCCATCGATCAGAGAACAATTATAGGTATCTCAACATCTATACATCCTCATATGCCCCATATAATTCATGTAGTGAAACACATACCTCATGTGACAAGTTTACCGGTCTGTTCTTATAAAATAATAACAGGAGATATTAACAACATTTTTTCTTTTTGGTGATCTTTCAAGGATGTGCTTTAAATTATTTTATTTCTCATGTGTTGGTTCAGTTCACATTCTTTGTCTAATATAGTGGAAAGAAGAAACATTCTCTAATTTATGGATAATTAAATTCTCGTTTTGAAAGCGGTCTTTGTTTTAATTTTCTTTGTCATTTTTTTCTATGATCCTATAAATATACTGCCTGCTTTCTTTGCTTCTTGGAATACTTTTATATAGTTTACTTACTAAAGGAAATATTATTATCTGTTGAAATTGAGATGCAAAATTTTAGCTGTTAATTTTATATATTCACGTCTCATGAAGGTTTTCTTATGCCATGACTTTTGTGTTTGACTTGCTGGTCTAACTACCATGTGTCCCTTGTGCCGGTTTATCTAATAGCTTCAAGTATCATACTGTTGGTCTGTTTGTCTATTTGGTAAAAGTATAAAAATAAAAAACAATAACCCTACTTAAATTCTCATTTTCCTATCTAATCCTGGAAAAAAAACCCCAATAAAATAGCTTTTCCGACCCTCCTTTTACCTTAGCTTCTATAGCCTGCTTAGTAAGAAACTAATACTTGCCATCACCTTTGTTCTTTCGACTTTTTGCAGCTCAGTTTCTCCTCCAACAGTGTTAAATGGAAGCAACCCTCCACCAGGCTCCCCAATAGGTTTTGGTGAAATTCCTCCAACTGGTTTCGGAGAAAGCCCTCCAACTGTGAATGACACAACATCCATATCAACTAATTTAAAACCATATCAACTAATTTAAAACCATTCATCGGATGCATAATTTTGGTAATTTCAATAATCACGGGGAAATTCATTCTGGATATGTAGAGGACCAAGTCATCAATGGATCAAAAGCTCATTGCTTTAACAATATACTAGAGTTCTGGGTGCTCAACTTATGTACATAACTTTATTTGCAGGACAAAAGGGCAGAGGTGAGTTTCTGAAGGGTTGATCTAAACTTTCAGTTTCTGCTTAAACACTCTGGAATAGTTAGCTTGGGCGTTACTAGATGTAAAGACACTAGTTTCTAAATATGCAGTTTTGACATGAAAACTGTCGCATGTTTAGCAGTTTTTATCTAAGGTAGTATTTATATCTTTTATAACTATAATTAAGCAATCAGGTCTGCCTATGCCGGGGGAATTTTGGGTTGGGGTGGGGTTGGGGTGGGGTGGGGGGGTCTAATCCTCATATTTTGTCCATTTACCTCAAGATGTAACATTTTAATCATTACAATTTGCAAGAACCAGTGGCTCGAAATGGTTCTCTCCCATGGCGAGAAGATGACAAAGATGGACATTATATGTTTGCGGTTGGAGATAATTTAACATCTCGCTGTAACTATACTTTTCAACCATCAAGAAAATTTATATTCATTGTTTATCGTTCTTAATGCCTTGTTATTTTGTAGGATTTTTCAGCAAGCCATCTAAAAAATATGTTGTCATAATGCTTCTTTTAAATATTATCTTAATCTATTGCGTTAGTTAGCCACACTTGTTTTTAGTTTCAAGGAAATATTGCTGTCAAATTTTTAGTGTATTCTTTGAAGATTTCTCCACCTTGCAGGCTCATATCTAGTTACTGGGTAATATATACGTACCTTTTGTTTATGAGTTTCATGCTTTTTCTTGTTTTCTTTTCTAGAAACACAAGTTTATTTGTTCTTCAATGGCTGTTTCTGAGTGTTCTTGTTTTTTCTGTTTGTCTTTGTAGACAAGATTTTTAGCAAGATTGAGCCTCAATTGAGCTTCATTTCCAAGTAAGAAAATAAAAAGGGTATTACCTTCTTCCATGTCCCTTGATTAGTAAGAAATAACACAATATTGTTGTCTTTGTGTATTGATTTTGGCACTAAGTGCCTCTGGTGACCTATTTGCTTCATTTTTCTGACTTGCTATTATTTTTAAATATGTGTAGGAAGATTGCTTCTACGACCTACCTTACAATCTACGGGTATCAAATTTACGTGCTATATTTACGAAGATAACTTTAAATTATGAAGTGTACTCTCTATATATGTTGATATATACTTTGATTGAAGAAGCTGTGGTAGCTTTAGATGGTTAATTGTAAAGATAATGAATGATTATGTAGTGGATGATTTTATTAAATTAATAATATTTTAGTTTTTGTATATTTTGTCATTATTTTCTATGGGGACATTGAGCCAGTCGGTACATAAAAAAATGTCAAATTTTGATTTTGACAACAATATAATTTGTTACCAAAGTATTGAACAAGTTTTAATATAGCAACAATTTTTATATATTTAGCAACAAATTTTCGTTGTTAATGGCATTAAAAATATAATATTTGGCAAACGAAAAATCAACCTAATAACAATGGATATGATATTGTTGCTAATACTAAAATAAAAGATAATATTTTTATCGTTGCAAATCATATCAACTTTCGTTTATATATATAAAAAAGCGGCAACATATAATGTTGTTTGCTAATCGACGACTTTCGTTCTTTATTGAAAAATAACCAACAACAAACATTTTTGTAATGATTCAACATAATGTCGCTGCCAAATAATATAATCAAGAACGAAAATTATTGCTAAAAAGTTTACATTCATAACGAAAAGCAAGCTTAGGCAATAATTTTCATAATGTCTTTATGAATGAAAAATGTCGTTGCGAGAATGGTATCAATTACAACGAAAATGCATGGTCATTGCAAAAAAAGAGTTCATTTCGTTGCCAATTAGCGAGCTTTTGCAGCGAAATGGGGTTTTTAACAACGAAATTTAATTATTCTACGCAACAATACATTTTGTTGCTAAAGGATCGATGTATCTGCATGTCGAAGCCAAATTTCGTTACAAAATGTATTACTTTTGGTAAAGAAAAAATATGTTCGTTCTTGAACAATTAGCAACGCTTATTCATTATGAACGAAAGATGCAACGACAATGAAGTCGTTGCCAAAAATCTTTAGCAACGAAATTTGGCACATTTAGCAAAGAAAATCGGTTGTTCTTTGAAGCCCCATTTTTTGTAGTGTTTAAAATGATATGATTATATCCTACCTTTGTATTTTCTTTATGCAATGGATATGAGTAAGAAAGTTTTAGAATCATATTATTATTATGCTAGATTATTAACCCTATTGTGATATATTCTATATCCGATCATTGTTTATCAACATGTTAGTATATGATAATTTAGATATATATTACATTCGTTAATTTCTAAACATAGTTATACAAGTGTCTCCACTTGGATAGTCATAAATATTTAATCACATGTTGATATATATATATATATATATATATATATATATATATATATATATATATACCTCTAAACTATTTGATTAGCTAGACATAGATTTAGAAATATCGTTGAATATGATAAAACCCTTTTGTATCCAATCAAATTATTTTGGTTCGGATTCCAGACTAAGTATGAACATCCCGATCAAGGGAAAACTTTTATGCACCCAAGGTGGACAGAGTGAACGATAATATCGTTCTTGTATGTAATATTGATCAATACAGGGCACATTGGGCAGATCACCCTCGTGTCCGTAAGTTATGACGGTTTGTGGATGAAGTTCTGCTAAACCTACTCGAAAATTGAAAACAAGGTTCATAGTATGTCGAATACCCTATATATATAGTCATACGTAGTTTCAAAAATTTTGGTATAGAATTGTTATGTTATTATTATCGGTTCAGTTTACTTCACAACTATTAATTCGTTGTAGAAGTGATGTACAAAGAAAACTTTTAATTCTTTTCAACTAATTATATTTATAATTGTTATTACTTCTTTGGGCACTCCAAATGCTCATTCTTGCTTTTAAATTTAAATATTTTCAGCTAAGCGTGATCAACCTGAAGGTTCAGCCAAGATCAAGTGAAAAGGAAAGCAAACAGAATGTGTTTAATGGTATCTTTTGTAATAGTTAGACTGTATTAGAACTATGATATGTATTATATATCATGTAAAGAATGTAGTAAAGGTTGCGTACTTGGGATTAGACTCTGATAAATGTAAGTTAAGTTTGAAATTCATATTATTGTTATTATTATTAGTATTATTCCGCTCATACAAATGGTATCGTAAAGCATCGAGTTCGGGTTTTAAGTACCTGAATTTGGGGGCGTTACAGATGGAGTCACTTTTTTCTTTCTGCTAGGTATGATAACCATAGAAGGTTTGAAAACACGTTTGATGGATGTTGTAACAACATACCTATATGGCTCACTTGGTAGTCAGATCTACATGAGAATTCCTGAAGTATTAAAAATGGCTAAATCACAAAAGTCAACTTAGTGATTATTCAATCAAGTTGCAATGCTTATTATATGGTTTGAAACAGTCTGGTCGTATGTGGTATAATCGACTTAGTGATTATTTAATAAAAGACGAGTATACAAATAATTAAATATGTCTATGTGTTTTTATTAAGAAAAAAAAAGTGGATTTACCATCATTCTTGTATATGTTGATTATTTAAATCTTTTAGGTACTCCTGAAGAACTCTCAAGAACTGCTACTTATTCAAAAGATGAATTTGAAATGAAAGATCTTAAAAAAATAAAATTCTGTTTGAAAATACAAGTGGCGCATTTAGCATCCGGAATTTTTATTCATCAATCCACATATACTGAAAAGATTCTCAGTCGTTTTCATATGGATAAAGCTCACCATTTGATTACCCCGATGATTGTCCTATCTCTAGAAGTTGATAAAGATCCATTTCGCCTCTAGAAAGTAGGGAAGAAATTTTTGGACCTGAAGTTCCATACCTAAGTGCAATTTGTAATCTTATATATCTTACAAACTGTACACAACCTGATATTACTTTTTTTTGTCAACTTGTTGGCAAGATATAGTTCTTCTTCAACTAATAGTGGCATTGGGATAGGATCAAACTCATTTTGAGATACTTTCGTGGAAGTATAAATCTTGGGTTATTTTATCCAAGAGATTCAACGTCGCAATTGGTTGGATATGCCGATATAGGATATTTATCAGATCCACACAATGAGAAATCACAAACAGGTTATATATTTACATATTGTGACACGGCTATATCTTGGAAATCCATAAAGCAAACAATGACAACTACATCTTCACATCACTAAGAGATTCTCGCTATACATGAAGCAAGTAGAGAGTGTTAGTTGTGATAACCCGGGATTTCGAATAATCAAAATTTTATGAATAAATTTTTTTATTATTTAATATTGACATTGACTGTTAATATTGTACTGTGTATTTGTGAGACAAGTCTCGAGAATTAGTCAATATGTTTTTTTGACTGAGAAAATAGAGTAGAGTTGTGCTTAATAACTTTAAAAACCCTAACCCTAATTTCCAGATAGGGATTCGATAGAAAATATGATTATAATATTTGTACTGTTGATTATACGATAGGACTGTATAGAAAAGTTGACCAATGGTTGACTGGATAAGGTTTAATATTATTAAACCCTATTAAGGGATTAGAAACCCTAATCTCGGGATTAGAAACCCTAACGTGCTGTTAGAAATCCTAATCGATAGCCGGGAAACCCTAATTTCAAAACCGGGAATTGTAAACCCTAAATTAGGAAACCCTAATCCTAATGGGCAAAACTACTGTGATTAAATAAACTTAAATATGATTAGAAAACTCTAATTATATTTTTGTATATTAAATTTCTATTTTAGAAACCCTAATTATATTTTAGAAATTTTATTTTTCTAATTAAACCCTAAATTTGAAAATTGTGGGAACTAGAATTTTTAAAACCTAAGGGTTAGGACCTTAGGGTTAAATCCTAAGGGTCAAACCCTAAGGGTTTGTACATATGTCAAGAATACCATTTAATTGTATTTTATAAATGACCATAATACCCTTTTTACATTTTTAGTAAGCTAACTTGCAATTGTGGCTATAACTTTAGTTGGTCACCAACTTTGTTGACTTGGTGGCTCAAAATCTCAGCCATTTGACACTCCATTTGACAGCAAACATCTACCATTCATTGCATCTAAGCAATATATATAGATTTGGGAGAGAGAAAAAGTCATAAATTTGGCCATTTTTCTCTCTTGCTCTTACCAACTCTTTCTCATACATGAACCTCCGAATTTGCTAAGTAAATCAATCACTAGATAACCTCCTAGGACACCAAGAGCAGATTTGGAGAGCTAAGATCAAAAATTGAAGCTTGAAGGTATAACCGAAAATTTTAATTTTGATCCAAGTTGCTTAGAAACTTGTTGTGTTTAAGTGTTTAATTAAGTGTTAGAAGTTGTTTTTAGTTGATATATGTTGATCCATGATGGATCTATAGCATCAAAGTGGGTAAAAATTATGTTTTTCAAAAACTGTTCTTGAGAAAAATTTTATGTTCTGACAAGGAATGTCAGTCGCTCTAGATCATGGTGTGTTTATGATTTGTGATGTTTTATTGTTGGAATCTGTAGCCTGGTATGTTTTCTTTCATCTTCAAGTGGTAGAAAAGCAATTATATAGCTAGATTATAAGTTATTTAAGGTCAAAAAGCGTTGACCGAAGTTGACCGGACGAAAATCTGGGCAACCCAGAATTGGAAAAATCGAGTCTGACAATTTTGTAGTGTCCGGATCTATCAGTATAATTGTTATTTGTTGATGTTATGATATTCATCTTGTAGCCTGTAAGATGGACTATATATCCATGCTTGTTAAACATTATAATCATCAGCAGATTGTTCAGAACAGGTGGTCAAAGTAGGCTTCACGCTCAGATTTTTAAATTCTGGAAAAACACAGAAATTTGGGGAACAGAATTTTTGACCTATTTTGACCATACCGATTCTGTGGATGTAGTTGTTTTTAAACTGAAATGTTACTTTGTAGTTATTCTCTGGTATCTGGACTATAACGTTGAGCCTTTATATCACATAAACCATGAGCATATCATAGATTAAAATGGCCTTGAATATGCCTTGATGAACTGCTGGGTTTCTGGGTAAACCCAGAAACCATCTGACAGTATGTTTGAGAGCTTGAATCTTTAGATTGTGTTGATGTATTACTTTTATGGTGGTTTATTATTGTAGTGGTGCGTTTTTTCTTCAAGATAAACGTTTAAAAAGGCCCTGAACATGCCCGATCTAAGATTTAAGGCCGGTCAAACGAGCCACCATGAAACTGGTCTTGTCAGTGTTCTTGAGGCCAAGAACACCTAAGACGACGAATAAGTGTCGCTGTAGGCTTTAGCGACGGGTTAATTATTTTATTTTCAGATTTTCCGAAAAATAATTAAAAATAGAAAATAAATTCTAAAAATTATCAAAAAATAATTTTAAAAATTATGAAAAATTATGAAAAATAATTTCTAACCAATTGGGATATTTTTCATTAATATTTATATTTATTTAAATATTAATGATATTTAATTTATTTAATTAATGTATTAAATAAATTAGAGAAAAATGATTTAATATTATGAAAATCATTTTAAATAAGAATAATGTATTTAAAAATATTTTGAGTTATAAAATATAACTTTCAATATTTTTGGAGAATTTTCATTAATAATTTAATATTAATGATATTAGATTTATTTGATTATTAAATTAAATAAATAAGATAAAATGATTTTAATGATTTAAAAATCATTTTAATTAAGAATAAAGTGTTAGAAAATATTTTAAATTATAAAATATAATTTTCAATATTTTTGGAGAATTCTCATTAATAAATTAATATTAATGATATTGGATTTATTTAATTGTTATATTAAATAAATTAATTAAAAATGGTTTTATTAAATTAAAATCATTTAGAAATGAGAAAATGATTTAAAAATATTTTAAGTTATATTTAATGACTTTTAATATTTAGATGATAATTTCATTAATATTTATATATTAATGGTAATGATTTAAAATGATTTTAATTACTTTAAAAATCATTTAAGTGGAATATTGTTGATTTAAAAGTATTTTAAGTTATTAATAATAACTTTAATATTCTAAGAAAGTATGTTATTAATATTTTGATATTATTAAATATTAATAATGATAAGATTATTTGATAATTAAATCATTTAAAAATGATTCTCGATATTTGAAAAATTATTATAAATTATAATAATTGCTTGATAATTATTAAAAGCTTCCGAAAAATATTATTATTGATAATTGACTTATCTGAACTAATATTGAAGCTTAGAGACCAAGTGTAATTGACAGATAACTGTGTTAATTGTGGGATAGGGTGACCAGAACACCGAGAACGGACCGAAGTCCAACCAGACTGAAATAGTTAGCTTGTTATGTGTTTATATAGGTTATAAACACTGATGTGGCTATGTGGTAATGTGCCTAGGAGAAGTTTGACCGTGGATTACTGATTGTGTGTGTTATAAATGTTTGTCTAATTCGAGACCGATATTATTGGATATAGGTCTTTCGAAAGCAGATAAGTATATTGTGTAGCTATAATCAGCGGAAGAGGCAAGTTCCCTAACTCAACCTTGAGTTATTTCATTCAATTATTATTGGTGGATAATTATTGCTAATTATACCACGTCCAGGGATTTATTGTTGAAATTAAATTATTGAATTAGAAAATATATATTCGTAGAATTACTGTTGTCGGATATTCATATCTGTAGAAGTTAGAATTGATAGTACAGATAATTTCTGTTTATTGTCAAATTATAATGAGAAATGTCTTAGCTAATTATTCTAGCTAGACGAACATTTGTTTGAACTTGATAGATTCAAAAAGAGAATTCAATTATTATTGACAGGTCGATGCCAATTATTTCGGCTAGATCGAGAAGTAAATAGAATTTGAAATCACAGTATTTCGTTGTTAAATCAAATCTTGATTCTGAGACTGAGAAGAACAACCTTTTATAAAAAGGGAACATCATTAAATCGTATATTCGATTATTGCGCGCGACATAATTATTATGCATAATATAGGGTACAAAGAGTTGGCCGGCTCTGAGTACTTGCAGAGGGGTATGATTTAATCTTTATGGTTATCTGATACACCTGAGTATATATCAAAGTAAATCTTTGATAGATACCCGAAAAGATAAGTTCAAGATCTAGTGTGATCGCTCAGTATAAATCTGGAAAAACATTCCACTTGTTATCTCGTAGAATTGATTCTTGATTATTCATTAGAATATCGTAGAAACTTTGAAAGCGTTGTACTCTTTCATTATTGAATTATTGTGTTGTATTGGATACGAGAAGACTTGTTATTGAATAATGATTTGTTCAGCTATTTCAAAGTTCCCCGAACTTTGGTTTCATTCTATCAAAATTGATAGTTTGTTGTTTTGAATTCTTATACATTTATTGTATGTCTTAACTTGCGGGGCAAATTAGTTGCTCACCCTTGCTAAATAAAACTTTTCAGCTAGGGACGAAGTTGCAGGAGGTGCTGCAAAGGACAAAGGCAAAGGCGTTGAAATAGATTAGTTATGAATAGCATTATTAGTATGTTATGTTTGTAAGCCCTTATGTATATCTAAAGGGTATGTTTGTAATGTTAAGGTCAGAGAACTTAGGTAATGTATTATCAAACTCTGATAAAATCTTATGTATGTTACTATCTATATAATATGGGTAGTTAAATATTATTTATATTGTGGATCGTGAGCACCAGACTCGGGGGTCAGGTAACCCGGATTTGTGGGCGTCACATTAGTTGAGATTAATTATTCAGCATATTCAAGAGTCATGCGGATTACCATCAATCAAAGACATTCTTACAATTATATCTGAGGATAATGCTCCATGCATTGCTCAATTTAAAGGAGGATACATCAAGGGAGGTAGAACAAAACACATTTCACCTAAATTCTTATTCATACATGAGCTACAAATTAAGGGTAATATAGATGTGTATCAAATTTGATAATGTGATAATCTAGCCGACTTATTCACAAAGTCACTACCAAATGCAACGTTTGCAAAACTTCAAAAAAAAATCAGAATGCGTCAACTGAAAAACTTGTGAACATTTCATCAAGAAATACTAAATTACTTTTGAGGGGGAGACTATACACTTTTTCTTTAGTTACGGTTTTTATCCCAATGAGTTTTTCCTGACAATATTTTAATAAGACAGTCAATTAAGATATAATCTATTCATGTAAAAGATATGTACTCTTTTTTTCTACGATAAGTTTTTCAAACGGCACTACAAAAAAATCAATCATTGCAGACGGGCTATGCTGTCGCCAATGACCCTCTTGCCGTCGGCAATGAGGTCATTGCGACGGGGTATGTTGTCGCCCCTTAGTTCATCGCCCCTGGCTCCCGTCGCTCACCGTCGAGAACTTTGTCATTGTCGACGGGGTCATTGCCGACGGCTTGTCGTCGGTAATATGTCATTAGCGACGGCCCCAGCGACGAACAGACCGTCGGTAATAACCATACTTTAATTTTAATAATTCAGTCATTGCCGACGGCATTGCCGTCGCCAATGAGTGTAAACCCCCGTCGCCAATGACATTTATTTAATTTAATTCTGGATTCGTCGCTATAGGTCGCCAATGCCCCCATCACCAAAGACCCACTTTAAAAAAAATTATTAAAATTGTAAAATTTTCCTGTTCATTTACATATACATTGTACCTGTTATATACTAAAGAAAAATAAATAATGACAATGTACGCATATCAATAACAATCATATCTTTTACTATCAACAATCAATATAATTAGATACCAAACTCAAGTCAGTACAACTCAAAAGCTAAATACATATATGAAAGTCAAAATATAAATATAAACTAACTACTGCCCAAGACCAGGAATCTCTGTGTCATCGCCTCCGAACCCATCACTGGTCCCACCTCCGGTCCCATCGCCGGTCCCATCCTCTATAGTTTCATCAGCATCAGCCTAGCGATCATCACCATCTCCTCCACAGGCATCGCCTGTGCCGCAATCTCCACCCCCACGAGTCTCATCAACAAGACCCTACAAAATTAAAATATTAATAATGAAGTCCAAAATAGAGCATATTTAAATTATTTTAGTTTGTGTTCTACAAGTGTTGGCGAGTTTTGCAATTTGGGCGATAATTTGGTCTCCATATGTCGGAATCGAGTCCCGTAAGTTGTAACATGTGTCTAATACCTACGCGGTGCTATGTGTGTGTTTGCGTGGTGTTTGGACGGCTGATGCAGGTTTTGGCCTATTTTTCGGCTTTTTACCTAAGTGTTTTTGAGTTTTGCAAACTAGGAGATAACTCGGTCTCCGTATGTCGGAATCGAGTCCCTTATGTTGTAACACGTGTCTAATACCTACGCGGTTCTATGTGTGTGTTTGCATGGCGTTTTGGGCTCTTTTTTGGCTTTTTGCCTAAGTGTTGGCGAGTTTTGCAAACTGGGCGATAACTCGATCTCCGTATGTCGGAATTGAGTCTCGTAAGTTGTAACACGTATCTAATACCTACTCGATGCTGTGTGTGTGTTTACGTGGCGTTCGGAAAACCGATGCGGGTTTTGGGCTCTTGTTCGGCTTTTTGCCTAAGTGTTGTTGTGTTTTGCAAACTTGGCGATAACTTGGTCTCCGTATGTCGGAATCAAGTTCCGTAACTTTTAACGTGTGTCTAATACCTATGCGGTACTATGTGTGTGTTTGCGTGGCGTTCGGACTGCGGATACGGGTTTTGGGCTCTTTTTGGCTTTTTGCCTAAGTGTTGGCGAGTTTTGCAAACTGGACGATAACTCGGTCTCTGTATGTCGGAATCGAGTCCCGTAAGTTTTAACACGTGTCTAATACTTACGCGGTGCTATGTGTATGTTTGCGTGGCATTCGAACTGTCGATGCAGGTTTTGGGCTCTTGTTTGGTTTTTTGCCTAAATGTTGGCGAATTTTGCAAATTGGGCGATAACTCGGTCTCCGTATGTAGGAATCGAGTTCCATAAGTTGTAACACGTGTCTAATACCTACTCGGTGATATGTTTTTATTTGTGTGGCGTTTGGACGGCCGATACGGGTTTTGGGCTCTTTTTCAATTTTTTGCCTAAGCGTTGTTGAGTTTTGCAAACTGGGCGATAACTCGGTCTCCGTATGTCGTAATCGAGTACTGTAAGTTGTCACACATGTCTAATACCTACGCGGGCTATGTGTGTGTTTGCGTCGCATTCGGATGGCCGATGCGGGTTTTGCGCTCTTTTTTGGCTTTTTGCCTAAGTGTTGTTGAGTTTTGCAAACTGGGTGATAACTCGGTCTCCGTATGTCAGAATCGAGTCCTGTAAGTTGTAACACGTGTCTAATACCTATGTGGTGCTATATGTATGTTTGCGTGGCATTCGGACGGCCAATGCTGGTTTTGGGCTCTTTTTCAGCTTTTTGCCTAAGTATTGGCGAGTTTTGCAAACTGGCCGATAACTCGGTCTCCGTATGTTAGAATCGATTCACGTAAGTTATAACACGTATCTAATACTTACTCGGTGATATGTATGTGTTTGCGTGGTGTTCGGACGGCCGATGCGGGTTTTGGGCTCTTTTTTGGCTTTTTGCCTAAGTGTTGTTGAGTTTTGCAAACTGGGCGATAACTCGGTCTCCGTATGTCGGAATCGAGTCTTGTAAATTTTAATGCGTGTCTAATAACTACGCGGTACTATGTGTGTGTTTGCGTGGCATTTGGATGTTCGATGCGGGTTTTGGACTCTTTTTTGGCTTTTTGCCTAAGTATTGTCGAGTTTTGCAAACTGGGCGATAACTCGGTCTCCGTATGTCAGAATCGAGTTCCGTAAGTTGTAACATGTGACTAATACCTACGCGGTGCTATGTGTGTATTTGTGTGGCGTTCGGACGGCCGATGCGGGTTTTGGGCTCTTTTTCGGCTTTTTGCCTAAGTGTAGGCGAGTTTTGCAAACTGGGCGATAACTCGGTCTCCGTATGTCGGAATTGGATTCTATAAGTTATAGCACGTGTCTAATACCTACGCGGTGCTATGTGTGTGTTTGTGTGGCATTCGGACGGCCGATGCGAGTGTTGGGCTCTTTTTCAATTTTTTGCCTATGTGTTGGCGAGTTTTGCAATTTGGGCGATAACTCGGTCTCCGTATGTCAAAATTGAGTCCCGTAAGTTGTAACGCATGTCTAATACCTACGCAGTGCTATGTGTGTGTTTGTGTGTCGTTCAGACGACCGATGCGGGTTTTGGGCTCTATTTCGGCTTTTTGCGTAAGTGTTGTTGAGTTTTGCAAACTGGGCGATAACTCGGTCTCTGTATGTCAGAATCGAGTTCCGTAAGTTATAACACGTGTCTAATACCTACACGATGCTATTTGTGTGTTTGCGTGCCGTTCGGACAGCCGATGCTGGTTTTGGACTCTTTTTTGGCTTTTTGCCTAAGTGTTGGCGAGTTTTGCAATTTGGGCGATAACTCAGTTTTCGTATGTCGGAATCGAGTCCCGTAAGTTGTAATGCGTGTCTAATACCTACGCGGTTCTATGTGTGTGTTCGCGTGGCGTTCGGACGGCCGATGCGGGTTTTGGACTCTTTTTTGGCTTTTTGCATAAGTGTTGTTGAGTTTTGTAAACTGGGCGATAACTCAGTCTCTGTATGTCAAAATCGAGTTTCGTAAGTTGTAACACGTGTCGAATACCTACACGGTATTATGTGTGTGTTTGCGTGGCGTTCGGACGGCCGATGCGGGTTTTGGGCTCTTTTTTGGCTTTTTGCGTAAGTGTTGTTGAGTTTTACAAACTGGGCGATAACTCGGTCTCCGTATGTCGGAATTAAGTCCCGTAAGTTGTAACGCGTGTCTAATGCCTACGCAGTGCTACGTGTGTGTTAATAATGGAGTTTAGGGGTTTTATAATGGAAGTTAGGGTTTTATCTTAAGTTTATCTAAGCAATACAATTACAAATTACATAAATTAAATAAGGAAATATAGAATTTAATTGTTTTTACCTGTCGAATATATGGTGGGAAGATGTTGGCCAAGAAAACTGCACACACGCGGATGGCCTCCTCCCGTACTACACCCATGAGGTTGTCAACGGCAGCTGTAGGATCGATAGAGCCATGGACAACCTCCTGAGCCAACTGATAAATCTGCTCGCGTGATGGTGCGCCTGACTGCACAACACCGCTCGCCATGCACCCCTCTATGATCCACCGGAAGAAGTCATCGGATAATGAAGGGCCGGCACCCGATCTACTCGCACCACTACCTCTAGTGGGTGGGCGTCACCGAGATCTCACAGCAGGGACTAGGGTGTAAGCTGGGACATGGGGAATGCCCACAACTCTACCCTTCTTCGGTCCCCCTGTAGCCTGCAGCCAGTCCTTTATCTCCTCGTCCGCACGCATAGGTTCGTCTACTGGAGTGTCACCTCTCTGGCTGCTTCGGGCCACTGCAAGATCCTCGAACCGTCGCTGAAAAAAAAACACATTAGTAGATGATACGCAAAGTATAAAATGAAATAATACAAAAGAATATTCGAATTTTCTTGAAGTCCTCGGCATCCCAAATGCTGCACATCTGGTCCCACACCGCAGCAGATATGAAATCTGGCCGGACATCCTTAAGTGTCTGTCCATCAGCCATCTTCGTCTGGGCCTTCTTCTTCCAGTCGTAGACCTACTTATGCCAATTCATCTCTAAGTATCTATGCAGAACAGTCATGCCATGGCCTTCCTGCCCGTCCCCCAAACAATAATATCTCTGCACATTACACATTAAGAAGCTTAGTAGATAACATAAATCAAAGAGGTAACAATATATTCAAATGGAATATAAAACTAGCATATGAATGATTGACATCCTACCTTAAACTCAACAATAATCAACTGACGTGTGCGATCATCCACATTCGTCCACCTCATTCACGGGCTTGAGAATCGGTTGCAGACAATCCCAAGCAACGTGTTCCTTGGCGTGGCGTCAAGGATACTACAATTGAAATTAATACATTGCAAATTACAAAGAATATATAAGAACTAAATACTTATATTATAGTAATACTATATAGCATTATGAAATTACCTATGAATCCCAACACGACATATAATCAGCGCCTGGGGGGGATTCCCTAGCAAGCCACGTGCTAGTTCCCGCGGAGGCCTACTTCGATCACCTATGTAGTGAAATACATCAATATTTATATAAACGAATATAATGTCAATACAATATAAAATAAAAAAATAATAAGATGTATCCCAATAAAATATGTAATTATACTTGACGATCCGGCCTGATCATCACTCGTAGAATCACCACGGCTCCCACGACCTGCACGCCCACCACGATCGCCATGTGGTGTGCGCGCCATATGTATGTATACTGTCAACTAAAAGAATGCAACATACAGTAAAAGACAAAGCTAAGCCCACTCTTATCAGTGGCTACCCTACGTTCCATCCAACTTTGATCAACAGACATCTCGGACAACTGCCTGCTATATATATGGAAAGTCAGACAAACACAATTAAGTCTCCAAGTTAATGTATATACAAGCTTATGAGTTTCCTAACTTCATCTCCACCTTTAACGGGTCAAAGTTTATCCCATTCCTGGGATGTGTCAGCCTCATCGATGCTAACAACTTGAACACATCTTTAAATTTTTTCGAAATTTCTAAAGACCTCCCCATGGTCTTCAAGTACGAAATAGACTAACACATCGTAGTCTAAATATGCACCCAAAGAACATCACGAGATATATACTGACCGAAAATTCAAAAAATATAAAGATGTGCTCAAGTCGTTAACACCGACCTAAGTGAGATCGAAACATACAAGAACAATCCCAAAATAGGGACTATTTGAGATTCACTCATACTAAGTGAATCTCAAATGGATTTCTAAGCTTCCTAAACTATATGAAAATATGCACATGTGAAAGTAAGGATTATTTTTGTATAACAAAAAGAATACACTGCAATATAATTGGATATCTGTACATATTAAAATTTTCATGTAAACTTGCAAACATTAGTTAGTGATTTACAATTACTACTAAATAAATCGCATCAAATGCACCAAACCTTAACAAAAAAAATGACATACCGTGATTGACCATCATAAACACAGTGAACTAAAGAACATGCCATGATTGAACAATACATGAAAGAAAGCAAACTGAATTATATCTTGAAATAAATCACAAAAGGAAACATAAAACTCATCTAAAATACCATACTTTTTTCAATCAATTTGGGGAAAACCAGTTTTAAACTCTACAAATCAAATATGATAGAATCAAATAATTTGGTCCAAATATTGTCAGGCTTTATCAGTTTAATCTCTTTTTTAACATTCTAATTGCACTTTAATCTGACAACATTCATTTCTTGTGTAACCAACTTAAATAAGGTGTGATTCACCTGAATCAAACGGTAGTAATCATTCAACCTCTACCGTAAACCAAAAAACCCATACTACACAAAAAATAAATCAAACACAAACACAAACAGATGGGAGAAATCAAGAATAGTGTGGACCTTGTGGACAGCAAAGCAAGAACAAGAATAGGGGGCACAATATTGAACATCAAAGCCTTTTCAAGAAATTTCCAAGCTATGGGAACATTATTGTCCCAACAAATATGAGACACCAAAAGGGTAGCTAGCTCAGGGGAGGGCAGATAAATCCCTGCAAAGTTCAAATTAGATGAGTTCACAATCTTAGATAAGAAGGATTATATTCGACACTCAAAGGTTATACCTCAAGAGTTAGAATCTGAAATGAAGTAAAGGTATCCTCACCTTTTCGGCATACCAGGTACGTACGTAAATTTTGAGGGCAAAATTTCATAAGGAGGGGAGATTGTGAGACCCCAAATTTTATGAATAAAGATTTAAATTTCTTGAAATATTTTTTTTGAATATTATGGTGTGGATTTGATATAATGTTATAGTTGTGGGTAATATTTATAAATTTTGCAAAGTATGCAAGTTGTTATATAATATTCAATTGGTCGGGAAATATTCTTTTGTCTAGGAAATATCCGCATAACGACATTAATAATCATTAGTGGACCCCACAATGTAAGTATTGTCGTAGTTAGAAAAAATGTAATTATCTTTTATAAAAATAACAAAATAGGTATACATCACCTATTCTCGAGTCGCCAGATATCACACTATAAAAATCAAATACAAACTTCATTTATACAATCGTTGAACTGTCAGATAGATACTACCACCACGCTTAATCGTGAGTTTTAATACAAATGTATGTAACTCTCTATGGTGCCTCAACCACAACCTTACAATGATACTTTACATAAAAAGTATAGTCAAAAAACTGCTTTTAGAAATTAAAATCTTTGGGAAGTGCTCAAGAAACCTTCGTATATGGGAGGCCACGCGCCTAGGTTATGATAGATATCATATGTCCACGTAATTATCCTTGGTCACCTAATAGACCCCAAAGAAAAATGAGAAGATTACTATCATCTTCTTTCCAATGGTGAGTCTTCTCTCGACATATAACTATCTCCACTGCCTCCAAGTGAAAATTATATTTCAAATAAACTCCAAGATCATATAGTAGTGCTCAGAGATATACTCAAAGAAGTGGATGTGCACAACCCCTGCCTTATGATAACACGAGGTCAGTATGTCATTAGACATCTTGTATGATAGTGGCAAAACACCTTCCAAAGTCAGGGTTCACCTCACCCTATTCGGCTTCACCAAAATTAAATATCAAATGACGATATATACAATATGATACACTTATCTAAAGTTCTCAATAAATTTATTTCCATACTATTTAGGAGAACCTCAACAAATTATAGACCACCGCTCTATTCCCCTCGTTATCCCCGCCACCCAAATACACTCTTATTACCCGAAAAGAAATTATGAAGCAAAAAGGGTGAGCACAACTAGCCCAAGAAAGAATATCATGACTAAAGATAATTTACATCATCAATAGCCTTCATCGTAAATAAATCGTAGATTTAGAATATATGGTAGATGATAAAACTTTTCAACCATAGTTGCAATGAACGAGCAATCCATTAGAAGAGTCAAATAGACCATCGATCTATTATCTTCTCTATGTTAAAAGTCCACCGATAATGTTTTATCCTCAGAACATCAATCAACAATTCATGTCCACAATCATATGAATAACTCATAATCATAATTGTGATTCTAAATTCTTCTTCGCACCTGTGACGTAAGATAATTTTCATCACCTATCTTCACCAAAACATCAAAAATCATGGTTATACCAAATCACAATTTCTCGCTCATAATCATACTAATAAATTCATCTTTGCACTACTACCCAAAGATATTCATTAACAATTCATCTTTGCACTACAGCCAAAGACATACAACCGTATTTTAGAAGAGTCAAGTAGAGCATGATATCTACTATCTTTTACTTAATTAAAAGTTTATTATCAATATTTTATCGCCGAGACTCAAATTAATAAATAATCCACATCATCGAATCACCCCTCGCACTACTACCAAGGATATTCATTAATATCACATCCATGAATTAATATTTCATCACGAGACTCACCAATAATTAATCCATATCATCGAATCATCCCCGCACTACGTGCCAAGGATATTCATTATATCACGACCACGAATTATCTATGCACTACGCCCAAAGATAATCGTGTTTTCATCAACTATTCCGATCATCATGCCATAAAAAATATTCATCTTTGCACCTCGACGAAGAGAATCCATAGCCATAATCATACCAAAAACTCATCCATCAATGCACTACGCCCAACGAGGACTTTTACCACATCATTTGTAACATTACTACCATGATTATACCGAATAATCCTCGTCATAATCATACCAAGTCCATCTATGCACTACAGCCACGATGACTTTCATCATAATATAAGCATGAGAATAATGACAATGATATAAAGAATCAATCAAATGAGATAAATGATAAATATTAAACATTTATAATACAATTTATCCAAATAGCTCAATAATAACCAAATGTTATTAATCACTTAATAATCTCATAATCTAATATCATTAATATTATAACAATATTTTAATCATTTCTTAAACTTATAAATAATTTATTTCAATTGTTTACACTTTATCAAATAATGCATTTAATCATTCAAAATGCTATACTCATAAGATTTCATCATCAATGATCAAATCCTCATCAAAAATCAGATATACCCTATATAGATTCCCAAGCCATAAAATCCTATTTTCCAATTTTATTACTTCACATAACATATTTAATTCATTTACTCATATTTAGTTCATTTTCATGAAAAATACCAAATCAAATTCAAAAATATTTCTTTTCTCGATTTAGCGTAATATAGTCCCATATTGAATATATATTTTTCTCACTTTTAAAATTCATTTACTATTTTTCATATGGCTAAAACTCATTAATATTTAGACATTTATCATAAATTGTACTTTTGTCCAAAAATTTCAAAATTTACAGGATATACTCCTGTTATATACATGTACTCCCAATAAAAATTTCACCAATTTTGAGCTAACCACAAGGAGTTATAAGGGTTTACTTTTAAAATAGTCTTTTCCTATAAAATTCATAACTCCTAATCTATACATCCAAAAATCGCCATTTTTGGACACAATCTAGAAAACTCATCAAATTATCATTTCAAATTTTTCCAGAATTTTTGAGGGTCGTAAAATTATGAAACCGCCTCGCGCGTAAAACCCCTTTTTGATGAAAATACTATTCATATGAATACGAAGAATCATTCACCATGCATGCAGAATCCACATAGACAAAGTTATTCCAATGTAATAATAAAGAATGGAATAATGTAAGAATTCACCATGCATGCGATAGACCGCATATGCATAAAGTTATTCCCAATGTAATAATAAAGAATGGAATAACAACTAAATTCACCATGCATGCGATAGATCAACGCATGCATGTGTTATTCCAATGTAATAATAAAGAATGGAACTGTGTCAGTCATGCATGAAACGCATGTATAATATATATATTCAACGAATAATAATAAAGAATGGAACCATAATCCGTCAAATAATAAAAAAATGAATCACGCATTTATATATGTGATATTCAATGTAATAATAAAGAATGGAATAATGTAAGAATTTCACCATGTATACTAGAGTCTCATGACACAAAGTTATTCCAATGTAATAATAAGAATGGAATAACAATAGCTTCTTCATGAATACAAAAGAAATAATACCCCTTTACGAGTACAACAAATAAATAATATCCTTACCTTAGAAGAAACCGATATAGAGTAAAGTGAAGTAGCATAAAAGATACGTACTTTTTCTTCTTTCTCTCTATAGTTTCTCTCTGAGTTTCAAAGAATTCGTAAGAAATAATGAAGGAATGAGCTTCTATTTATAGAGAATGGACCTAATAAGAATTAATTCATGAACTATCTGCATTGATTTACTTTTTAAACTGACTATCCATATTAATTTACTATGCAAAGATTAATAAAATATTCTAATAAAATAAAATCTTTTAAATAAAATATAATATATTCTATTTATAATCTAATAAAACGAATAACTTTATAAAAGTATTCTGCTTTTATATAAAAAGATTTTACTATACAAACACTACGCAGTATAATATGCAAATATACTATGCATAATAGAATATTATATATTCTATTTATAGTCTAATAAAATGAATAACTTTATAAAAGTATTCTGCTTTATATAAAAAGATTTTACTATGCAAACACTATGCAAATGTATATATGCATAATAGAATATAATATATTCTATTTATAATCTAATAAAACAAATAACTTTATAAAAGTATTCTGCTTTTATAAAAAGATTTTACTATGCAAATACTATTAATAATGCAAACATATGCATAATATAATATAATATATTCTATTTATAATCTAATAAAATAAATAACTTTATAAAAGTATTCTGCTTTATATAAAAAGTTTTCTGCTTTATTACATTTATAATAATAATAAAACAAACTTTATCACCATTATTATAATTCACAATATTAATCGACTGTGTCGCTCCTGTGAAAGAGGGGCTTTCCAATAAGGATTTCTCCCTATCATGCCGCAATTAGTGACCAAACCTCTCTTCGCGTAACTTCTGCACATCGTTAATATTGCAAATAATAATATTAATAACTTCATCGCCTCAATTATTGATTTAATAATATATAAAATATCGACAATAATTAAATCAAATAACGTGAGATACTATGCAAAGAATTATCAGAAGTAATAATTGAACAAAACCGAGTGACTTTCTCACGTAAGCATCAATAATCAATACCGCAGTGCTACTATGCAACCACGCCAGACATCGTATTTTTACTACCGAGTAGTTCAACAGCTTTTTTCATAATATTTTTGTTGCTTTCTCAATCCGAAAAATTTCCGCCGTTATTTTCATAAAAATATTTTTTTTGCTTTTTTCAATCCGAATAATAATTCCGCTAGGGGTCCACTAACGATTGTACATCATAATTATTGATATATTCCCCACAAAAATTTACTATTAGAATATTTTATATCAACTTGCTTACTTTTTTGCAAAATTTTCACATATTACCCTTAACTTTAAACTTTTATCAATTTAACTATTTACCAAAATAGAAAAATTGAATACTTTTATTTCATAAAATATGCCAAGCACCGCATATATGGTGAAATTCTTCCATTATTTCATACTTTATTACTCGTTGGAATAATATATCTGCAAGCGATCTATCGCATGCCCGGTGAATTCTCATTATTATTCCATTCTTTATTATTCTCGTTGAATATCCTCGTCTGCAAGTGGATTACGCATGACCCGTTCCATTCTTTATTATTCTGCTGGAATATCCCGTGCATAAGTGATTACGCATGACCGGTTCCATTCTTTATTATTATTCATTAAGAATAACTCCGTCTGTATGCGGTTCATCGCATGCATGGTGAATTCTTCCGTTATTCCATTATTTATTATTATGTTGGAATAACCTGTCTATGTGGATTATCACATGCATGGTGAATGATCCTTCGTATTCGATTTTTCTATTTTGATAAATAGTTAAATTGATAAAAGTTTAAAGTTAAGGGTCATATTTGAAAAATTTTCAAAGTAAGCAAGTTGTCATAAAATAACCTAGTAGTAAAAGAACAATGAATACGCTGCGGTTGCATAGAAGCACGCTAGATTTGATTATTGATACTTATGTGAGAAGTCACTCAGCTTATACTCAATTATTGCTACAATAATTGTCGTGCGTCATATCTCTCATATTATTGATTCAATTATTGTCACAATATCATCTCGCATAATATGTTATATATTATTAAATCAATAATTAAGACGACAAAGTTATTCATATTATTATTTGTAATATTGACAATGTCTAGAAGTTCACACGATGAGAGGTTTGGTCACCTAATTGTACGCCAATAAGGAGAAATCTCATCTGAAAGCCCCTCTTTCCTGAAATCCACTTTAGTTATTAAATATTGTGAGTTATAATATTAATGATGAATGTTATTAAAAATTGAAGTTCAGTTCAGAGTTGAATTTGGAGATGCGAATGTGATATTTGAGTCCGGAACAATGAAATTAGTAGAAATAGTCTATAAACACAAAATTTATTGGGGTTGACTTTTTGGTCAAAAAAAATTAACAGTCGACTTTTTCAGAAAAGTCAAACTTCAAAATTTCAAAAATTAAATTTTTGAGAAAAATATTTCCATTGTGTTGGGATTGTTAATGTTAATGGAAATCGACATTTATTTCGATAATAATTGATGTATGGAGGTTATATTGACCAATCGGGTAATTAATCGAATAAATGAGCAATTAATTGCTATTAATTCACATGATTATAAATATTTGTTCACATGTGTGTACTATTGATTCACATTCATGTACTATTAGGGGAGGTTGTGCAAGATTGATAATACTTGCATGACTAAGCTAAAAATGGAGGTATAGATGGAGGTACTATACTGTAATTCACATTTTCACACGATTATAACTATTAAGTCACATGAATGAACTATTAATTCACATGATTTACTATTAGGGGAGGTGGTGCAAGTTTGATAATACTTGCAAGACTAAATTAAAAATGAAAGAAAAGTTGAAGGTATTGTACTGTAATATTTCGAGCCCCAAAACGTGCAATTATCGAAACTATATTTTCCTATAAATAGAAGCTCATTCCTCCTTCATTTCTCACCAATTCACTAAAGCTATAGAGCAATTATTATAGAGAGAAAGAAGAAGAGAAGTCTGCTACCTCACTATTCCAGTATCCAGTCTTCTTTTGAGGTAAGGGGGTATTATTCTTTCGTATTCATGAAGAGAGTTATTTTCTTTCAATATTCGTAAGGGTTTTTATTCCATTCTTTATTATTATGTTGGAATAACCTGTCTATGCGAAGTACCGCATACATGGTGAAATTCTTTTGTTATTCCATTCTTTATTATTTTGTTAGAATAACCTGTCTGTGCGATCTATCGCATGACTGGTGAATTCTATTGTTATTCCATTTCTTATTATTATGTTGGAATAACCTGTCTATGCGAAATACTGCATACATGGTGAAATTCTTCTATTATTCCATTCTTTATTATTCTGTTGGAATATCTTGTTTGTACGGATTACGCACGACTTTACGGTTCCGCTTCTTTATTATTACTGTTGAATATCCCGTCTGCAAGTAAGATTACATACGACCTGATTCCATTCTTTATTATTTTGTTTGAATAACCTGTGTGTGTGGTCTATCGCATGCCTGGTGAATTCTGTTGTTATTTTATTCTTTATTATTCTGTTAGAATATCCCGTCTGTGCGGATTACGCATGACCTGGTTCCATTCTTTATTATTTTGTTGGGAATAACATGTCTGTGCGGTCTATCGCATGCATGGTGAATTCTTTTGTTATTCCATTCTTTATTATTCTGTTGGAATAACCTGTCTATGTGGATTACCGCATGCATGGTGAATGATCCTTTGTATTCATTCCTTATTAAATTGTAGAAATAATATGTCTACGTGGATTACCGCATAGCGGGTGAAAATCCATTTGCATTTCGTAATTTTTCTGACCCTTAAAAAATTCTAGAAAAATTTGAAATGATAATTTGATGAGTTTTCTATATTGTGTCCAAAGATGGCGATTTTTGGATGTATAGATTAAGAGTTATGAATTTTATGGGAAAAGACTATTTTAAAATTAACCCTTATAACTCCTTGTGGTTAACTCCAAAATTGGTAAAATTTTTATTGGGAGTACATGTATATAACAGGAGTATACCCTGTAAATTTCGAAATTTTTGGACAAAAGTACAATTTATGATAAATGTCTAAACATTCGGCAGTTTTGGCTATATGAAAAATAGTAAATGAATTTTAAAAATTTCGAGAAAAATATATGTTCAATATGGGACTATATTCTGCTAAATCCCAGAAAAGAAATATTTTTGGGACTGATTTGGTATTTTTTATGTAGTTTTGAGTAAATGAATTAAATATGTTATGTAAAGTAATAAAATTAGAAAATAAGATTTTATGGCTTGGGAATCCTATATAGGGTATATGCAGATTATTGATGAGAGATTTGATCATTGGTGATGAAATCTTATGAGTATGGCATTTTTGAATGATTAAAATGCATTATTTGGTAAAGTATAAATAATTAAAATAAATTATTTATAAGTTTAAGAAGTGATTAAAATGTTGTTATAATATTAATAATATTAGATTATGAGTTTATTAAGTGATTGATAATATTTGGATAAATTTAAAGTCTTTAATATTTATCCTTGTTTTCGCTTATATCATGGTCATCATCTTCATGCTTATATTGTGATGAAAGTCATCTTTGGCTTACGTGCAAAGATGGACTGTTAATTATTGGTTTTATAGTTGTATATCTTTGGCTTACATGCAAAGATAGACTTTTGATTATTGGTTTTATAGTTGTATATCTTTGGCTTACGTGCAAAGATGAACCGTTAATTATTGGTTGTATATCTTTGGCTTACGTGCATTGATGGGCAGTTGTTGGTATGATTATAACCAGGGATTATTCGGTATAATCATGACCATTGTTGAAAACACGAATATCCTTGGCCCGTAGTGCATGGATAATTCGTGGTCGTAATACTAATGAATATCCTTGGCCGTAGTGTAGGGATGATTCGATGATGTGGATTAATTATTAAGCTGAGTCTCAGCGATAACATATTGATAATACACTTTTAATTCGTAGAAGAAAGTAGATATCATGCTCTACTTGACTCTTCTATATACAGTTGTATGTCTTTGGCTTGTAGAACAAAGATGAATTGTTGATGAATATTTTTGGCCCGTAGTGCAAAGATAAATTTATTAGTATGATTATGAACAAGAATTGTGATTTGATATAACCATGATTTTTGATGTTTCAGGTGAAGATAGGCGCTGAAAATTATCTTCATCCTGGGTGCGAAGAGGAATTTAGAATCACAATTATGATTATGAGTTATTCATATGATTGTGGATAGGAATTGTTGATTGATGTTACAGGGATAAAACATTATTGATGGACTTTTAACATGAAGAAAATAATAAACCTGGTGGTCTATTCGACTTTTTAATGGATCGCTTTCGTTCCGCAAGAACTATGGTTGAAGTTCCATTCTTTATTATTCTCATCGCATGCATGGTGAATTCTTCTCGTTATTCCATTCTTTATTATTCTATTGAATAACTCGCCTATGTGGATTACCGCATGCATGGTGAATGATCCTTCAGATTCATTCTTTATTAAATTGTGGAAATGATCTGCTTTACGTGGATTACCGCATTTACGGTGAAAAATCCATTTGCAGCTTTCAGATATTCTATTATACTCATCTGAGATATCATTTCTTTTGTACTCATTCATGAAATATCATTTTCTTTGGTATTTTTCTTTTACGAGTTACTATTCACGGTTACTATTCACCCAAGCATTATTCACTCTAGTATTATTCACTCTAGTATATTCGGGGGTACTTTTCGTGCTCGAGTACTATTCACGAAGTTACTATTCACGTTAGTTACTATTCACCCAATTACTATTCACTCTAAAGTATCATTCACTCTAGTATTCGGGGTACTTTTCATGTCGTGGTACTATTCACTTTGGTACTATTCTCAAGTACTATTCACTGGGTACTATTCACCCAAAAAATATATTTCTTTTCTCATTCAAATTATTTTTGGTACATGAATATTATTCTTGAATTTTACTCTACAAAGCAAAGATCATGTCGATAATTTGACGTTATTGATTTCTCGGATAAATTAAATTATAAATCTTTAAAATTTATCCTTGAACTTGTTTTATTGAATTATTATGTCATTGTCATCATCCTCATGCTTATATTGTGATGAAAGTCATCTTCGCTTACGTGCATGATGGACTTGGTATGATTATGACCAGGGATTATTCTATAATCATGACCGTAATGTGACGAATGATGTGGTAAAAGTCCTCATCGGCCTCGTAGTTCATCGATGGACAAATTGTTGGTATGATTATGACCACTGTGATTATTCTAGATAATCATGACCATCGATGATTACATGAATATCCTCGGCCGTGGTGCAGGGATGATTCGATTTTTATTTATTGTCGAGTCTCAAATGATAAAGTTGATGAAAAACTTTTTAAATCATGTAAGATAGTAGATTTTATGCTCTACTCGACTTTTTCTAATGGATTGCTTATTTCACCGCAGCTTGTTGATCTAAAACTTGTTGTCTATTGTATTCTATCATTGTTATATCGTCAAGGCTAAGGATAATTTATTCTCGCATTATCTTAGTCATAATATTTTTATCGGGCTAGTTGAGCTCACCCTTTTTCTTTCATTGTTCTCTTCAGAAAATGAGAATATAGTCGGGACGAGCCTGGGAAATGAGTGATGGTCCAGATGATAAATGGCTTTAGTAGTCCCTCACTATTCTACTAAATAATGTGATAATAATTGTAATGAGGACTCCATTGAGTGTGGATATTGTCTAGATGACAATATTCTTGTTTAAACTCTCATTATATGTTTTGTCGTATTTTTTTACACGATCGTCAGTATAATTAAGTTGTATTTGATTTATGTACCATGTATTTGGCGCACTCAAGATGGGTGATGTATACCGCTTTTGGGGCGCCACAATTGGTATCAAAGCTTAGGATATGATCCCCGGCCGAGATGTGAGACAAGAACTAGGGGGAGAGAGACGGGAATTCTTTCGCTAGTATGACCTACCTAAGTTTATTTGGTATTTAATTGGCTCACGTAGTATAGGATAATATGTGATATGTCAATTAACCCTTGTTTTGTGACAAGATTTGAAAATGGCATCCAAAATGTTGAGATCAAAGAATGAAGCACATGAGACCGCTGAGTCACCAACGATCAATACCTGTGATAATGTGCAACAGAAGACAATAATCCTCGTGTAAATAACAACACCGATCAAATGATGAACGATGGATGTTCAGAGGCTTTATGCAATTCATGCAACATCGTAAGAGAGACTCTCGCTCAAAATATAGGTGGAAATAATGGCAACCCACTACCGGTCACCGCTAAGCAAGCTTCAAGGAGCCGACCACCGGAGTTTTTTTTGGAAACCCGTAACCACTTAAGGCGAGACGTGGTTAAAGCAGATCACCAAGATATTTGATGTCTTGGATGCTCCGAGGAGCAAAAGGTTCCTTTTGCCACCTTTATGTTGCGCGAAGAGGCAGATTATCGGTGGGAATCAGAAACGCACTCACCGACGACGCACAAGATGTCTTGGGAGAAGTTCCAAGAGTCGTTCAACGACAAGTACTTTCCCGGAAAGTATTCGCCACATGAAGGAGGTGGAGTTTATCAAGTCGAGCAAAACAATATGACCGTGTCGCAAATACGAGGCTAAATTTATGAGTTATCCCGCTTTGATCCCATTTGGTCGATAATGAGGAGCGAATGACGCTAATGTTTCTAAGAGGTTTGAAACCCGATATACGCCAATACCTCATTTCTCACAAACTTTGTTTATATTCGATGTTGTGAATAGGGCTCAAGCTATTGAGCGCCGATAATGAGTCAAAGACAACCAAAAGGCAACGACCAACAACACGACGATAATAATCGCATCGGGGGCAATGGCCATCTAAACAATGATAACCATCGTGGGGGAAATTATCATGCCAAGAATGGTAACCACTTCTGGGTAATCATGGCCAAGATAATAGGAGTGGAAATTTCAAGAAGAGAAGGTTCAACAACGATGGAAAGACAAAGAAAGACCAACACCCATTTTCAAGGAAGGAGAACGACCACCAATCAGATGCTTTCAAATGCGAGGGAGGGACATATCACCAAACCACATGCGATGCACCCAAAGCATGTTACAATTGTGGAAAAGAAGGTCACCTAGCCCGATTTTGTCGCGCACACCAAAGTCAAGTCCAAATTGACTAAGGGCACCAAAGGCGATACACGACAAAAACAAAGTCTGGTGGTTTCAGAAGAGCGTTTTTCAGACTTCTCAAAAAGCGAGTAACCCGAACGGTTAAGCACGGTTAGTTAATTATAAATTCTTGCAAAGTCTATACCTTATTAGATACCGGCTTCTACCCATTCTTTTATCTCTTTTATTATAACCAACGCTTAAATTTGACTTCTGAGAAATTAGACTTTGACTTATCGATTGAAACTTCCGCTAGAGAAACCTTCATTTCATGTGTTATCCAAGTCTTGGATGAGAGTCACAGCTTTTAAATGATATTTCTATCATTAATAAATTTCCGACGATTCTCAAGACTTCTTAGCTACCCCCAGAGCGTGAAATCAAATTTTGTATCGAATTCCCCAAGACAAAACCCATTTCTAAAACCCTCAAATATTTCTTCAACCAAAAACGACGATATACGCGCCAAAAGACGCTTGGCTCGAGTCGTTGAAGATTACGACTATACCATTCAATATCATCGTGGAAGAGCGAACGTGGTAGACGACGCTGAGAAAGAAGATCGATATGCTATTATTTAAAAGCGATGTTGTTAACACAAAACCCATTTCAGATAACTTACAAATGATGAAGATAGAGTTAAAGACTCTAGGACCCACGTGAAGATAACAAATATACGAGTAGAATCGACTTTAATCGATAAAGTTAAAGCCGCCAAAAGCTACACACCACAGAGTCGATGAATGTGAAGAAGAAGGTTCAAGAGGCGCTATTCTAGAAGCAAGAGTCGATGAAGAGAGAGAAATCTCAACCCTCGATTTAATCGCCCATTTGAAATCCTCGATCGAGTAGAACTGTGGCCTATAGACTCGCTTTTACCGCCAAGTATGTCGCGTTCATATAACGCTTTTTTTCACGATCGATGTTACGTAAATATGTGGACGACCCAACCACATTATTAAATTAGAACTAGACGAGATAGCGTAAGATTTAACGATGAGAGATACGTGTTAAAAATCTTGATAAGAAGGATCATATTCAACACTCAAAGGTTATACCTCAAGAGTTAGAATCAAATGAAGTCAAGGTATCCTCATCTTTTCAAGATATACCAGTACGTACGTAAATTTCGAGGGCAAAATTTCATAAGGAGGGGAGATCAGTGAGACCCCAAATTTTATGAATAAAGATTTAAATTTTTCTCAAATATTTTTTTTAATATTATGGTGGTGGATTTGATATAATGTTATAGTTGTGGGTAATATTTATAAATTTTTGCAAAGTAAGCAAGTTGTTATATAATATTCGATTGGTCGGGAATATTCTTTTTTTCAGGAATATCCGTATTTACGGCAGACAATCATCATCAGGACCCCACAACGGAAGTATTGTCGTAGTTAGAAAAACGATGTAATTATCTTTTATAAAAATAACTACGAAAGTGTTACCGTTAAAACCGCTGAACTACCCGTAGTAAAAAAGTACAAAGAATACGCTGCGGTCGCATAAGAGAGCACACTGATATTGATTATTGATGCTTACGTAAGAAGTCACTCGCTTATACTCAATTATTGCTACAAAGAATTGTCGTGATCATATCTCTCTCATTATTATCGATTCAATTATTGTCACAAAGATCATCCGTATAATATGTTATATTATTAAATCAATAATTGAGACGACAAAGTTATTTCATATTATTATTTGCAATATCGACAATGTCTAGAAGTTCTCACAAGGAGAGGTTTGTCACCTAATCATGCTACCAATAAGGAGAAAATCTTATCTGAAAGCCCCTCTTCCTCGGAAACGACTCGTTGTTAAATATTGTGAATTATAATATTAATGATGAATAAGTTCGTGTTGATTAAAGATGAAATTGATAGTTCCATTGTGGTTGGAATTATTAGTGTTAGTGAAAATCGACATTTATTTCGATAATAATTGATGTCCGGAGGTTATATCGACCAATCGGGTAATTAATTAACCTGATAAATGAGCAATTAATTGCTATTAATTCACATGATTATAACTATTTGTTCACATGTGTGTACTATTGATTCACATTCATTTACTATTAGGGGAGTTGGTGCAAGATTGATAATACTTGCATGACTAAGTTAAAATGGAGGTATAGATGGAGGTACTATACTATAATTAATTTTTTTTCACATGTTTAGAACTATTGATTCACATGATTGATTCACATGATTTACTATTGATTCACATGATTTACTATTAGGGAGGTGGTGCAAGTTTGATAATACTTGCAGGACTAAATTAAAAATGAAAAAAAGAGGAAGGTATTATAATCGTAATATTTCGAGCCCCAAAACGTGTAATTATCGAAACTATATTTTCCTATAAATAAGCTCATTCTTCCTTCATTTTTCACCAATTCACTAAAGCTATATAGAGCAATTATTATAGAGAGAAATTATAGAGAGAAAGAAGAAGAGAAGTCTCTACCTCACTATTCCAAAGATCCAGCTTTCTTTCGAGGTAAGGGGGTATTATTCTTTCAGATTCATGAAGAGAGTTATTTTCTTTCAATACTCATAAGGGTTGTTATTCCATTCTTTATTATTATGTTGAATAACTCGCCTATGCGGCAAGTACCGTATACATGGTGAAATTCTTCTCGTTATTCCATTCTTTATTATTCGTTGAATAACCTCATTCATTATTTCCATTCTTTATTAATTGAATAACTCCGTCTCGGCCCATCGCATTCATTCCATTCTTTATTATTCTGCTGAAATATCTCGTCTGCGGTGATCTATCGCATGCCCGTGAATTTCTTCTTGTTATTCCATTCTTTATTATTCTTGAATATCCTGAATATCCTCCTCGCCTCGTTCGATTTATTATTCCGTTGAATATCCGTCGGTTCCGCATTTTTATTATTCGTTTTATTATTCCTCGAATATCTCTGCGCAGTGGATTACGCATGACCCGGTTCCATTCTTTATTATTCTCGCTTGAATAACTCGTCTCGCGCGGCTATCGCATGCCGCATGATGTGAATTCTTCTCGTTATTCCATTCTTTATTATTCTCGTTGAATAACTCGCTCTATGTGGATTACCGTGATGCATGGTGAATGATCCTTCAGATTCATTCTTTATTAAATTGTGGAAATGATCTGCTTTACGCGGATTACTCGCATGGCGGTGAAAAAATCCCATTTGCGCTTCAGATATTCTATTATACTCGTATGAGATATCATTTCTTTTGTACTCGCATGAAATATCATTTTCTTTGGTATTTTTTTTTTACGAGTTACTATTCACGGGTTACTATTCACCCACCTTACTATTATTCACTCTAGTATTATTCACTCTAGTATTCGTGGCACTTTTCGTGTCGTAGTACTATTCACGAAGTTACTATTCACGGGTTACTATTCACCCAATTACTATTCACTCTAAATATCATTCACTCTGGTATTCGGGACACTTTTCGTGTTTCGGGGTACTATTCACTTCGGGTACTATTCCCAAGTACTATTCATTCACTATTCACGGGTACTATTCAATTCAAAAAATATATTTCTTTTCTCATTCAAATTATTTTTGGTACATGAATATTATTCTTGAATTTTACTCACAAAGCAAAGATCATGTCGATAATTTGACGTTATTGATTTCTCGGATAAATTAAATTATAAATCTTTAAAATTTATCCTTGAACTTGTTTTATTGAATTATTATGTCATCACATCATCCTCATGCTTATATTGTGATGAAAGTCATCTTTGCTTACGTGCATAGATGGACTTGGGTATGATTATGACTTGTGGATTATTCTAGATAATCATGACCGTAATGTGACGAATGATGTGGTAAAAGTCCTCATCGGCCCCGTAGTTCATCGATGGACAAATTGTGGTATGATTATTATGACCAGGATTATTCTAGATAATCATGACCATTGATGATTACATGAATATCCTCGGCCGTGGTGCAGGATGATTCGATTTTTTATTTATTGTCGAGTCTCAAATGATAAAGTTGATGAAAAACTTTTTAAATCATAGAAGATAGTAGATTTTATGCTCTACTTGACTCTTCTAATGGATTGCTTATTCCACCGCAGCTTGTTGATCTAAAACTTGTTGTCTATTGTATTCTATCGCTTGTTATATCGTCAAGGCTAAGGATAATTTATTCTCGCATTATCTTAGTCATAATATTTCTTACCGGGCTAGTTGAGCTCACCCTTTTTTCATTCGTTTCTCTCGTGAAATGAGAATATAGTCGACGAGCCTGGGAATGGAGTGATGGTCCAGATAAATGGCTTTAGTAGTCCCTCACTATTCTACGTAAATAATGTGATAATAATTGTAATGAGGACTCCATTGAGTGTGGATATTGTCTAGATGACAATATTCTTGTTTAAACTCTCACTATGTTTATTACGTCCAAATGCCAATGAATTTTCCCTCCACCGCTAACTTTTCACACCAAATTTTCTCCTGAGTTGGTATCATTCTTGATGGGACATTAGCCGTCGCTAATGACTCTTTTTTTTGTAGTGCAAATTTTCTTAGCAAGATTTTTAAATGAAACATAATTTTGTATCTTAAAAAATTAAAGGGGAGTGTTAGAATATAATTTCTTTTATTCTATGTTTGTGGGCTAATAAGGCAAATTTAAAAAAGAAAGAAGTTGAAGTTTTCTATCTGGTTATCTCTCTTCTCTTATTTCTTTTTCCTCTCAATATTACTAGAACTAGAGTATTCAACTAAACTTGTTCTAAAATTTTACAACAAATTAGGATTTATTTAGTCAATAACTAGATATAAACTCGCGCATTACGGCAGAATTATTTATTTTGTTAATAATAAATTTATACGTGTAATTAATAAATTAAAATATATTAAGAAGATAGTATATTATTGTACGATGATCAAATTTTGGTAACATATGTTACATAGAGTTGGGTAAAAGTTTTGTTCAAAAATACATATCCAAGTATAAAATTAATATGATCATTAAACCCCGGGACATTATATAACAGTTGTGTGTGTGTGTGTGTCTATATATATATATATATATATATATATATATATATATATATATATTAATTACTTGATAAAAATATTTATAATGTAATCAATAGAGTTAAAAATGGATACTTCTTTCATTCTAAAGTACTAACAAATATTTAGAAAGTGTAATGCTCAATGTTATCGAGTTGTTATATTGATATGATTGTTAGTGATATACTATTTGAAGTCTGTTACACATTACACAAATCTTATCAAGCCTCAAATATCTGACATAGATATTTAATGCATTTTAAAGAGTCCATTTTAAAAAGTTCATGTCTCATATATGCTTATTTAGTCAATAATTTGAATATGGGTTTCAAATTATTATTAGAACAATAATTTAAATCCTACTTTATTTGTGTTTGGCTAGTTTTTATATTTACCGTTATAGTCAACCAGTTGAATTTGATTTTTGGCCAAATCGATTTAATCTCTTTTTTCCCTTTTTGGTTGGAACAGTAAAAAGAATTATTGGGTTAACTTAAGTGTCAACTGAAATTAACTAAATCGGTTTAATCAAATCAAATTAGAGTATATGTAAGACATTTCCCAATCCAACCAACTAAACCCACACAAATGAATCGAATTATAAATATACTATAATTGAAGTATGTGATTCCGAGTACAAATTAGGATTCACATATGATTTAAAAAAAATTAAATGAATTAGGCAAAGTCTCCACGTGTCTCGAGATAGAAGTCTCATGGAGGTTGTTCATTTTGGGAATTGATTGAGGAATTGGATTGGTAACTAGAAGGACAGTATGATTTAGGCATTACTTAAGTAATTAAGAGTATTTTTAGAATTTCTTCTGAAATTATATGCCAGATATTACACGTGATTATTTTTCAAAAAACTCTATAAATACCCCTTTCATTTCAATAGGAGGGACTTTTTGATTCTCTCTGAACCAAAGACTTTAAATTCTTTTAATTTAAATCTATACAATGATAAATATTGTAAATTATCTAAAAAATATTACTTATTTTTATATTTTATTGTTTCATAATTTTAATGAGTCATCTTAATTTTGAGCTTAAAAACGTCTCAAATTGACTTTCAAGGCTCAATAATAATCATCCAATTTGAAATAAAGAATATAAAAAGTTTGAATTTGAATTTTTATATTTATTTATTGATATTCATTACATGGGTCATGCCATTTGAATTTTTACCATCCTTATCGGCATTTATTACATGAGTCCTAATATTTGAGATAATATGATTTACCATTTGAATTTTTACGCATCTTCAATTAGTATATGCATTATAATTAGGGGTGTTGAAACAAAAGCCCAAAATTACATCTCAAAAGCCCAAGAGAGAGATGGGTGTAGAATAATGTTAAGTGGGATTAAAATTTTTACTAATTTATAAATAATTTTACGAGGGTTGGGGAGTCGGTCCCATAAAACACGTATTTACTGGAAAAAAATACCAATACTAAACCGGTCGATACGAATCATGATCACTCAATCAAGAAAAGATCGAATTTACCGGTCAATAGTTCTATCATTTAAATTTTTATCATCTTTATTGGTATAAATAACATGGATCCTACTTCATCCGTCCTTAATTATTTGACGTTTTAAAATTTTTTATTTGTTCTTAATTATTTGACGTTTATTTAAATCTAAGAGAATTAATGATAATTTTTCTAAAATTATCCCTCATTAAACTCTTTCTCTCACCTTATTCCAACAAAACTCTCCTTATCCTAATAAAAGATTTAAGGGTATTATAGACAATTGAGTACTATATTTAATACTTTTTAATCATTATCTTAATTCTTGTATCCACCTCTAAAACGTCAAATAATTAGGGACGAATGGAGTACTATTTACATTTTTATCATCTTTATTGGTATAAATATTATGGATCCTACTATTTACGATAATAGGACCTACCATTTGAATCTTTATACATTTTTACTGATATGCATCAGATGTGTCATACTATTTATATATAATTATTTGTGTGTGAATAGAACTATTTTTTAATATTCATAATTTATATATAATCTTTTGTCTTGGTTTAAGTCATTTTTGTATCTTGGTTTAGCTTTTGAGTTTGTAATAATGACGACTAAAAGGCACTTAACAAATATATTACGTTAAAATACAATAACTTGGTTCCTTTTATTTTTATATTTTTGAATATGTTCTATTATAATTTAATTTAAAAATTAATATTTTCACATAATTTTTTTAATATTTTCACATGAAGTCGTTGCGTCGCCAATATTTACTTTAAACTCTTAAGATTTTTGTATTTTACAATTTAAATCTCAATATTTTAATTTGAAGACATAGAATTTTAATGTTCTTAAAATTTTATAAATAAAACTTTTTGGTTACTGACATGTAGGCAAGTGATCAGTGTGTAAAAAAAAGAAAAAAAGAAGAAAGAATTGGTGCCAGTATACACATATATACCGTTAAAAGATTTAATTGCCATTTTATTTTCAATCACGTAACATATTCTGACAATAAATACTAAATCGGTGGCTAAAAGCTTTTATATATAAAAATTTAGAAACGTTAATGTTTAATACCTTTAAGTTCAAACTAGCATCCAACGTAAATAATGTAAGAATAAAATAAAAAATTTATAAAATTTGGAGGATTAAATAAAAATAAATAGAAATTTTAAATTAAAAAGGATAAAATAATAATATAACTAAACTTGTAAGGATAAAATAAGAAACAAATTGTGACCCAATTACACCAATGACGTTAGCAGTTGAAAGAGCTGCTTTATTAATAGAAATATTAGAGTTTAAATTGTAAAAATTAAAAGACAAGTGTATTTATGCTCATTTTAGGACATAAATGCTTCCTTTTTTCAAATTATAATATTATTATTGTTTTTTGAAAATTAATTTAAGACAATTTCAAACTTAAAATTGAGTTAATTTATTAAAATTTATGAAATAATAATTCTTACAATGACTAATACTATTTAGATCGTTTACAATATTTATTATTGTACTGGCTAACATTATATATATAAAAAAGTCTTGTTAATTTCAAAAATTAATAATAATCTTATATTATTTTGAAACAAAAAAAAATATTATGGTAAAAAAAAAAATATTATGGTTAAAAAAAAAAAAAAAAAAAAAAGAGGAACTGTTGGTTCCACGAAAAAATCATTATTTCTACACGATTTTTTTGTCCACACAAATACAAAATTTACTAGTCATGTTAGAGTTACTTGTGAAATAACATTTAATTTCTAAATAACATTTTACCCAACTATAAATGATTTGAAAAGATTGTTGAGGAAATAACATTAGCCAAATGATTTGAAAAGATTGTTGAGGAAATAGATTGGGTTAAGTCACTTTTTTCAATTCTGATTTACAAATGCATCATTCAATTAAAAATTTTAACCGTCAATTTATTAAACTGTTTATTTTTTATGAATCGTCACAAATTTTGTCTAAACAAATTGACTTTTAACGAAAAAAATTAAAAAAAAATAATATTTTAAGCTAGTTATCCACTTGAACTTGTCAAATAATATCCACACATTAAAAATCTATAAAAAAATAAAAATAAATATGAAAGTTGAAATAAATTAAACAATTAAAATTAAATAAATGAAATCTTGGAAGAAAATATATATCTTAATAATTTTATTAACTTGAGAAAACATGGAAGAAATTTTGTTTACAAAATAAAATATATCTCAATCAATGAAAATAAAGAATAATATGTAATTATATAACAAATTGATTAAACATCTTAAATAATTTAATAAAACACATTAAATAAGATGGGTTTGAATTTATAGTGTTTAAGTTGTTTAATTTTTTAATTTGTTCTATTATTGTATTTCGTTTAATACTCCACGTTTTATTTTATTTTTAATTTTTCTAACTCCGTAATTTATTTATATATTTTAAGATAGATTATTAAGGTTTTACAAATTTTTAATTAATGTTAACATATAATTTTTCTATTTTCTATTTTCATGTCACTTGGCTATTATTTGGAGTGTCCATGTCGACAATTGGATAATAATAATATCTTTTTTTAACTTTTCCGTTAAAAATCAAATTGTTTAGACAAAATTTGTGATAGTTTATAAAAAAATAAACAGTTCAATGAATTGACCGTTAAAAATTTCAATCTAATGATGTATTTGTAAATTAGAGTCAAAGTACAGCTGTACAGTGGAGAGAATTTGATTTAACTGAACTTAGATTGGGCAATGCCTAGGCTTAGGCTGGATCAATCCATCCAAATTGGTATTTAATTTGTCCAATGAAACACATAGGGTCAATACCATTTAGATAGTTTATAATATTTATTATTGTACTGACTAATATTAAAAAAAATGTCATAGTAATTTTGAGTTTAAAAATATTTTTGATTTGACTATAAAAAATTAATAATAATTTTATATTACATTGACACAAAATAAATATTATTGTAAGAGAAAATGTTGGTTCCACGAAAAAATCATTATTTTTACATGATTTCCCCCACCCCACCCCCACCCCCCACCCCCCACCCCCCACCCCACCCAACAAATATAAAATTTACTAGTCATGTTAGTGTTAATTACTTGCGAAATAACGATTTAACTTCCAAAATAACATTACCCAGCTATAAATGATTTGGAAAGATTGTTGAAATATTAGATTGGGCTAATCAATCCATCAAATTGGTATATAATTTGTCCAATGGAACACATAGAGTCAACACTTATAACCCAACATTTAAAAGCTGAATGTGACCACTGACCCACTTGGAGTCTTTGGGGCTGGCATTAGCTCATTGGACCTAGAATGAAATAAAAATAATTTATATATTGATAAATTTTGTTAGTACAATGCATGATTTAGATTGATTTAGATTTGATGATGATATTTAAAATTAATGTATATTTATAATCAATAATTCTTGTACAATCTTTTTAAAATGAAATTGATGTAAAATGACTTAGTATAAGAATCAAACTTGTTAGATTGATCCAACTTCGTAGTGAATATATTGTATAGAACTTAAGTCTGAAGACTATCGTAAAAGCAAGATAAGAAAGCAGTTGGAGATCGTAGAGATTGCAGATCATATTTTTGAATATCGTAGAGTTACAACTGTCAGTATCTAAGTTTGTAGAATTGACAAGACAAGACCTCAAAGTTCGTAGATTACAATCAATGATCAAAGAATCAAAGCAAAGTTGGAAATTATCAAGCAAAGAAAAGACAAAGACGTAATCTTACAAGATTGAAAAGAAACATCGAATAGTACACTGAAGTCAAGTGTAAAACGTAGAGTCTGTCAAGCCAGATACTCTACAATTGGACATTCAACTCAACGATTAGTAAAAATCATAGAGTTTATCAGCTCTGACAATAGCTGACAATGCTAATTTTCATAGAGTGAAGATCCCAAGATAGTTTGTTAAAACACTTGAGGTTTAGAAAAATTGTATTTGAGAAAATGTCTAACAACTATATTGGCTAAATGACAGAACCCACATGTTTGTTTTTGTAGCCGTTAGTACGATAAATGCGACATGACATGTTCTTATACAGTTGACACATCTTTTCAGAGTTAACAATCAGAGATTTACAAGTGTTCAAGTCAGAATGGAGTAATGGTAACTTTCCAACAAGAAGATTTTAAATTATGTCTATAAAAGGCAAGCGAATTCAAACAAACAAAAAGAGAAATGAATGATCAAAAAGTCGAATTTCTGCCATTTATTAAACGTTCTTACTCTACGATTCTAAACAACTTATTCAGCTGCTAAGTCATTTTGTGTTGGACTTAAAGTCACTTAGCAACACCTCAAAAACCTTATTTTATTTGTGATTATCAATTCTTGTGACCTTTTGTAACTAAGTCTAAGTGATTTGAAGGGTTCTGTATGGACCCGTCTTAATGACTTGTACCAAATCTTAGTGACTCGGATGAATCTTTGTGACTCAGTCGTTGTAATGGTTCTGTGTGAACATATCTTATTGATCACCTCATTCTTAGTGGATTATACTTATTCAAGGAGTATAATAGTGGACTAGGAGATTTTTATACTCCGAACCACTTAAAATCTCTTGTGTCATTTAATTTATGCACTTACTTTCTTATTGCATTAGTTTCACTACTCTACGATTTTGTTATGCGACTTAATTCCACATTTAATTACTAAATTTAGAGTTATATTTTCTTATAATTTTTAAAGGGATTTTCTAAAATATCATTCGGAACTAATTAACTTGTTTAATTATAAATTAATAATAATTGTTTAAAATTAATTTTTTTTAAAAAAATCTATTCAACCCACATTTGAAAATAATAACTTTCATTAACGAATTTCGTACACTAAACTTTATCTGTCTTGAAGAAAATGTACCACTTTCACCAAAATTACGACGAAAAAGAAGTAGCTAAGACTATTTTTCCTGGACGGTGAGAATGTGTGTATGGAATATAATTATTTAGCATATAATAAAAACAGAATATGGACCTTGGGCTGGGCCCATGAGTTATACCTTTTAGAGACCATACATAAAGTTTTCTACATCATGTGTGGGACAAGCCCACTAAACTTCAGTTGTAAAGAGATAATTAGTTAGTCATCTTGATGGGATTTAATTGCATCAACATTGTGTTTGTGTGTGTGAGTTTAAAAAAGGAGATCAAAGAAATAAGAAAGAAAATTTAGAAAAAATATTAAAATTTTATTATTTGTAAGTTTTTGAAGAGAGAAAATAAAATAAATATTAAACAAATTTCCTCCTAAACTTGTGAAGATTTAGAAGAAAATTTATTAAATTACCAAAAATATCCTTATAATAATTCTTAATTTAAACTAAAAAAATATTAATATACTCTTTTAAGTTAAAATTTCCTTAAAAACTCACAAACACAAAAAAAAAAAAGAAAAAGATTAACATATATTTTATCTTCCCCATAAATTTTAATTTCTTTTAATTATTTCTTATCTCCAAACATAAACAATATATGTAGGGTATATCAAAAAAATTCTTCTCTCCAAAGGTCGTGCCTAGGTAGGTCTGACTAGACTTTATTTGTCCCTCTTCTCGAATTTATTCCATTTCTAGAAGTCTCCCACATTTCTACATTTTCATTATTATTTCCAGAAACTCAGAAAGAATATTAGTACCACCATTATTTTCCCTTTCTTACTACTACTATTTCAGTATCAATTCCAAGGTATATAATCTTGATGATATGTGGTGGTGAAAGATTTGTAAAATAATGTAAAGATTTCAGTATCAGTTTCCTTCTGTACCCGACCCCTTTTCTCCCTTAATTACTCTCACTCTGAAAATAAAATATATATCCTTGTTTACCAAATTACCCTAAATACAAAACTACTAGTCTACTATACACATTAATTAAGAAAATTATTTAATTTTATTATATAGTAATTAAAATTTGTATAAAATTTCATCACTACCCCTTTATAGAAAGTTAAAAACTATTAAAGAGAGAAATTTTTTGGGACAATGAAAAAAAGTTAGGGGTGATATAGGAAAATAAATAATTTATTATTCTAGAAAGTTGTAAATGATAAATAAATTAGAATAATTTTTTTTTTAAAAAAATCAATTATTATGGAATGGAGATAGTATTACGTAGATTTCAAAATAAGACATAATTTTTTTGTCCATTTGGAGAACTTAGAGATATATTTTTCTATTTTTTTTATTACTGCTACTAATTTTTCCTAGAACTATTGCTAAATGTATCTCATTGCCTCATTAACTCCTCTCTTTATGCACCTGGCTTCTATCACTATTATATTTGTGACTAATGTTAGGAATATATTTGTGGCGGAGTATTAAGATAAGAATAAGTCTTGGTAGACATTTTTATTGGACATTTTTTATTTTTTTTGTTTGTGACTCACAAAAAATGTATACTATTTATTCTAAGAGAAATTTTTACAAAATAGTGTTTTATGTATAATTTGGATATATATACAAAAATAAGATTGTACAGACTGTATAACCCTGTTTTTGTATATGTATCCAAATTATATCTAAAATACTATATTTTATAAAAATTCTTGTTAGCATAAATAGTATACATTTTTTTAAAAAAAATTAAAAATATCCAATAAACCGGTATGTGTAGAAACACTCTTAAGATAATACTATCACTAATGAATAACATAGGATAGAATATCAAGAAAGACCATTTTTCATTATATTATATTTTATTTCTAGAATGTCAATACTGTTATTGTATCATTATTTATTATTTAGGTTCTAATAGATTTAAATAATTTTGCCCCAGTTTTTATTTTGGGCTTAAATTTTATTTTATTGAATTATATTTCTTTCTAGATTTAGATAATTATTATGTTAGGTGTTATAAAGTGATTCTCTCAACAGGAGGGATCACCCCATGCTCTCTCTCTCAATTCTTTCCTTCTCCCGTGAGCCATCAGTTCCTCTTCCCCGTGACTCTCCCCTTTTCTTTCCTTTTCCTCTTTTAGTTTTGCCTATAAAAGGAATGATAGTGAATGAAAATATACATAACTTAGAAGAATTTATCTGAAAGTTTTTCTCTCTTTTCTCTTACTTATTCTCTCTAAATTTATGCAACAATTATAAGAATATATTTCTATACTTTGCTAAAGTTTTATAACACGTTATCAGCACGAAGCTCTAATCAACTGAGACGGTAAAATTAAACTTGAAATTTATTATTATATTACCGGTTTGGCTATGCCACCAATAGTATAATGTTATTCTTACATGCAATTGGCCTGACTTTGCCGCCTATTATATTCTTTAACTGTCAAGTTATATTTATATTTTGTTGTCCATTTTAAATTATGTTATTTACAGAGGTACCATCTATCCTTGTTGATCTTACAAGACTTGGTAGGAACCTTTTTGCCATTAAATTCTGTTATTTACAATGGTACCATCTATCCTTGTTGATCTTACAAGACTTGGTGGGAACCTTTTTGCCATTAAATTCTGTTATTTACAATGGTACCATCTTTCCTTGTTGATCTTACAAGACTTGGTGGGAACCTTTTTACCGTTTATTAATTTGTGGGAATAACCTGTATATGCGGAATACCACATACCTGGTGAAATTCTTCTGTTATTCCATTCTTTATTATTCTGTTGAATAACTCATCTCATAAGGCTCTATCGCATGCCCGGTGAATTTCATTGTTATTGTGACGCTTCAAAATAGGTATACATCACCCATTCCGAAGTCGCCAAATACATGGTACATAAACAACTACAATTTTTATTATTAGAATTATCGTAAAAAATACTTACAACACACATGTTTGTGAGTTTAAATACAAATATTGTCTTCTAGACAATATCCACACTCAAATAAGTCCTCATTACATTTATCGATACATTATTTTATAAAATAGTGAGGATTATGAAAACAACTGCTCTCAGGACCATCACTCTTTACCCGATCGTTTTCGCTATATTCTCACCTCCCGAGAAGAAAAATGGAACAAAAAGAAAAGGGTGAGCTTCAACTAGCCCAAAGAAAGAATATTATGACTAAGATAAAGAACACAAATTTATCGTTAGCCTTCAACAAATCGATATAAAATATAATGGACAACCGGGCTTTTAGATTAATATTTGCAAATGAAATAACAATTCATTAAAAGAGTTAAGAGAGAATGAAATCTACTATCACCTATGAATTTAAAAGTCCATCATCAATATTTTATCCCTATAACATCAATCAATATACATCTTGAATCAAATATTCATCTTTGCACTACTATCCAAAGATATTCATTTGTATCACCAATTAGTCATGTTCATCTCAACACTGCTCATCTTTGCACTACGCCAAAGATATTCATCGTGTAATCATACATGTTTGCACTCACAGCCAAAGATATTCATCAAGTATCACCATTAAAGACCGAGGATGATGAAAATATTTTAGAGAATCTAATCCAAAGGATACAAAAGGACAAAGATTAGAGATTCGTACTTTAGATAATTCAAGTTTAAAAATACTCTATTATAGAGTAAAATTCAAGAATGAAGATCAAAACATGGATTCAATTTCAAGAATAAGGGTCACAACGGATAACTTGGAAGGAAAAAAAATATTTTTTTTTCTTTTGTGAACAGTACCCGTGAATAGTACCCGTGAACAATAACCGTGAACAGTAACTGTGAACAGTACCCGTGAACAGTACCTAGTCATGAAAAGTTCCAAATTTGATTAAAAGTTCAGACCAATATTCCTATGAAATGATATTAGATGAAGCAAAATTTCTAATCATTTCAGGAATTATAGAAACAATACTTACCATAGTAAGTTCAAATTTAAGAATACAAGATGAAATAATATCGCTTACGTAATATGGAGTATGAAAGAAAATAATATTTCTCACGAGTATTATAATAAAATAATATCCTTTACCTTAGTAGAAACTGGATTTGACTGGAGAAAATCTTGCAGAAAAACTACGCTCAAAGTATTCTTATACTCAAGAAAAACTCAAAATAGTTTAGAATAAGAATTTCTGAATTGAAAGTGGTGTGTTGAGGAAGGAGGGGTTACCCCCTATTTATACTGGAACCTCGGAGGAAAAACAAGCTTATGCGCCTAACTCATCAGCCTAACTTCTGCCTAACTTCATAATTTTCCAAAGTCTAGGGCCCACTCTTTTGAAAACATGTTTTGCAAAACCATTGCTAGAGCTTAATTCAAAGCCTAACATATACTTATCTCTCAAATTCAATGGGTGAGACCCACAACTTTTGAAAATAAAGAATTGCCAGCAAAATTTCTCACCAAACCTTCCAACCAAGTGGTCCCATGGAGGAATTATGTTACCAACACATGAAGGAACCAAAGAATTCTCAAGACCAATTTTGAAAAACAAGGGAAAGTAAAGGTGTTTCTCATTTTCAATGCCTAATATATCAGGCTTCACAATTGATGAGGCCCACCATTTAGAACAAGTTTTGCAGACAACATTTTCCACCCACCACTTCAATGATACAAACAAAGTACTCAAATATTAACCATATGCTTATATATATATATTATAATAATATTATTATTTAAACAATTATAATATATTTGAATAAATATTTTATCGAACAAAATAATTGCCAAACTTTCAACAAATAACTTATGTAAAAATCTCTTCATTTATATCCACATAAAATAAATATTTTCTTATCATATAAATTAATAATTAATTATTCACAAATAATATTACAGAATCACAATTATGATAACCAGTAGCCTCCTGAAAGAGGGGCTTCCGATAAGGATTTCTCCTTACTGGCGCGCAATTAGGTGACCAAACCTCTCCTTATACAGAACTTTCTAGACATTGCCAATAATGCTATCTAATAATATTATTCAAATAATATGAATTATTAATTTGATAATGGGAAATACTGTGAAATGACAATTATTGAAATAACAATAATATAAAATATCAACGTAGTTAATTATTGAATCAATAAAATAAAATATTGAATAAGAATTACCGTAATAATTATTGAGTATTTCCTTCACGTAAGAATCAATAATTCAAAAATACCGTAATACCGTGGTACTACTACGCAACCACGCCAGACATCAGATTTTAATCACTAAGTAATCCAACAAAGTTAATTCAGTAATTCACTGCAGACAATTATTTATAAAACTCAAATTTGTCATTTTTTCATCCGGACCGTTATTCTCAAGTATGGGCCCACAATTGATTAAGGCTGAGTCAGACAAATATTTCCGATAAAAAGAATATTCCACGACCAAACGAATATTCCCCGACAACAAATATTATTTTATAACCACTTGCTTATTTTGCAAAATTTGTAAATTTCACCCATAACCAAAGTATTATATCAAATTAATTCCTTATTATTTCAAGATAATAAATAGAGGAAATTCAATTTTATTTATAACAAGTTGCGGTCTTATAGTTATTCTATTCTTTATTATTCTGTTGGAATATCCCGCATCGTGTGGATTACGCATGACCGGTTCCGCTTTTTATTATTCATTGGAATATTCTCGTCTGCATGCGGATTACGTACGACCGTTTCCATTCTTTATTATTCTTTTGAAATAATCTATCTATGCGAACTACTGCATGCCGGGTGAAGATCCATTTGCAGTTTTGTATATATATATATATATATATATATACTTTTGTAATTGTATATATACATTAACGATTCCATATTCTTTTTACTAAGATAATATGCTAATAACATAAATATAAGAATATTTATACTATTTATATTTGCACTTTATCACCACTTGAAGTCGTGATTTAGTTTATTTTTTATATATATCATACATGTAATTATTTATTATTTTAATAAATAATAATTGTATTTTAACCCAGACTAGATGGAAAACTTGGAAAAAATAGATTTTTCTATTTTGAAAATCTCTGGAGACAACTATTTGGCTTGGGCACTTGATGCAGAATTGCACCTAAGTGCAAATGAGTTAGAAAAGACCATTGAATCATGAAATACAGCAACATCGGCACAAAATGCAAAAGCCATAATTTTTCTTCGTCACCATATTGATGAAAGATTAAAGACTAAGTATTTAACAGTCAAAGATCCTTTGTCTTTATGGACACAATTGAAGGAAAGATTTGACCACCAAAAATTGGTTGTTCTCCCTAATGCCAAATTTGAGTGGCTTAATTTAAGGCTACAAGATTACAAATCAATTAAGGAATATAGTTCTAATGTTTATAGAATAACCTCTACTTTGTCTTTGTGCGAGATCCAGCTTTACAAACCCAAATGTTAGAGAAAACGCCTCAACTTTTATTCCACTAATATGATTCTCACACAACAATATGTATGCAGTAAGTTCATAAAATTCAAAGACTTGTTGTCTATCCTCCTTGTTGCGAGAAAAGAATAATAAATTGTTGTTGAAAACCATCAAGTACGGCAACCAAAAGCTACCCCATTGCCAGATATTAACAAAGACGTCATTCCAAAGAGAATAAACGTGACAAGAGATGGTCATACAATAAGAAGTCTTGGGGACGAAAAAGAATAAACGAGGCCAACATAACAACAAATTCCGAATGCGATAATTCAAAGCCACCGTATGGCAAGTGTCCGGCTCTGTAAAATAAAGAAAATGCAAAGACTGATAAAGAACAAACCAGATGTTTGTTTTAGGTGTGGGATGAAAGGGCATTGGTCGCGTACCTGTCGTACGCCGAGGCATCTGGCTAATTTATTCCAGGATTCTCAAAAGAACAAAATAATGGAGACAGAAACAAACTTTGTTAATCATCAATTGAATATTGTTGATGATCCACCAATGACCAACAATGAGGAAAAGATTGTTGATATTATTGAACCTTCTGAAAGTATCTTTTGGGATAACGTTTAATTTTTGTTTTAATTAAACACCCAACATGTATAATATTATTAGTTTTCATGCTATACGTGGTATGTATTTATCATGAATAAAATTATAAATGAAATGTAACTTTTCTTATTTATGCTTTTATATATGTCAGACCATCTTTAATGAATATCTTCTCATCACTTCTATTATTTCTGAAAAATAGAATATCCTAGAAAAACTTCATTCAATTTCTTCTGGATTATATACTATAAAAATTAGAGCAATTGAGTCTCATACTGTTATGATTCCAAAAATCCTAGATCCCAAATCCTTTATGCTTTGGCATAAAAGACTTGGTCATCCAGGTACTTCTATGATGCGTCGTATTATTGAAAATTCTATTGGTCATCCTCTCAAAAAATAAGAAGGTTTTTCCTAGTAGTGAATTTCCTCATTGCATTGTGTTCTCGAAGAAAATTAATTGTTCGACCATCACCAAGAAAGTTTATAAAGAAGCCCCAAAATTCCTAGAGAGAATTCAAGAGACATTTGTGGACCTATTCACCCATAGTCCGCCTATTTCAATATTTCATGGTTTTAATAGATGTTTCAACTAAATGGTCTCATGTTTGTTTTCTCTCTCTCGAAATTTTGCCTTCTCAAAACTTCTTGCTCAAATAATCAAGTTACTGCCTCGCTTCTTGATAATCCAATCGAGTCAATTCGACTTGATAACGCAAATTAATTTTCATCAATGACTTTTAATGATTTTTTGTATGACTATTGAATTCCATTGAGCATTTTGTTCCTCATATTCATACACAAAATGGTTTAAATTTGAATCTTTAATAAAAGAACTAAAATGGGAGCCCAACGAAGAATAGGTATTTATGTTGGTTTTTGATTCTCCTTCTATTATCAGATATCTTGAGCCTTTAACTAGAGATGTTTTTACTGCACGTTATGTAGATTGTCATTTTGATGAATCAGATTTTCACCATTGGGAGGAGGAAAGTTTTAAATAAAAACCCTCCTCGATATATCATGGAATGCATCGTAATTAAATTCACTTGATCTTCGTACAGGACAATGTGAAATTGAAGTTCAAAGAATTATTTGTTTATAAAATATTACAAATCAAATGCCAGATGCATTTAATGATGCTAGAAAAATGATAAAGTCATATACACTTGCAGTAAATACTCCAGTAGAGATAAAAATACCTATTGAAAAATCAATTCCTGAAGAATTGACAAATAAGGTAATAGAAGAATCTAAACCACACCCGAAGCGTGGAAGACCGGTTGGTGCAAAAGACACTGTACCACGAAAATCAAAAGCAAATAAGGAATCCTGTAAGAATACCGCCGCCCGTATAAAAGACTTATTCCAAGAGTGGGAATAGCCCCAGAAGAGGTTCAAAATCTCAATGAAGGGATAAGAGATGAACACCAAGAGATCTCAATAAATTATGTACATGATGAAAAAATATGGGATCGAAGAAAATTCATGATTGACGATATATTTGCTTTCTCTATAGCATCAGATATTACTTTGATTCCTGACACGTATCCTGAACTGTAAGACCCCAACTTTTATGAATAAAGATGAATTTTTCTATAATTATCATTTTTGAATATTATGGAGTGAATTTAATATAATGTTATAGTTGTGGGTAATATTTATAAATTTTGCAAAAGCACGCAAGTTGTTATATAATATTCGATTGGTTGGGAATATTCGCTTTAGCAGAATAATATTCGTGACAACTAATCATTGGTGGACCCCACAATGGAATTATTATCGGAATGAGAAAATGACAAAAATATTTTTATGAAAATAATGGCGGAAGTTTTACCGTTAACTGTTGAAACACCCGGTGTTAAAAGTACAAGAATACGCGTGGTTGCATAGTAGCACACATTATTGATTATTGATGCTTACATGAGAAGTCATTCAGTTTTATTCAATTATTGTCGATATTTTATATATTATTAAATCAATAATTGAGATGACAGAGTTATTAATATTATTATTTGATATATTAACAATGTCTAGAAGTTCTGCCAAAGAGAGATTTGGTCACCTAATTGCGCGCCAATAGGGAGAAATCCTTATTGGAAAGCCCCTCTTTCTTAGGAACGACCTGGTCGATTAATATTGCGAATTATAATAATGATGATAAATGTAGTTAAAATATTGAGGCGATTTTTATGAAGTAGTTGTTATAAATTTTACTTATTATTTGGACCTCCACTTACCCATTTTTCAAAATAGTCGGAGAAAGTTATCTCAGTTTCATTTTATTACTTATATATATATATAAGGAAAAAGATGGTGGGAATGGGGGGTGGGGGGTTGTGTGCGTGTGTGGGAGGGAATATAAGGGTTAGTATAATATATATATAATTAATGAATGTATTGCATGTGGTGGAGTATTCAAATGGGTGGAGACTAATTGTCAGCATTCTACAAAGTTGGTGGAATATTGAAAATGGGGGAGAAGGGAATCACGGGTGTATTTCGTGATTATAAAGTTAGGCATGTTATATAAATATATAATATATATATAATATATATTATATTTTATTTAAAAGTTTTGTTTTATTAGAATATTTTATGGGCCGTCCGATTAAAAGTAAATCAATCTGGACCGTTCATGAGTTAGTTACTATTCACCCATTCTCCTATAAATAGAAGCTCATTCCTTCATTATTTCTTACTTAATTCATCGAAACTCTAGAGAGAAACTATAGAGAGAAAGAAGAAAAGTATTCTCGCTACTTCACTACTACTATATCCAGCTTCTTCTAAGGTAAGGGTATTGTTTTTTTGTATTCATGAAGAGAACTTCATTTATTCCATTCTTTATTATTCTATTGAATAACTCAGATACGCTGCTACCCTATACTTGGTGAAATTCTTCCGTTATTCCATTCTTTATTATTCTGTTTGAACATCCTGCTCATGCTTTTACGCTGGACCGGGTTCCGCTCTTTATTATTCTGTTGGAACATCCTGCCTATATGCGTTTACGCCGGACCGGTTCCGCCCTTATTATTCTCGTTGAATATCCCGTCATGCGTTTTACGCCGGACTCGTTTCCGTTATTTATTATTCGCTGGAATAACCTACCGTGCAAGTGCCTATCGCAGCTCTAGTGATTTCTTTTGTTATTCCATTCTTTATTATATTCAGTTGGTTAAAGTTTCGACTTCTATACTCCATGAAATTAGTGGAATATCCTTGATATTTGCGCTTCATCCAGTATCTTTTCATGGAAATATTCTTCTAAGCATTCTTGAATTTTTCTCTACAAAGAAGTATCATGTTGACAATTGGGACGTTATTAGTTCTTGGTTAAATTAATTCTTGAACTTGTTTTTATTGAATTCTTATATCATTGTCATCATCTTCATGATTATATTATGTTGAAAGTCATCTGTGGCCTGTAGTGCATAGATGGACTTGGTATGATTATGACCAGGGATTAGTCGGTATAATCATGACCGTAATGTTACAAATGATGTGGTAAAAGTCCTCATTGGCCCGTAGTGCATTGATGGACAGTTGTTGGCATGATCATGACCATTGATGAATACACGAATATCCTTGGCCCGTATTGCATGGATAATTTGTGGTTGTGATACTAATGAATATCCTTGGCCGTAGTACAGGGATAATGTGGATTATTTATTAAGCTGAGTCCTAGCGATAAAAGTGATGAAAAACCTTTTAAATCATAAAAGATAGTAAATTTTATTCTCTACTTGACTCTTTTAATGGATTGCTTGTTCCACTGTAGTTAAACTTGATATCTATTGTATTTTATCAGTTTAACATTGTTGAAGACTAATGATAATTTATTCTACATTATCTTAGTCATAATATTTCTTACTGGGCTAGTTGAGCTTAGGATAATGTGCATCAGGAAGGCGACAATCCTAATGCAAAAAATACCACTAACCAAATGATGAACGATGGTATGTTCTGAGGCTTCATGCAATTCATGAAACATCAGGCGAGAGTGGCTCCTGTCCAAAATATAGGTGGAAACACCGGCAACTCTCCTTGACGGTCACCGCCAAATGCTTCAAGGAGCTGGACGACCGGAGTTTTTGGAGAGCCAAAACCACTTAAGGCGAGGCATGGATAAAGCGATCAACAAGATATTTGATGTCTTGGGATGCTCCGAGGAGCAAAGGTTCCTTTTGCCACCTTTATGTTGCGACGAGAGGCAAATTCTTCGGTGGGAATCAGAAAAGCGTACTCAACCTCGCCGCATCAAGATGTCTTGGGAGAAGTTCCAAGAATCGCTTCAACGACAAGTACTTTCCCAAAAGTATTTGTCACATGAAAGAGGTAGAGTTCATTAAACTGGAACAAAACAACATGACCGCGGTCGCAAAGACGAAGCCAAGTTTGCCGAAGTTATCCTTAAGTTTAGGTCCCATTTGGTTGATAATGAGGAGAGAATGACGGGAATGTTTCTAAGAGGTTTGAAACCCGAGATACGTCAATATCTTATCTCTCATAAACTGTGTTTGTATTCAGATGTTGTTAATAGGGCTCAGTTATTGGAGCGGGATAATGAGTCAACCCAACCAAAAGAGCTGGAAAAATGATAATACCAGTGATAACAGTCATCGAAGCGGTGACAATAAGCGTGGAGGGAATCAACATGCTAGAAATGGTAACCACTTCGGTGGTAATCATGGCCAAAACAATAAGAATGGATATTTCAAGAAGAAGAGATTCAACAATGATGGAAAGACGTCAACACCAGCACCCGTGGTTAAGGAAGGAGATCGACCACCTATCATATGCTTCAAATGCGGAGGGGAAAGACACATCAGTCCAAACTGTGCGATGCCTTCTAAAGCATGTTATAATTATAGAAGAGAAGGTCACTTAGCCCGATTTTGTTGTTCACTGAAGACAAGTTCAGCTAGGATGGAGGCACCAAAGGACGTCCCAGAAAAGTCAAAGCCAATAGTGCAAGGGTGAGCAATGAAAGTAAAAGGGTGAGCTCAACTAGCCTAGTAAGAAATATTATGACTAAGGTAATACAAAATAAATTATCGTTAGCCTTCAACAGTGTTGAACTGATACAATATAACAAACATCAAGTTTAACTGCAGCGGAACAAACAATCCATTAAAATAGTCAAGTAGAGAATAAAATCTACTATCTTTTATGATTTAAAAGGTTTTTCATCACTTTTATCGCTGGGACTCAGCTTAATAAATAATCCACATCATCCCTGCACTACGATCAAGGATATTCATTAGTATCACAACCATAAATTATCCATGCACTACGGGCCAAGGATATTCGTGTATTCATCAATGGTCATGATTATGTCAACAACTGTCCATCAATGAAATACGGGCCAATGAGGACTTTTACCACATCATTTGTAACATTACGGTCATGATTATACCGAATAATCCCTGGTCATAATCATACCAAGTCCATCTATGCACAACAGGCCATAGATGACTTTCAACATAATATAAACACGAAGATGATGACAATGATATAAGAATTCAATAAAACAAGTTCAAGAATTAATTTATCCAGGAACTAATAACGTCCAAATTGTAAACAAGATACTTCTTTATAGAGTAAAATTCAAGAATGCTCAGAAGAATATTTCCATAAAAAGATACTGGATGAAGCGCAAATATCAAGAATATTCCACTAATTTCATGGACTATAGAAGTCAAAACTTTAACCAACTAAGTATAATAAAGAATGGAATAACAAAAGAAATCACCAGGCACACGATAGATCATATGCATAAAGTTATTCCAATGAATAATAAATAACGGAACCAAAGTTATGCGTAAATGCACGCATGTGATATTCCAATGTAATAATAAATAACGGAACCAGTCGGAAAAATTCGCACCGGCAGATGTTCCAATGAATAATAAATAACGGAACGAGTGTCATGCGTAAACGCACGCATGTGGGATGTTCCAATGAATAATAAAGAATGGAATAATGTAAGAATTTCACCATGTATGCGGTATTGACAGATAGTTTATTCCAACATAATGATAAAGAATGGAATAACAGAAGAATTTTACCATATATAGGGTAGACCGCGTATACAGGTTATTCCAACAGAATAATAAAAAAAATGGAATAACAGGAGTTCTCTTTATGAATACGAAAGAAATAATACCCCTTACCTTAGAACAAATTGGATATAGGAGTAGTGAAGTAGCAGAATACTTTTCTTCTTTCTCTCTATAGTTTCTCTCTCTAGAGTTTCAGTGAATTCGTAAGAAATAATGAAGGAATGAGCTTCTATTTATAAGAGAATAGACTGAATAATAACTAATTCTGAAATCGGTCCAGATTGATTTACTTTTTAAACGAGACGGTCCAGATTGGTTTACTATAAAATATTCTAATAAAACAAAATCTTTTAAATAAATTATAATATATTCTATTTATAATCTAATAAAACGAATAACTTTATAAAAGTATTCTGTTTTATATAAAAAGATTTTACTATACAAACACTATACTGAGCACTATGAAAATACTTCATATGATAATAAAATATAATATATTCTATTTATAGTCTAATAAAACGAATAACTTTATAAAAGTATTCTTGCTTTATATAAAAAGATTTTACTATGCAAAACACTATGCATAATAGAATATAATATATTCTATTTATAGTCTAATAAAATGAATAACTTTATAAAAGTATTCTGTTTTATATAAAAAGCTTTTCTGTTTTATTACATTAATAATACTAATAAACTAAAACTTCATCATCATTATTATAATTCACACTATTAATCGACCAGGTCGTTCCCAGGAAAGAGGGGGCTTTCGAATAAGGATTTCTCCTTATTGGCGCGCAATTAGGTGACCAAACCTCTCCTTGGCAGAACTTCTAGACATCGTTAATATTGCAAATCATAATATTAATAACTTCGTCGGCTCAATTATTGATTTAATAATATATAAAATATCGACAATAATTGAATCAATTAATGTGAGATACTATGCAACAATTACTGAAGCAATAATTGAACAAAATTGAGTGACTTCTCACGTAAGCATCAATAATCAATATCGTGTGCTACTATGCAACCACGCGTATTCCTGTACTTTTAACACCGGGTGTTTCAACAGTTAACGATAAAACTTCCGCCGTTATTTTCATAAAATATTTTTGTCATTTTCTCAATTCGACAATAATCCCGTTGTGGGGTCCACCAATGATTGTGCCGTCGAACGAATATTCCCTATTAAAACGAATATTCCCCGACCAATCAAATATTATATAACAACTTGCGTACTTTGTAAAATTTATAACTACTACCCACAACTATAACATTATATCAAATTCATTCCATAATATTCAAAAATGATAATTATAAAAAATTCATCTTTATTCATAAAAGTTGGGGTCTTACAATCTCCCCTTCTTATGAAATTTCGCCCTCGAAATTAGGTTACATATCTGGTATGTCGAAGAGGTAAGGATACCTTGATTTCATTTCAGGTTTTAACTCCCAGGTCATTTCCTCAACATCGTGGTTCCTCCATAAAACTTTGACTTGAGGTATAACCTTGGAGAGTAGAATATATTCCTTCTTATCCAAGATTTAAACAGGAACCTCTTCATACGTTAAATCTTCCGCTATTTCGTCCGGTTCTAACTCAATAATGTGGTTCGGGTCTTTCACATATTTATGTAACATGGATATATGAAAAACGTTATGAACACGAGACATACTTGGCAATAAAGCGAGTCTATAGGCTATAGTCCCTACTTGATCGAGGATTAAAAATGGGCCAATGAATCGAGGATTGAGCTTTCCTCTCTTTCCAAATCTCGTAACTCCTTTCCATGGAGCAACACGTAACAACACATGATCTCCAATATCGAATTCCACATCTTTTCGATGAAGATCAGCATAACTCTTTTGTCTATCTTGTGAGGTTTTTATACGTTGCCAGATCGTTTGAATCTTTTCCGTAGTCATACGTACCAACTCTGGTCCCAACAACTTTGCTTCACCCACCTCATCCCAGCATACTGGAGAACAACACTTTCTTCCATACAACGCCTCAAATAGAGCCATGCCAATACTTGTTTGATAACTGTTGTTGTAGGAAAACTCCACCAAAGGTAAGAACTTGTCCCAACTTCCCTTGAAGTCAAGGACACAGAGTCTTAATAAATCTTTAAGAGTTTGAATAGTTCTCTCTGATTGTCCGTCTGGCCCGAGGATGATATGCTTAAACTAAATCGTAAATCCGTGCCCATAGCTTTTTATAAACTAACCCAAAATCGTGAAGTGAATCTTGGGTCTCGATCGTAAAACTATGGATACCGGGCATACCATGCGCCTTTATAATCTCGCTTATGTACATAAGAGCAAGACGCTTTAAGTGTATAAGTTTCTCGTATTAGTAAGAAATGAGCAAACTTGGTCAATCTATCAACAATGACCCAAATTGCATCTATGCCTTGAGAAACCTTGGGAAGACCAGTAACAAAATCCATGGTAATGTGTTCCCACTTCCATTCTGGAATTTCAAGTAGTTGCAATGGACCTTTTGGTACTTGATGCTCCGCCTTGACTCGTTGACAAGTTAGACACCTTGAGATAAATAGCGCTATCTCTCTCTTCATATTGCTCCACTAAAATGTATGACGAAGATCACGATACATTTTGGTACTCCCAAGATGGATTGCAAACGATGTGTTGTGCGCCTCCATCATGATTTTATACTTTAAATCAGGGTCGTTAGGAACACAAAGTCTGGAGTTGACTCGAAGTATTCCTTCTTCATCGATTCTTGCTTTCAGATAGCATAGCTTTCTCGTATTCTCTTCCTCATATGCATCACCTCCAGTCTATAAACTTTAAGCAGTTTTAACTTTATCGATTAAAGTCAGTTCTACTTGTATATTCGCCATCATCACGTGGGTCCCTGGAGTCTTTATCTCTATCTCCATCCTTTGCAAGTCATACAAAATGGGCCTCTGCATTGACAATATCGCACTCATACCTGCATATGATCTTCTGCTCAATGCGTCAGCTACCACGTTTGCTTTTCCATGATTGTATTGGATGGTATGATCATAATCTTTCAATAGTTCAAGCCAACGTCGCTGTCGCATGTTGAGTTCCTTTTGAGTGAAGAAATATTTGAGGCTTTTATGATCCGTAAAGATCTCCACTTTCTCCCCATACAAGTAATGCCTCCAAATTTTAAGTGCGATGACAATAGCTGCCAACTCTAGATCACGAGTTGAATAATTTCTCTCATATTCTTTGAGTTGTCGAGAGGCATAGGCTATGACTTTCCCATGTTGCATGAGAACACATCCTAACGCTTTGCCTGAAGCCTCACTATAGATGACAAATCCCTCCGAGCCAGATGGTATTGTCAGAACAGGTGCTATAATGAGTCTTCTCTTGAGTTCTTGAAAACTCTTCTCACATTCCTCGTTCCAACCGAATTTTTTATGTTTCCGAGTCAGCTGAGTTAAGGGAGTAGCGATTCGAGAAAACCCTTCTACGAATCTCCGATAATAACCAGCTAAGCCGAGAAAGCTACGATTTCCTATTATCGATTTAGGTTGCTCCCAGCTTTAAATAGCTTTAATCTTTGCTGGGTCAACAGATATTCCATGACTTGATACCACGTGCCCAAGGAATGCTACTTCCTCAAGCCAGAACTTGCATTTCTTCAACTTGGCATAAAACTTTTATTCATGAAGCTTTTGAAGTATCAGCCTTAAGTGTTGCTCATGATCTTCATGACTTTTGGAATAAATAAGGATGTCATCAATAAAGATGACCACAAAGTGATCCAAATATTCCTTGAATACTCGGTTCATCATATCCATGAAGGCAGCAGGAGCATTAGTCAATCCAAAAGACATGACTAGGAATTCATAATGCCCGTACCGAGTTCTGAAAGCCGTCTTTGGAATGTAATCGGTTCTAATCTTCAATTGGTGATATCCGAAACGAAGATCAATCTTTTAAAAAAATTTGACGCCTTGCAACTGGTCAAACAAGTCATCAATACGAGGCAATGGATATCTATTTTTGATAGTGACATGGTTCAACTCCCGATAATCAATACAAAGTTGCATACTCCCATCTTTCTTCTTCACGAATAGAACAGGAGCACCCCAAGGAGACGTACTAGGACGAATGAAATCGATGTCTAACAATTCCTGCAGTTGGGTCTTTAACTCTTGAAGTTCAATAGGAGCCATTCGATATGGGGCTTTGGAAATGGGTTTTGTACCGGGTTCAAGCGATACAAAATTCAATTTCACGTTCTGGGGGTAGGCCAGGAAGTTCTTCAGGGAATACATCAGGAAATTTATTAACAATAGAAATATCATTCAAAACTGACGTATTTTTGTTTAGATCCATGACATGAGCTAAGAAAGCTTGACATCCATTTTTCAATAAACGAATGGCTTTATTGCTTGAGATGACAGTGATTGATTTTAATGGTTTGGTTGCTTGAATTCGCATAATAGGTTGGTTAGGAATATGAAAGCTAACAACCTTACGAAAATAATCAATTTTTGCATGATGAGTAGTTAACCAATCAATCCCTAAAATCACATCAAATGCAAGTATTTTCAAAGAAATAAGATCGACAGGTAATGTGAGGGTACCGATTTGAACCAAACAAGACTTATAAACAGTGGATGTAATGAAGGTTTCTCCCAATGGAGTTTCAACAGATAAGTCAAAGTCCAATTTCTCCTGAGTCAAATTTAAACGTTGAGCGCAAGTAGGAGAAATAAAAGAATGGGTAGAACCGGTATCAAATAAGGTATATACTTCGCTAGAGTTTATGATAAGCTTACCCGTGATGACCTCATTCGGGTTCCTTGATGTGACGCCCCCAAAATAGGTATACATCACCCATTTTGAGTCATCAATAACATGGTATAGAAACAACTACAACTTTATTAATCCAACATATAAACTGTGAGTTTAAATACAAATATTGCCATCTAGACAATATTCACACCCAAATAAGTCCTCATTATAATTATTGATATATTATTTTACAAAAATGGTGAGGACTACTAAACAACTTTCTAGAACCATCATTCCACACCCCGACTAGAACTCTCTACATTCTCGCCTCCTGAGAAGAAAAATGGAACAAAATGGAAAAGGGTGAGCTCAACTAGCCCAGTAAAGAATATTATGACTAAGATAATATAAAACAAATTATCGTTAGTCTTCAACAGGGAAAAATCTGATAAAATACAATAGACAACAAGTTTCAGATCAATATTCGCAGCGGAAAATAATAATTCATAGATGAGTTACGTAGAGAATGAAATCTACAATAATCTATGAATTTAAAAGTCCATCATCAATATTTTATCCCTGTATATATCTTGAATTAAATATTCATCTTTGCACTACAGGCCAAAGATATTCATCAGTCGGTCATGTTCATCTCAAAACCTGTTCATCTGATAAAATACAATAGACAGTACTTCTGACTGGAATATTGGATATAGTGCTGAAGGAACTTGCACCGTATAGCAACACTCAAAGTATCAAAATACTCACAAGAATACGCTTGATAATATAGAGAGAGAAAACTTCAGTTTCTGGTGTAATTTTCAATTCTAACCTAAGCACCCTATTTATAGGAAAATGCTTAGAACACCAAAGCAGAAAATTTAATAAAACATTATTATTTTTACAAAACTTTTATGCCCATCTTTGAAATCTAATTTCAGCTTATCTTGCACATGTTAGTGTAGCCCACAAAATAAAAAAAAATGTTTTTCTTAATAAACATAATTAAAACTTCCAAAAATCACTTATTTCGGAACTTCGGAACTTCAATAATTCATAATAAATAACCCTTTTATCAGAAAAATTCAAACCTTATGTCTTTTCCATAGGAAATTTCATTCTCTACAACTTTGCAGAAGAAAGTTTTTCCAAATTCCAAACATAAACTGACCGAAATCCACAAACGAGTGATTTTACAGGCTATAATCAAATTTCAATCAAGAAATGGGCCCACGGACTTGTTTAACATGTTTTAAACAACTTTTGAAACAAAAATACTCTTCCTCCTTATATATTCATATATCCCACATTCATTGTAAAAATATCACCATTATTATATTATTAAAATATAATAATATATTTAAATGAATTGTTTTATCAGAAAAGATAAAATATCAATTTTTTAACAATTGTCACTTTAAAATTTTCTCCATCTATATCCACATAAAATGAATATTTTCCTTATCATATAAATCAATAATTAATTATTTACAAATAATATTATAGAATCACAATATCGACAACCAGGCCGTTCCTAAGAAAGAGGGAGCTTTCCAATAAGGATTTCTCCATACTGGCGCGCAATTAAGTGACCAAACCTCTCCTTAGACAGAACTTTCTAGACATTGCAAATAATGTTATGTAATAATATTATTCAAATAATATGAATTATTGATCTGATAATGAAAATACTGTGTAGTGATAATTATTGAAACAACAATAATATAAAATATCAACGTAGCAATTATTGAATCAATAAAATATTACACAGTAACTACTGTAACAATTATTGAGTAATGCCTTCCTACGTAAGAATCAATAATTGGTGCAATACACAGTGCTATCTTGTGTTTTAACCACCGGTATTCCAACAAGATAATTCAGAATAACTAACGCCGTTATTTATAAACAACTTATACTTACCAACTGTGATGCCCCCAAAATAGGTCCATTCCATCCAACCCATTCTGAGTCGCCAAATACACGGTACAGAAATAACTACAACTTTATTATTACAATAGTACAACTGTGAGTTTAAATACAGATATTGCCATATAGACAATATCCACATACAAATAAATCCTCATCATAATTATTGATACATTATTTAACAACAATGGTGAGGACTACTAAACAACTCTCCTAGAACTTTCATTCCATACCCCGACTGCGTACTCGCTATATTCTCGCCTCCCCGAGAAGAAAAATGGAACAAAAAGGAAAAGGGTGAGCTCGACTAGCCCAGTAAAGAATATTATGACTAAGATAATATACAACAAATTATCGTTAGTCTTCAACACGAAAAAATATAATAGAATACAATAGACAACAAGTTTTAAATCAATATTCGCAGCGGAAATAATAATTCATTAGAAGAGTTAAGTAGAGAATGCAAACTACTATCTTCTATGTATGAATTTTAAAGTTCATCGCCTATTTTTATCCTCGTAACATCAATCAATATATATACGGGATCAAATATTCATCCTTGCACTACTGAGCCAAGGACATTCACCAATTGGTCATGTTCATCTAAACACTGCTCATCTTTGCACTACGGGCCAAAGATATTCATCGAAAATCATTCATCTTTGCACTACGGGCAAAGATATTCATCGAATCATTCATCTTTGCTTTCATGAAGCCAAAGATATTCATCATAAATCATTCATCTCTTTTGCATACGAATAAAGATATTCCATAATATCATCATTTAAGACTGAGGATGATGAAAAATATTTTTAAAGAAACGAATCCAGTGAAACAAAATGACAAGGATTAAGGATTAAGGATTCGTACTTTGTTTTATCCACGTCCAAAAATACCTCAAAAATAATCATAGTGGTGTAAAATTCAAGAATGATCAAAACATGGATACAATCAAAGCTAGTATCCATAATAGATATTTTGGACAAAAAGAAGAAATTTCATTTTTCGGTGAATAGTGCCGTATACGTGAATAGTAACTCCGACACCAAAAGATAGAAATTTCACAAAAAACATCTTCACGCTTCGTGAATAGTACTCGTGAATAGTAACTCGTGAATAGTAACTCATGAATAATAACTCATGAATAGTAACCCCAGACATGAAAAAGTTCCAAATTTGATAAAAGTTCCAACCAATATTTCAAAGATAATGATATTGAAGAAATAATATCATTTGAGAAGAAAATAACATCCCTTACCTCGAAAAGACAAGTGATTTAAATGAAACACCTGGATATAAAGCTATGACTTGAACTTGCTTAGTATAGCAATACTCAAAGTATACTCAAAATACTCACAAGAATACGCTCGATAATATAGAGAGAAAAACTTGAGCTTACGGTGTGATTTTCAATTCTAACCTAAGCACTATTTATAGAAATTGCTTAGAACACCAAAGCAAAAAATTTAATATAATATTAATATATTATATAAAAATTTCTACGCACTCATTCTAGAGTTTGATTTCAGCCACTTAGCATTTCTCACATGCCACCTTCTAGAAAAACTAATAAAAAAAACGTTTTTTATATAATAAATAATTAAAACTTCCAAAAATCAATTCTTTCGGAGCTTCAGAACTTCAATAATTCATAATAAATAGTTCTTTTGCCAGAAAATTCAAATCTCGCGAGTTTTTATAGGAAATTCAATTCTCTACAACTTTGAAGAAGAAAGGTTTTCCAAATTCCAAACAGAAATTGACCGAAATCCACAAATGGTCGATTTTACAGGCTACAATCAAATTTCAGTCAATAAATGGGGTCCACCGACATGTTTAACATGTTTTAAATATTTTTGGTAACAAAAATACTCCTCCTCCACATATACTCATATATCCCACATTCATCGTAAAAATATCACCATTAATATATTATTAAAATAATATATTCAAATGAATTATTTTATCAAAAAAAAAGATAAAATATTAATTTTCAACAATTGTCACTATAAAATTTTTTCCATCTATATCCACATAAAATCAATATTTTCCTCATTATATGAATCAATAATTAATTATTCACAAATAATATTACAGAATCACAATATTGACAACCAGCGCCTCAGAGAAGAGGGGCTTTCGATAAGAATTTCTCCTTCTTGGCGCGCAATTAGGTGACCAAACCTCTCCTTAGGCGTAACTTTCTAGACATTTCCAATAATGTTATCTAATAATATTATTCAGATAATATGAATTATTGCTTCGATAATGAAAAATACTGTGTAATGACAATTATTGAAACAACAACAATATAAAATATCCACGCAACAATTATTGAATCAATAAAATCTTTGAATAAGCGTAATTCATCAGTAACTATTATTGAGTAGTGCCTTCTTACGTAAGAGTCAATAATTGGTGCAATACTGCAGTGTCTTACCATGCAACAACGCCATTCATCGTGTTTTAACCACTCGGTATTCCAACGATGTAAACGGTAAATAACTACTTCTGTGGTTATTTTTAAACAACTTATTTTTGTCGCTTTCTTCCTCCAATCGCTTTTTCGTTATGGGGCCCACATGGTCATACTGCATCGTATTCGTCGAATATTCCCACAAAGATTTAATATTCCACGACCAAACGAATATTCTCTCGATAATAATGAATATTATATCACTACTTGCTTATTTAAAATATTTGCGCATTTTACCCATAACTAACCACATTAATCAAATCCACCCTTACTATTTCAAAATAATAAATAAAGGAAATTCCTTTTTATTTAAAATATTTCGGGGTCTTACAACCTCCCCTCCTTATGAAATTTCGTCCTCGAAATTGACGTACGTACCTGGTGTTTCGAAAAGATGAAAATACCTTGCTTTCATTTTCGTTTCCAACTCCCAAGTTATTTCCTCAATAACATGGTTTCTCCACAAAACTTTAACTTGTGGTATAACCTCGGTACATAGGACATGTTCTTTCCTATCCAAGATCTTGACAGGTACCTCCTCGTACGTTAAGTCTTCGGCTATCTCGCTCGGTTCTAACTCAATGACGTGGTTCGGGTCGTCCACATATTTACATAACATCGATACGTGAAAAACGTTATGAACACGCGTCATACTTGGCGGTAAAACGAGTCTATAGGCCACAGTTCCTATTCGATCGAGAATTTCAAATGGATTAATAAATCGAAGGTTTGAGTTTTCCTCACCTCACCGATTCTCGCTTTTGAAATAACAACTTCTTGCACCTCCTTCTTCAAATTCATCAGCTCTGGTGTGTAGCTTGAACAACTTTAACTTTATCGATTAAAGTCGATTATACTCAGATATCATCAATGTGGGTACTTTAGAGTTTTCATCTCCATCTCTATTATTTGTAAATTATACTGAAATGAGTCTTTGACAATATCGTACTCGTACTTGTACGCGATCTTCTACTCAACACGTCAGCTACCACGTTCGCTTTTCCAAGACGGTATGGTCAGAACATGTGCTGAAATGAGTCTCCTCTTGAGTTCTTCGAAGCTCTTCCCACATTCTTTGCTCCATTCGAATTTTGTATCTCTACGAGTCAGCTGCGTTAATGGAATAGCGATTTGAGAATATCCTTCAACGAATCTCCGATAATAACCAATTAAGCCTAGAAAGCTACATATTTCGATTCTGACTTAGGTTGTTCTCAATCGTGACTCATATCCCAACCTTGGATAAGACATTACAATGACACCTTATCGCCATACTATCGCACGAATATGGTGTCCCCTACGAAGTCCGACTTCGTTGCATTCCACAAAGGAAGTCACCGGATAGAGGCTCGGTATCAACTTCTACAGTTGGGTTTTAACTCCTCGAAGTTCAATAGGAGCCATTCGATATGAGATTTTAGAAATGGGTTTTGTACTGGATTTAAAGTCGATACAAATTCAATATCACGCCTCGGGAGTAGGCCAAGAAATTCTTGAGAAATACGTCGGAAAAATCAATAACAACAGAATATTATTCAAATCGACGTGTCTTTATTCAAATCCATAACATGGACTAAGAAAACTTGACATCCGTAATAAATGAATGACTTCATGGCTTGATATGAAAATGTTTGACTACAATGGTTTGATTGCTTGAATTCGAATAACAGGTTGCTTAGGAATATGAAAACTAACAACCTTACGAAAGCAATCAATTTTGGCATGATGAGTAGTTAACCTTAAAATCACATCAAAAACAAATATCTCTATAGAAATAAGGTTAACGGGTAATTTGATAGTGCCAACTTGAATCAATCAAGATTTCTAAACAACGGATGTAATAAAAGTTTCTCTTAACGGAGTCTCCACAGATAGGTCAAAGTCTAATTTCTCCGTAGTCAAGTTCAAACGTTGAGCGCAAGCAAGAGAGATAAAAGAATGGGTAGAACCGGTATCTAGTAAGGTATAAACTTCGCAAGAATTTATAATTAACTAACCTGCTAAAACTCGTTCGGGTTCTCGCATTTTAATGGAAGTCACAACAAACGCTCTTCCAGGAACCGTTAACTTTGACTTTTCCGGGACATCCTTTTGAGTCACCATCCCCGCTGGACTTGGTTTCGCTACCGTACACTCTCGAGCGATATGTCCTTCTTTTCCACAATTATAGCATTTCTTAAACCGCTGTTGCGGGCGGTTTGGTGATATGTCCCTCTTTCCCGCATTTGTAACATACGACCGGTGGTCTTTCTCCTCCCTTGGAACCAGTTGCTACTGGCGCTGATGTCTTCACATGGTTATTGTTGAACCTTCTCTTCTTGAAATGTCCACTTGAGTCACCTCTCCTATTATCATGGCCACGATTACCACCCGAGTGGTTACCGCCTTTGTCCGTATTCTTTCCTCCCCGCTGGTTATCATCGTTTTGATGACTGCTGTCACCGATATGACCCTGGTTGTGGTCCCTCGGTTGAACATACTCGTTATCACGCTCTAATAATTGAGCCCTGTTTACAACATCTGAATAGAGAGAAAATTTATGAGAAATGAGATACTGACGTATGCCGGGTTTCAAACCTCTCGTAAACATCTCTGCGTAATCGTTCCTCATTTTCCACCAAATGAGGTGCAAACACGGACAACTCCGCAAACTTCGCCTCATCTTTGACACACCGGCCATGTTGTTCGCGCTCGATCTAATAAACTCCACTTCCTTCATATGACGAATACTTTCGTGGAAGTACTTGTCATTGAACTGTTCTCAAACGTCTCCCATGACATCTTTGAGTGCGTAAATGGATGGTACGCTTCACGACTCCCCACCATGAGTACACGCCTCGCCACGGAACATAAAGGTGGCGAATGGAACCTTCTGTTCTCCGTGCATCCCAAGACATTGAATATCTTGGTAATTTGCTTGACCCATGTTTCCGCCATGATCGGATCGAAGCTTTCCTTAAATTCGGTGGTCCCAACTCTTTGAACCGCTTGTTGTGACAACCCGTGAATTGCTATCATTTCCTCCTATGTTTTGAACACGAGTCTCCTCGTGCGATTTTGCATGAATCGCAAAAAAGTTTCTAAACATCCCGGTCGCTTATCGTGTGCTCGATGGTGTTGTTACACGGAGGTACATTGCCGACTGTTGCACGTTCTCCTCGTTGGTAAGTACATGCGTATCCACGGTCTCATTTTCACTGTTAATATTCTCAGTCGACATTCTCAAATACTGTCATAAAATAAGGGTTAATTAATGAAATCAATATATCACATAATATCCCTATATACTGACCAACTAACAAATAAGCTTAGGTAGGACACACTAGCGAAGGATTTACTCGCCTCCCCCTCTAGTTCTATTCCCCGATCTCCGCCAGAGATCATATCCCTAAGCTCGATACCAACCGTGGCGCCCCCAAAATAGGTCCATTCCATCCAACCCATTCTGAGTCGCCAAATACACGGTACAGAAACAACTACAACTTTATTATTACAATAGTACAACTGTGAGTTTAAATACAGATATTGCCATCTAGACAATATCCACTTACAAATAAATCCTCATCATAATTATTAATACATTATTTTACAACAATGGTGAGGACTACTAAACAACTCTCCCTAGAACTTTCATTCCATACCCCACTTCGTACTCGCTATATTCTCGCCTCGACGAGAAGAAAAATGGAACAAAAAGGAAAAGGGTGAGCTCGACTAGCCCAAGAAAGAATATTATGACTAAGATAATATACAACAAATTATCGTTAGTCTTCACGAGGAAAAATATAATAGAATACAATAGACAACAAGTTTTAAATCAATATTCATGAATGAAATAATAATTCATTAGAAGAGTTAAGTAGAGAATGCAAACTACTATCTTCTATGTATGAATTTTAAAGTTCATCGCCTATTTTATCCTCGTAACATCAATCAATATATATCCGGGATCAAATATTCATCCTTGCACTACGTGCCAAGGACATTCACCACTGGTCATGTTCATCTAAACACTGCTCATCTTTGCACTACGGGCCAAAGATATTCATCGAAATCATCATCTTTTTGCACTACGGGCCAAAGATATTCATCAGAAATCATTCATCTTTGCACTACAGGCCAAAGATATTCATCATAAATCATTCATCTTTGCACTACAGGCCAAAGATATTCCATAATATCATCATTTAAGACTGAGGATGATGAAAAATATTTTTAAAGAAACGAATCCAGTGAAACAAAATGACAAGGATTAAGGATTAAGGATTCGTACTTTGTTTTATCCACGTCCAAAAATACCTCAAAAATAATCATAGTGGTGTAAAATTCAAGAATGATCAAAACATGGATACAATCAAAGCTAGTATCCATAATAGATATTTTGGACAAAAAGAAGAAATTTCATTTTTCGATGAATAGTGCCAGACATCGTGAATAGTAACTTCCGACACCAAAAGATAGAAATTTCACAAAAAATATCTTTACGCTTTCGTGAATAAGTACTCGTGAATAAGAAACTTCGTGAATAGTAACTCATGAATAGTAACTCATGAATAGTAACCCAGACATGAAAAAGTTCCAAATTTGATAAAAGTTCCAACAATTATTTCAAAGATAATGATATTGAAGAAATAATATCATTTGAGAAGAAAATAACATCCCTTATCTCGAAAGATGACAATATTTAGTTGAAACCCTGGATATAAAGCTATGACTTGAACTTGCACCGTATAGCAATACTCAAAGTATACTCAAAATACTCACAAGAATACGCTCGATAATATAGAGAGAAAAACTTCAGCTTACGGTGTGATTTTCAATTCTAACCTAAGCACCTATTTATAGAAATTGCTTAGAACACTAAAAGCAAAAAATTTAATATAATATTAATATATTATATAACAATTTCTACGCACTCATTCTAGAGTTTGATTTCAGCCACTTAGCATTTCTCACATGCCACCTTCTAGAAAAACTAATAAAAAAACGTTTTTATATAATAAATAATTAAAACTTCCAAAATCAATTCTTTTCTTGAGCTTCGAAACTTCAATAATTCATAATAAATAGCCCTTTTGTCGAAAATTCAAATCTCATGAGTTTTTATAGGAAATTCAATTCTCTACAACTTTGAAGAATAAAGGTTTTCCAAATTCCAAACGAAATTGACCGAAATCCACAAATGGGCGATTTTATATAGCTACAATCAAATTTCAAATAATAAATGGGGTCCAATTTACATGTTTAACATGTTTTAAATATTTTGGTAACAAAATACTCCTCCTCCACATATACTCATATATCCCACATTCATCGTAAAAATATCACCATTAATATATTATTAAAATAATATATTCAAATGAATTATTTTATCAAAAAAAAGATAAAATATTAATTTTCAACAATTGTCACTATAAAAATTTTCTCCATCTATATCCACATAAAATCAATATTTTCCTCATCATATGAATCAATAATTAATTATTCGTAAATAATATTACGAATCACAATATTGACAACTGTGCGGTTCCTGGAAAGAGGGGGCTTTCCAATAAAAATGTCTCCTTACTGGCGCGCAATTAGGTGACCAAACCTCTCCTATGCAGAACTTTCTAGACATTGCCAATAATGTTATCTAATAATATTATTCAGATAATATGAATTATTGCTTCGATAATGAAACATACTGTGTAATGACAATTATTAAAACAACAGCAATATAAAATATCAACGCAAAGAATTATTGAATCAATAAAATCTCAATGAGCGATAATCAGTAACCATTATTGAGTAGTGCCTTCTTACGTAAGAGTCAATAATTGGTGCAATACTGCAGTGCTACCGCAAACAACAATAGCGTTGACATCAGTATTTTAACCACCGGGTATTCCAACAATTAAAATTGTGAACAACTACTGTAGTTATTTTTAAACAACTTATTTTTGTCGTTTTCTTCCTCCAATCGCTTTCCGATTAAGGGCTCCACACATGGTACGCTGCTATTGGGTAAATTTAATATTCCCCGACAATCACGAATATTCCACGACCAAACGAATATTCTCCGACAATAATGAATATTATATCACCACTTGCTTATTTAAAATATTTGCGCATTTTACCCATAACTAACCACATTAATCAAATCCACCCTTACTATTTCAGAATAATAAATAAAGGAAATTCCTTTTTATTTAAAAAATTTCGGGGTCTTACACCAACTCGGGTCCCAACAATGTTGCTTCACCCACCTCATCCCAACATATTGGAGAGCGACACTTTCGTCCATACAATGCTTCGAATGGAGCCACACCTATACTTGCCTGATAACTGTTGTTGTAGGAGAATTCCACCAATGATAAATACTTATCCCAACTCCCTTTGAAGTCTAGGACACAGAGTCTTAATAAATCTTCAAGAGTTTGAATAGTCCTCTCTGATTGTCCGTCCATTTGAGGATGGTAAGCCGAACTGAATCGTAAATCCGTTCCCATAGCTTTTTACAAGCTAACCCAAAATCGTGAAGTGAATTTTGGGTCACGATCCGAAACTATGGATACTGGAATGCCATGCAATCTCACAATCTCATTTACATACATATGAGCAAGACGTTCAAGGGAATAAGTCTCCCGTATCGGCAAGAAATGAGCAGACTTGGTTAATCTATCAACAATAACCCAAATAACATTTATGCCTTGAGAAACCGTGGGAAGACCCGTAACGAAATCCATGGTAATGTGTTCCCACTTCCATTTCAGAATCTCAAGTGGTTGCAATGGACCCTTAGACACTTGATGCTCTGCCTTTACACGTTGACAAGTTAAACACCTCGAGATAAACTTCGTGATCTCTCTCTTCATGTTGTTCCACCAAAATGTATGTCGAAGATCACGATACATTTTGGTACTTCCAGGATGGATTGCATACGGTGTATTGTGTGCCTCCATCATGATCTTGTTCTTCAAATCAGAATCGTTAGGAATACAAAGTCTGGAGTGGACTCGAAGTATTCCTTCTTCATCGATTCTTGCTTCCGGAATAGCACCTTCTTGTACTTTCTTCTTCATACGCGCCTCGGCCCGGGTTGAGTAGCTTAAGTAACTTTAACTTTATCGATTAAAGTTGGTTCTATGCGTATACTTGACATCATCGCACTCGTTCCTGCATATGATCTTCTACTCAACGCGTCAGCTACCACGTTTGTTTTTCCAGGATGGTATTGAATAGTGTGGTCATAATCTTTTAACAGCTCGAGCCAACGTCATTGCCGCATGTTGAGTTCCTTTTGGGTGAAGAAATATTTGAGGCTTTTATGGTCTGAATATATCTCCACTTTCTTTTCATATAGATAGTGCCTCCAGATCTTTAGCGCGAAAAGCGATCACCGCTAACTCTAGATCATGAGTAGGATAATTCCTCTCATATTCTTTAAGTTGTCGCGAGGCATAGGCTATGACTTTCCCATGTTGCATGAGAACACATCCTAACCCTTTGCCTGAAGCATCGCTATAGATAACAAATCCATCCAAACCAGATGTTATTGTCAGAACAGGTGCCAAAATGAGTCTCCTCTTGAGCTCTTGGAAACTCTTCTCGCATTCCTCACTCCATACGAATTTTGTATCTTTTCGAGTCAGCTGAGTTAACAGAGTAGCGATTCGAGAAAATTCTTCCACGAATCTCCAATAATAACCAGTTAAGCCCAAAAAGCTACGTACTTCAGTTAGCGACTTCGGTTGCTCCCAACTTTGTATTGCCTCAATCTTCGCCGGGTCAAAAGATACTCCATGTTTTGACACCATGTGCCCAAGGAATGCTACTTCCTCAAGCCATAATTCACATTTCTTCAACTTGGCATATAGCTTGTTTTCACGAAGCCTTTGGAGTACCAGCTTCAAATGGTGCTCATGATCTTCACGGCTTTTGGAATATATGAGAATGTCATCAATAAAGATAACAACGAACTGATTCAAATAGTCCTTGAATACTCGGTTCATCATATCCATGAAAGCCGCAGGAGCATTAGTCAATCCAAAAGACATGACTAAAAATTCATAATGCATGTACCGAGTTCTGAAGGCAGTCTTTGGAATATCCTCAGTTTTAATCTTCAGCTGATGATATCCAGAACGAAGATCGATCTTTGAGAAGAATTGTGCTCCTTGAAACTGGTCAAACAGGTCATCAATATGAGGTAGAGGATACCTATTCTTGATGGTGACATGGTTCAATTCGCGATAGTCAATACAAAGTCGCATACTCCCGCCTTTCTTCTTTACAAATAAAACAGAGCACAAACAAGGAGATGTACTAGGATCAATGAAACCGGCGTGTCAAACAACTCCATCAGTAGTTGGACCTTTAACTCCCAAGTTCAATAGAGCCATTCGATATGGGGTTTTAGAAATGGGCTTTGTACCGGGTTCAAGATCAATAAAGAATTCAACTTCACGCTCGGGGTAGACCGGAAGTTCTTCAGAAACACGTCAGAAATTTACTAACAACAGAATATTATTCAAATCTGACGTGTCTTTATTCAAATCCATAACATGGGCTAAGAAATCTTGACATCCGTTTTTCAATAAACGAATAGCTTTATGACTAGATATAACAGTGATTGATTTTAATGGTTTAGTTGCTTGAATTCTTACAACAGGTTGGTTAGGAATATGAAAACTAACAACCTTACGAAAACAATCAATTTTGGCATGATGAGTAGTTAACCAATCAATCCCTAAAATCACATCAAAAGAAAGTATCTTTAAAGAGATAAGGTCAACAGGTAATGTGATGGTGCCAACTTGGATCAAACAAGATTTATAAACAGTGGATGTGATGAAAGTTTCTCCTAACGGAGTCTCCACAGATAAATCAAAGTCTAATTTCTCCGGAGTTAAGTTTAAACGTTGAGCACAAGCAGGAGAGATAAATGAATGGGTAGCACCGGTATCAAGTAAGGTATAAACTTCGTAAGAATTTATGATTAGCTTACCCGTGATCACCTCGTTTGGGTTCCTCACATTTTGACCAGTTATGACAAACGCTCTTCCAGGAAACGCTGACTTTGAATTTTCTGGGACAAACTTTTGAGTCACCATCCTCGCTGGACTTGGTTTCGCTACCGTACAATCTCGAGCGATATGTCCTTCCTTTCCATAATTATAATATACCTTGAATCGCTGTGAAGCGGTTTGATGATATGTCCCTCTTTTCCACACTTATAAGATACGACCGGTGGTCGTCGTTCTCCTCCCTTAGTACCGGGTTGTTCTTTGGTCTTGGCGACGCCTTCACATGGTCATTGTTGAATCTCCTTTTTTTAAAATCTCCTCCTGACTCGCTTCTTCTATTTTCATGGCCATGATTACCACCAGAGTGGTTCCATTTTTGTTTGTATTTTTCTTTCTCCGCTGGTTATCGTTATTCTGATGACTGCTGTCACCGGTATGATCCTGGTTGTGGTCCCTCAGTTGAACGTACTCGTTATCTCGCTCTAATAATTGAGCCCTGTTGGAAAATTTATGAGAAATGAGATATTGACGTATGCCGGGTTTCAAACCTCTCAGAAACATCCGCGTCATACGTTCCTCATTCTCCACCAAATGAGGTGCAAACTTGGATAACTCTGCAAACTTCGTCTCGTACTGGGACACCATCATATTGTTTTGTTCCAACCTAATAAACTCCACTTCCTTCATATGATGAATACTTTCAGGAAAGTACTTGTCATTGAACAGTTTCTGAAATGTCTCCCAAGACATGCCGAAAAGCACCGGATGGAGTACGCTTCATGCGATTCCCACCATGTCTGCCTCATTACGTAACATAAAGTGGCGAATGGAACCTTCTTCTCCGCATCACAAGACATCAAATATCTTGGTAATTTGTTTGACCCACATCTCCGCCTTTAATCGGATCCGGCTTTTCCTGCACTCGTGGTCCCAACTCTTTGAACCGCTTATTGTAATAAACCGTGTGTGTTATCATTTCCATCTCAGATTTTGTACGCGAGTCTCCTCGCTCGATTTTGCATGAACTGTAAAAAGCTTCTAAACATCCCGTCGCTCATCATCTCGCTTTCGGTGGTGTGTTGTTCACAGGAGGAACATTGCCACTGTTGTACGCTTCTCCTCATTGGTGAGCAAAGGTGTCTCCACTAGTCTCATTTACTCCACTATTAACATTCTCGGTTGCCATTCTCAAATACTACCATAAAACAAGGGTTAATTAAGAAATCAACATATCATAATATCCCTATATAACGACTAAACTAACAAATAAGCTTAGGTAGGACATACTAGCGAAGGATTTACTCGTTTCTCCCTCCTAGTTCTATTCCCCGATCTCCGCCAGAGATCATATCCTAAGCTCGATACCAACTATGACGCCCCAAAATAGGTATACATCACCCATTTTAAGTCAAATAATAACATGGTACGTAAACAACTACAACTTTATTAATACAACATATAAACCGTGAGTTTAAATACAAATCTTGCCATCTATACAATATCCACTTACAAATAAATCCTCATCATAATTATTGATACATTATTTTACAACAATGGTGATGACTACTAAAAAAACTCTCCCTAGAACTTTCATTCCATACCCCGACTGCATTTCGCTTATATTCTCGCCTCCCGAGAAGAAAAAATGGAACAAAAGGAAAAAGGTGAGCTCAACTAGCCCAGTAAAGAATATTATGACTAAGATAATATAAAACAAATTATCGTTAGTCTTTAACAGGGAAAAATCTGATAAAATACAATAGACAACAAGTTTTAGATCAATATTCGCAGCGAAAATAATAATTCATAGATGAGTTACGTAGAGAATGAAATCTACTATAATCTATGAATTTAAAAGTCCATCATCAATATTTTATCCCTGTATATATCTTGAATCAAATATTCATCTTTGTACTACATGCCAAAGATATTCATCAGCCGGTCATGTTCATCTCAACACCTGTTTATCTTTGCACTACAGGCCAAAGATATTCATCAAAAATTCACTCATCTTTGCACTACAGGCCAAAGATATTCAGTAATATCATCATTTAGGACTGAGGATGATGAAAAATATTTTAAAGACAAATCTAATCCAATTGAAACAAAAAAGAATAAATACTAAGGATTCGTATTTCAAACAATCCAAGTTCAAAAATACTTCATAAATAACCGTAATGAAATAAAATTCAAGAATGATCAAAACATGGATACAATCAAAGCTAGTATCCATAATAAATATTTTGGACAAAAAAAATAAGAATTTAATTTTTTCTGTGAATAGTGTCGTATTCGTGAATAGTGTTGTATACGTGAATAGTGCCGTATACGTGAATAGTAACCCCGACACTAAAAGACAAGAATTTCACAAGAAAAATCTTACCAATATTCCGGCATAATGATATTAGAAGAAATAATATCATTTAAAAAAAAATAAAATAATATCCCTTACCTCGACAAGACAGTACTTCTGACTGGAATATTGGATATAGTGCTGAAGGAACTTGCACCGTAGAACAACACTCAAAATATCAAAATACTCACAAGAATACGCTCGATAATATAGAGAGAGAAAACTTCAGTTTCTGGTGTGATTTTTAATTCTAATCTAAGCACCCTATTTATAGGAAAAAACTTAGAACACTAAAGCAGAAAAATTAATAGAACATTATTATTTTTACAAAACTTTCACGCCCATCTTTGAAATCTAATTTCAGCTTATCTTGCACATGTTAGTGTAGCCCACAAAACAAAAAAAAAATGTTTTTCTTAATAAACATAATTAAAAATTTCAAAAATTAATTATTTCGGAACTTCGGAACTTCAATAATTCATAATAAATAACCCTTTTATCAGAAAAATTCGAACCTTATGTCTTTTCCATAGGAAATTTCATTCTCTACAACTTTGCAGAAGAAAGAATATTCCCCGACAGTAAGAATATTCCATGACCAAACGAATATTCTCCGATAAAAATGAATATTTTATAACCACTTGCATATTTGAAATATTTGCGCATTTTACCCATAACTAACCACATTAATAAAATCAACCCTTACTATTTCAAAATAATAAATAGAGGAAATTTAATTTTATTTATAATAAGCTGGGGTCTTACACTTGCTTTCTGGGAGGTCACGAAAAACGCTCTCCCTTGAACTATCGGTTTTGTCTTGTCTGGGACGGCCTTTGATGCCTCTATCCCAGCTGGACTTGTCTTCGGTGCACGACAAAATCGGGCCAGGTGACCTTCTCTTCCATAATTGTAACATGCTTTAGATGGCATCGCTAGCTTTGACCGATGTGTCCCTCTCCTCCACATTTGAAGCATATGATAGGTGGTCGTTCTCCTTCCTTAATGACAGGTGATGATGCTGACGTCTTTCCATCATTGTTGAATCTCCTCTTCTTGAAATGTCCATTCTTATTGTTTTGGCTATGATTACCACCAAGTGGTTACCATTTCGCATGTTGATTCCTCCACGCTTATTGTCATCGCTTGATGATCAAGTATCACTAATATTATCATTTTACCGTTTTAACTCTCTCTTTTGGTTGGGTTGACTCATTATCGCGCTCCAATAACTGAGTCCTATTAACAAAATCTGAATACAAACACAGTTTATGAGAGATAAGATATTGACGTATCTCGGGTTTCAAACCTCTTAGAAACATTCACGTCATTCTCTCCTTATTATCAACTAAATGGGACGCAAACCGGGACAACTCGGCAAACTTGGTTTCGTACTGCGACATGGTCATGTTGTTTTGCTCCAGCTTGATGAACTTTACCTCTTTCATGTGACGAATACTTTCGGGAAAGTACTTGTCGTTGAACAATTCTTGGAACTTCTCCCAAGTCATCTTCATATGGCAAGTTGAGTCGCTTTTACTGATTCCCACCAATGAATCGCCTCTACACTCAACATGAAGGTGGCAAAGGAACCTTTTGATCCTCGTGAGCATCCCAAGACATCAAATATCTTGCAAATCGCTTTATCCATGTCTCCGCCTTTAAGTGGTTTTGGCTCTCCAAAACTCCGGTGGTCCCAGCCCTTGAATCGCTAGCAGCGGTGACCATCTCGAGAGTTGCCAATGTTTCCACCGTATTTTGTATAGAGCCGCTCTTGCTGATGTTGCATGAATTGCATAAAGCCTCTGAACATTCCATCGTTCATCATCTGGTCAGTGTTGTTGTTTGCCTGAGGATTGTCGCCTTCCTGATGCACATTATCTTGATTATTGATCTGTGGAGACTCAACGGTCTCCTGTGCTCCATTGATGTTCTCAACATTCTCGGATGTCATTTTCAAATACTGCCACAAAATAAGGGTTAATTAATATATCACATATTATCCCTATACTCTGACCGACCAATTAAATACCGAATACATGGTACAAAATTTAAATAGAACATAATTATACAACAGTCGTGTAAAAAACGACAAAACATATGTTGTGAGTTTTAATACAAATATTGTCATCTAGACAATATCCACACTCAATTGAGCCCTCATTACATTTATTATCACACTATTTAACAGAATAGTGAGGACTACTAATGCTATTATTTGGACCATCACTCCGTTCCCCGACTAGTCCTTGTTACGTTCTCATTTCTTGAGGAGAACAATGAAAGTAAAAGGGTGAGCTCAACTAGCCTAGTAAGAAATATTATGACTAAGATAATACAGAATAAATTATCATTAGCCTTCAACAGTGTTAAACTGATACAATATAACAAACATCAAGTTTAACTGCAGCGGAACAAACAATCCATTAAAAGAGTCAAGTAGAGAATAAAATCTACTAATTTTATAATTTCAAAGTTTTTTCATCACTTTTATCGCTGGGACTCAGCTTAATAAATAATCCACATCATCCCTGCACTACGACCAAGGATATTCATTAGTATCACAACCACAAATTATCCATGCACTACGGGCCAAGGATATTCGTGTATTCATCAATGGTCATGATCATGCCAACAACTGTCTATCAATGCACTACGGGCCAATGAGGACTTTTACTACATCATTTATAACATTACAGTCATGATTATACCGAATAATCCCTGGTCATAATCATACCAAGTTCATCTATGCACAACAGGCCACAGATGACTTTAAACATAATATAAACATGAGGATGATGCCAATGATATAAGAATTCAATAAAACAAGTTCAAGAATTAATTTATCCAGAAACTAATAACATCCAAATTTTCAACAAGATACTTCTTTATAGAGTAAAATTCAAGAATGCTCAGAAGAATATTTCCATGAAAAGATATTGGATGAAGCGCAAATATCAAGGATATTCCACTAATTTCATGGAGTATAGAAGTCAAAACTTTAACCAACTGAGTATAATAAAGAATGGAATAACAAAAGAAATCACCGAGTGCACGCGATAGACCGCATGTATGTGTTATTCCAATGTAATAATAAATAACGGAACCAAAGTTATGCGTAAATGCACGACAAGATATTCCAATGTAATAATAAATAACGGAACCAAAGTCGTGCAAAATTGACCGAAGTGGATGTTCCAACAGAATAATAAATAATCGGAATCAAAGTCATGCGTAAACGCATTGCATACATGATGTTCCAAATGTAATAATAAAGAATGGAATAACAGAAGAATTTCACCATGTATGCGGTACTTCACATAGATAGTTTATTCCAACATAATGATAAAGAATGGAATAATAGAAGAATTTTACCATGTATAGGGTAGACCGCATATACAGGTTATTCCAACATAATAATAAAAAAAATGGAATAACAGAAGTTCTCTTCATGAATACGAAAGAAATAATACCCCTTACCTTAGAACAAACTGGATATAGGAGTAGTGAAGTAGCATAATACTTTTCTTCTTTCTCTCTCTAGAGTTTCTGTAAGACCCCAACTTGTTATAAATAAAATTTAATTTTCTCTATTTATTATCTTGAAATAATAAGGAATTAATTTGATATAATACTTTGGTTATGGGTGAAATGTGCAAATTTTGCAAAATAAGCAAGTAGTTATAAAATAATCATTATTGTCGGAGAATATTCGTTTGGTCGTGGAATATTCTTTTTGTCAAAAATATTTGTACGATGGTGCAGTCAATTGTGGGCCCTATAACATAATAACGGTCGGATGAAGAAAATGACAAATTTGAATTTTTATAAATAACGACCTAGTTTTTACCGTTAACACTGTTGGATTACTCGGTGGTTAAAATACGATGTCTACGCGTGGTTGCACAAAGAGTACATACGATATTACATGAGATTTTGAATTATTGATTCTTACGTAAAAAGCCACTACTCAATAATTATTACAAAGAATTATCGCTTCAATATTTTATTTTATTGATTAAATAATTGCTACGTTGATATTTTATATTATTATTATTTCAATAATTGTCATTTCACAGTATTTCCCATTATCAAATCAATAATTCATATTATTTGAATAATATTATTAGATAGCATTATTGGCAATGTCTAGAAAGTTCTGTCTAAGGAGAGATTTGGTCACCTAATTGCGCGCCAATAAGGAGAAATCCTTATCGGAAAGCCCCCTATTTCCTGGGAACAGCCTGGTTGTCATAATTGTGATTCTGTAATATTATTTGTGAATAATTAATTATTGATTTATATGATAAGGAAATATTTATTTTATGTGGATATAAATGAAGAGATTCAAAAATTCTTATTCTAAACTATTGTGAGTTTTTCTTGAGTATAAGAATACTTTGAGCGTAGTTTTTCTGCAAGATTTTCTCCAGTCAAATTCAGTTTCTACTAAGGTAAAGGATATTATTTTATTGCAATACTCATGAGAAATATTATTTTCTTTCATACTCCATATTATGTAAGCGATATTATTTCATCTTGTATTCTTAAATTTGAACTTACTATGGTAAGTATTGCTTCTATAATTCCTGAAATGATTAGAAATTTCGCTTCATCTAATATCATTTCATAGGAATATTGGTCTGAACTTTTAATCAAATTTGGAAATTTTCATGAATCTGTCATTGTTTCATGGTTCTTTCATTCAGTAATCGCTTCACTTGCATCGCTCACAAAAGAAAAAAATATTTTTTTTCCTTCCAAGTTATCCGTTGTGACCCTTATTCTTGAAATGGAATCCATGTTTTGATCTTCATTCTTGAATTTTACTCCATTATAGAGTATTTTTAAACTTGAATTATCTAAAGTACGAATCTCTAATCTTTGTCCTTTTGTCTCACCGGATTCGCTTCTCAAAAATATTTTTTCATCATCCTCGCTTTAATGGTGATACTTGATGAATATCTTTGGCCTGTAGTGCAAAGATGTATGATTACCTGATGAATATCTTTGGCCCGTAGTGCAAAGATGAACAGGTGTTGAGATGAACATGACCAACTGGTGATACAAATGAATATCTTTGGCCCGTAATGCAAAGATGAATATTTGATTCAAGATGTATATTGATTGATGTTACAGGGATAAAATATTGATGATGGACTTTTAAATTCATAGATGATAGTAGATTTCATTCGCTACTTAACTCTTCTAATGAATTGTTATTTCCGCTGCAAATATTGATCTAAAATTGGTTGTCCATTATATTTTATCTGATTTGTTGAAGGCTAACGATAAATTTTTGTTCTTTATCTTAGTCATAATATTCTTTACTAGGCTAGTTGAGCTCACCCATTTCCTTTTTGTTCCATTTTTCTTCCCAGGAGGTGAGAATATAGCAGGAACCAGTCGGGATAAAGAGTGATGGTCCTAGACAGTTGTTTTTGCAGTCCTCACTATTTTTATAAAATAGTGTATCAATAAATGTAATGAGAACTTATTTGAGTGTGGATATTGTCTAGAAGATAATATTTGTATTTAAACTCACACATGTGTGTTCGTATTTATTTTACAACGACAATTGTAATAATAAAAATTGTAGTTGTTTCTGTACCATGTATTTGGCGACTCAGAATGGGTGATTTATACCTATTTTGGGGGCGTCACAGTTTCAGTGAATTCATAAGAAATAATGAAGGAATTAGCTTCTATTTATAGGAGAATGGACTGAATAGTAACTAATTCCTAAACAGTCCAGATTGATTTACTTTTTAAAATGGACTATTCCAGATTGGTTTACTATAAAATATTCTAATAAAACAAAATCTTTTAAATAAAATATAATATATTCTATTTATAATCTAATAAAACGAATAACTTTATAAAAGTATTCTGCTTTTATATAAAAAAGATTTTACTATGCAAACACTATGTAGGCACTATATCATAATAAAATATAATATATTCTATTTATAGTCTAATAAAAAGAATAACTTTATAAAAGTATATGTTTTATATAAAAAATTTTTTACTATGCAAAACACTATGCATAATAGAATATAATATATTCTATTTATAGTCTAATAAAACGAATAACTTTATAAAAGTATTCTGCTTTTATATAAAAAGCTTTTTCTGCTTTATTACATTAATAATACTAATAAAACAAAACTTCATCATCATTATTATAATTCACATTATTAATCGACCAGGTCGTTCCCAGGAAAGAGGGGGCTTTCCAATAAGGATTTCTCCATATTGGCGCGCAATTAGGTGACCAAACCTCTCATTGGCAGAACTTCTAGACATCGTTAATATTGCAAATAATAATATTAATAACTTCATCGTCTCAATTATTGATTTAATAATATATAAAATATCGACAATAATTGAATCAATTAACGTGAGATACTATGCAACATTTACTGAAGCAATAATTGAGCAAAACTGAGTGACTTCTCACGTAAGAATCAATAATCAATATCGTGTGCTACTATGTAACCACGCGTATTCCTATACTTTTAACACCAGGTGTTTCAACAGTTAACGATAAACTTCCGCCGTTATTTTCATAAAATATTTTTATCGTTTTCTCAATCCGACAATAATTTCGTTGTGGGGTCCACCAATGATTGTGCCGTCGTACGAATATTCCCTGTTAAAACGAATATTCCCTGACCAATCGAATATTATATAACAACTTGCATACTTTGCAAAATTTATAACTATTACCCACAATTATTACATTATATCAAATTCATTCCATAATATTCAAAAATGATAATTATAGAAAATTCATCTTTATTCATAAAAGTTGGGGTCTTACACAAGTGGAACATTTAGCATCTGGAATTTTTTGTTCATCAATCCACATATGCTGAAAATATTCTCAGTCATTTTCATATGGATAAAGCTCATCCTTTGACTACCCCGATGGTTGTTCGATCTTTAGAAGTTGATAAAGATCCATTTCGGCCTCTAGAAAGTGGGGAAGAAGTTCTTGGACCTGAAGTTCCATACCTAAGTGTAATAGGTGCTCTTATGTATCTTGCAAACTGTACACGACCTGATATTACTTTTGCTGTCAACTTGTTAGCAAGATACTGTTCTTCTCTGACTAAGAGACATTGGGTTGGGATTAAACACATTTTGAGATACCTCCGTGGAAGTATTGATCTTGGGTTATTTTATCCAAGAGATTCAACGTCGCAATTGATTGGATATGCCGATGTAGGATATTTATCAGATCCACACAATGAAAGATCACAAACAGGTTATGTATTTACATATTGTGACACGGCTATATCTTGGAAATCCATAAATCAAACCATAACAACTACATCTTCAAATCACTCAGAGATTCTCGCTATACATGAAGCAAGCAGAGAATGTGTTTGGTTGAGATCAATTATTCAGCATATTCAAAAATCATGTGGATTACCATCAATCAAAGACATTCCTACAATTCTGTATGAGGATAACGCTAAATGTATTGCTCAACTTAGAGGAGGGTACATCAAGGGAGATAGAACAAAGCATATTTCACCTAAATTCTTCTTCACATATGAGCTACAAAAAAAGGGTAATATAGATGTGCATCAAATTCGATCAGGTGATAATCTAGCCGACTTATTCACCAAGTCGCTACCAAATGCAACGTTTACAAAACTTCAGAAAAAGATCAGAATGTGTCGACTGAAAGACTTATAACAACATTTCATCAAGAAGTAATGAATTCCTTTTGAGGGGAAGACTGTACTCTTTTTCCTTAGTCATGGTTTTTATCCCAATGGATTTTTCCTGACAAGATTTTAACGAGGCAGTCAATTAAGATATTTATGTAAAATATATGTACTCTTTTTTCATTAGTTAAGTTTTTCTCACTGGATTTTCTTAACAAGGTTTTTAATGAGACATAATCTTCTATCGTAGGGAATCAGGGGGAGTGTTATAAAGTGATTCCCTCAACAGGAGGGATCACCCCGTGCTCTCTCCCTCAATTCTTTCCTTCTCTCGTGAGCCATCAGTTCCTCTCCTCCGTGACTCTCCCCTTTCCTTTTCTTTTCCTCTCTCAGCTTTGCCTATAAAAGGAATGATAGTGAATGAAAATATACATAACTTCTTAGAAGAATTTCTAACTTCTTAGAAGAATTTCTCTGAAAGTTTCTCTCTTTTCTCTTACTTATTCTCTCTAAATTTATGCAACAATTATAAGATTATATTTTTATATTTTGCTAAAGTTTTATAACATTAAGGTGGTTTTTATCGTTCAAACTATTATTATTATTAACAATTTTTTTATCTTTATTATTATTGATTACTTGTGAATCAAGGACCTTACGGTGTTGTTCTTTGTTATCCTCCCTCCACGCCATGTCATTTTGGAATAAAAACTAATTCAAATCACCATTTTTTAAATTTATCTAGTTTTGAGAAGGCTATTATTTTTTATTTTTTTATTTTTTATTATGATTATTATTAATTAACATTAATAATAATAACAACAACAACAACAACAACAATAATAATAATAATAAATAATAATAATAATAATAATAATATTATTAACATCAATAACAATAATAATAAATAATAATAACAACAACAAAAACAACAACAACAATAACAAAATCTCCCACATTCAACTAACATTTGAAAGAAATTTTTTGTTATACCGATGGCTTGCTGATTCATTTTTCCTTCGCACTTCACTCTGTTGCCGCTTCCTATTCCCTTAATTTTTTCATATTCTCTTAACCTTTAACTAAATCTCCCACATTTAACCAACATTTGATAGAATTTTTTTGTTATTATATATATATATATATATAGGAAAAAATGTATGTACTGTATAATTGTGTATTACACATACAAAGAGTTATCATGACGATTTTTTTGGTTATAACGACTTGGTTTCACCTTCGTCGTCATAGTTATTCTAGACTATGACGACGGTTTACCATCGCTATAGGCTATAGTCCAAAAAATCTGTCAATCATAATCCTAATGTGTAATACATGTCCAGATATACATATAACCTATATATATATATATATATATATATATATATATATATATATAGGGGTTCCATTCACAAAGAACCTATTCTTGAGCAATCTTTTTTTGGTTATTAATTTTTTTTTGCTTCCACCAAAATTTTAACAGCCAAAAAAAAGATTATTTCACAATGAATTCTTTGTGGATGATTAAATTCCATATATATATATATGATTTAAATAAATGGACGGTATATAAGTCGGGGGGAAAGGTTGAAAAAAGACAAACAAAGAGCATAACCTCTCATTAACACATCTGAAAATGTTATCTCCAACATAACCTTTTTCACCTAAAGAATCAAATCCTACCATGCCAAATCATTAGTGGGGCCAATAATACCTAAGCTTTGTCCACTCCGTGCTGGCGGTCCACGTGGCACTACTCTTGGAACGACACGTGTCCTGTGCACACATAATATTCAGCTGTGTGCGCACGAGTTTTGTGGAGGCGACAAGATCAGAGGAGAACCTTTCTTTGTGCAATTTAGCATCATTAGTTTACTGGCTTTAATTACCTTTTTTTTTTTTAAATTGCTTTGATTTGTCTCGTGCATATACGTTTGTTTTTGAAAAAGAAAATTGTTTATTATAATTAATTATTTGAAAAGGAGATACTTGACAAAATATATATTTTTTATATATAAAAAAGTAATAATATTAACCGTACTGATATAAAAATTAAACAAAAAAATATATACAAATATTGAGCAAAAATTAAGAAAAATTGCAAATTTATATAGTAAAGAGTTTGTATTTCTGTATTGGATAAAAATTAATAATTTTTATCTAATTCAATCCATGCAACTCTTTACTATACCATAACAAAAAACAAAAAGTTGTATGTGGGATTCTTTGGATGATTAATTTATAATTATATCCATACATACCCTAACTTTATTATTAGAAAAATTATAGTTGTTGAGTTTGTCCACTATGACAAATTAAGTCAATGTCTATCAGTGCTTACATGATAGAAAACTTGTGAATGAAGGTTTGGATAATCCTTTCTTAATCAACTTTACATGTATGGACTATGATCTCAACTCTTATTTTAATAAATATATAATATAAAAAATAAAAAGATAATACTCAATTTATACTAATTAATATTTGTATATAATAATTAAAGCTTAAAACTTAATGGAAGGACTAGATTGAATTGTCGGCTGATAATTTGATCGGTTGTACCATATAAGGCATCAAATTACATCACCTATATTTTCAGACAAGGATGTTCTTTAAGTTTGGCATATAAAGATATATTAATTAGTGCACTATGTTGTTTTATAGCTGACAAAATGTTGATTATATATACAACAATACTACTATTACATAAAAAAAAAATCATATAATGCTTACATATACATACATGCATATTGTGGACCTCCCGCCTGACATGTGGGGCCCACAACATGTATGTGTATATATGAATATTATGTGATTCTTCCTTTATTTATTTAATTTTTTTTATAAAATCTTGATATACCAGTTCAATGATACATTTATAAATCGAAGTCTGATAGACTTAAATACTTGAATACTTGAGATTTATAAACAAATTCCTGCTTAATAATAATACCGTATTATTATTACTGCATGTGGATAATCAATATGTTTGTTTTTTTGGTAGTGTTATCGTTCCCTTTGTCTTGCAATGGATCTTCCTAGAGCCTTTTTTGTGATGTTAGGTTCTTATTTTTATTTTATCAGTGACTAAAGCTTACAGCCTAAACAAAACGTGAAATGCATTATAGTATTAATTTGTGACATTCTTGTAGTATTATTATTAGGATTAATTATATATATTAGTACATTTTTAAAAATAATTACAAAAATCATACCTATATAAAATAATTACAAAAATATTACACTTTTTTATTTTTATTTTCAATATTAATATAATTATAAGTCCTTAATTTAAGGGATTAATATTAATGGCTGACATGGCAAATTAGTGTCTAACTTAAAATGGGTTATTTTTTTTGAAAGACGTGATAACCGCCATTAGGACTCTTCGATTTTAAACCCTTGTTTGCATGCTGAAACCCTTTCTTCTCTCTCTGTTCGTGTTCTTCTCTGTTGATCGTGTCTGAGTGTTGTTACTTGTTATCGTTATTAGTTATCGTGATCGCCATCTTCGTCTGGTTGTATAGTTATCGTTGTTACTCCGTCAGCACAGACATCTCTTGTTCGTTGGTCGCCATTTTCGTTGTTCTGTTCGTTCGATTAGTTGTTCAGGTAAGTAATTTTTAAATAGTTTAATGTACTATCAAAGTAGTATATTAATGTGTTGTTTTTATGTTTTGTGTAGAATGACTGATACAAGGAAGAAGTACGGAAAGAGGAAGAGAATCACGGAGGGTGATTCTGTAAAGGGCTTGAAGGAGTTTGTTGTGGAGAGGAAGGTGAAGGGGAAGAATGTAGGTCAGAAATCGAGTAAGAGTGATGATAGGTTGGTGATACATAGTGATATCAAGCATTCTGAAGTGCAGTTAGATTCTGATTTTGATGTCCATGTATTTAAGTCTGAAGGACAAGTGCTTAGCCAGAATATAATTCCAACAGAAAGAATTTTAAAGGTTTGTTAATTTAAATTTTGTTAATTTACGATCATATAAATGTTTGGTTTCTTAGTTAGTATGTTTTTGGTTACTGTTAGATTTTGATTTGGATACCATTTGTGTTCAATCGATTTGGTATATTTGGTTACTTTTTTATGCTGTTATGGTTACCATTAAAAGTTGTTTTGGTTACTATCATATAATTGTTCGGTTACTGTTAGATTTTGATTTGGATACCATTTGTGTTCAATCGATTTGGTATATTTGGTTACTTGTGCTGTCTAATGCTGTCTTGGTTACTGACTATTCTATCTTGGTTACTGTGTAACATTATACTGTCTAATGTTGTCTTAGTTACTGACTAATGCTGGCTTGGTTACTACATAATATTACTAATTAATGTTGAATTGGTTACTGACTAATGCTGACTTGGTTCTCGTGTAACATTATGTTTGACTCTTGACTAATGCCGACTTGCTTCTTTATCGTAACACTATAATGGTTAATTGACTAATCTTTGACTTGGTTACTGACTAATGCAAACTTAATTACTGCAGTGATTAATTGGTTACTGTATTATTGGTTGTTGAATCATATTAATGTACACTTCTACTTATGTGTTTTATATTAATGGTTACTTGTTAGCTACATTGGTTACATTCTTACAAAAGTCAGCCTTTAGTTGGTAACAAATAAATTATACTGGTTGTTTTTTACTATAAAAATATAATGGAGAATGTGTTTATCTTGTGGTTACTAAATAAATATGTGTTGGTTACAGTCCTAATAGCATTAGTTAGTAAGCAATAGTCAGTAACCAAGACAGTATTGTGTAGTATACATTTGTTGGCTGAAATGGATTTGGTCTACACGTTGATCATGTTTCGATTACCATGAAAACATGTTTTGGTTACTATGATATAAATGTTCGGTTACTATGATATAACTGTTTGGTTACTATCATATAACTGTTTGGTTACTATATAAACCGATATGTACTACATCTTGTTAATATTTTGGTTAACATTAGATTATATAATATAACTGTTTGGTTACTACTTTATAATGTTATGGTTACTGTTATATTATGATATTGTAACTATTATTGTGCAGTCAATGTGGGATGTTGGATACTTTTTATAGTCTATTTTGGCTACTGTGTAATTGTTATATAATATTTTTGCTAGTATGATATTATTTGTTAGTTACTATGTAACTGTTTATGGTATAAACAATGTTTTATATTGGTTACTAATAATTGTGCAAATCTGATTTTGTTTATTTGTAGTTATGGGATCTGTATTATGAGGGATGCAACATAAAATTTACTGGAAAAGTTATATATTGGTGCGATGTGGAAGTCCCCAGAATTATTGCCAAGAAACTGAACGAAAGTCAGTTGGAGAAGTTTAAGGCAACATGTTTTGAAAATTTTTTGGAGTTTGGTGAACACCAAATGTATTCCCAGATTATTCACCATGCTCTTGTAAGGGAGGTTCACCAGAGGGATGATGGTGAAATGTGGTTTTTTTTTGGGGAAAAAAGGGTCAGATTTGTTTTGCCTGAGTTCTGTCTAATTTTTGGGTTGAAATGGCAAGGTGAGGATGATATAACTGCATATAAAGGTATGGAGAATATGCTTATTGAAAAGTTTTTTGGGGATGAAGCTGTGACGCGTAGTAGTATAGGTAGGGTTTATCGGAAGGCTGTTTTTGATGACGATGATGAGGCTATTAAGATGTCATTGATTTTGTTGGTGTTTAATTTCATTTTATCCACAGTTTCTGAAAATTATGTGGATGGGGCAATGGTCAATTTTTTATGTTATGGTGATGTTAGTAGTTTTCCTTGGGGGAAAGTCGCGTTCGAGATGACAAAGTACTCTTTGTCCAATGCTTTGAAGGGACGTTTGAAGAAAGGAAGGGAATGGTGGGTTGATATATAATTTCTACAAGGATCATTATACAAAATTGTACAAGTTGAATGGGATACCTTATTTATTCCAAGTGTTTATGTTCGAAACCATTCCGACATTCAAAACTCGGGGCATATGCAATGATGAGCATCCGTCGGATGTTCGTTTATTTAGATGGAAGGAGCTAGTGAAGCCCCCTATGAATGACAAGTTGAATGATTTAGTATTTTATTCCGGACAGGTATGCAGTTTACTACTAAGAGTATAATTGGCTACCTTTAATTATATAATTAGTTACTGATTATATTTTGTGAAGTTTACTGTTAACAAAGTAGTTAGTTACCTTTATATACTCATTTGGTTACTGATTATTTATGTGTATGTTAATAATAATAATGTATTTGGTTACCTAAATATACGATTTGGTTACCGATTAAATTGCCCCTCATGTTGCTAATAACAAATTTGTTGGTTTACCCTATATACAAATATTGGCTACCTTTATTCATTGATTTGATTATTGATTTATATACATTTGGTTACCTCGTATATATGTATTTGGTTACTAATTATGTTTCATGATTCTTTATTTACTATTTTTTTATCATTTTGTACAATGTTTGTCAGATGTTATACTAAATGTACTTAATGTTTTTCAGTTGAGGATAAAAAGTTTGATTCCCACGTCTGAGGAGAAGGATCAGTTTGATTTGGGTGGGCTTCACTTTTTCAATGGGAAGGATGCTGATAAGAAGGTTGAAAAAAAGTGAAGGGTGATAACATTGGATTTGATATATCTGAAGTTAAAGATGCAATTGATGCACGGTTTAGACCGTTGGAGAAGAAAGTGTCTGAAATTAAGAAAGACATTGTAAAATTGTAGGCTGATATTAAGGATGATATGCATGTTTTATATGTTCAGTTATGTAGGGACTTTAGGTCCATTATTAGAGATGAGTTACGCGGGATCAAAGATGTTGGGGACAAACAAGTTGATGGTGATTCTGATGATGATTCTGATTCTGATGATGGCGATGATGATGATGACGATGATGATGAAGATGATGTAGCTGATGAAGCTGATGATGTTGTTGATGAGGATGATGATGTTTTTAAAGGTAATTATAATGATGATGATGATGAGGTTGGTGATGATGGGTTGAAAGCTGATGAGAAGAATGATGAGTTTCAAACTGAAGTTGTTAAAGAGTGTGAAGATGTTGTTATGGTTGATGAAGTTGTTAAAGATGATAAAGTTGTTAAAGAGTGTGAAGACCCCCATGTTGATGAGGATGTTGATGATGGTTCAAAACTAAATAAGAATAATGATGGTGATGATGTGTTGAATTTTGTTGAGAAGAAGGATGGGAATGAATTTGAGATTGGTAATGAAGTTAAACGTGATGTTATGGTTGAAGAACATCATGAAATAAAAATTAATGATGATGCAGAAAATATCAAGGTTAGACATATTTTTTTTGTTTTGTTGTGTTATGTCTTTTTTTTAATGATTAATTGGTTGTTTTTTATTTTGCACAGATTTGCAAGACCAATGATATGCCATCGTTTGACATATTAAGCCAATGCACTGGGAGAGAGATTGTGGTGTATGTTTCTGCTGAGGTTAGTGTTATAATGACATGCCATCCTTTTTTTTACATGTTATAAGTTTTGGTTACTGTTATATTGTGATATGGTTACTATTATATATATATATATATATATATATATATATATATATATATATATTATATTTACTATTATAATATTGGTTGGTTACTATTACATTGTGTGTTGGTTACTATTATAGTATAATTTGATTAGTAATTTATTTTGTTTTGGTTACTATTATGATATGTTCACTTTAATATGTCGATTATTGTTCACTCAGTTTTTTTATTGCATATAGTTGTTAACTGCATGTATTTATGTTGAAAATCTAATTGTATTTGTTACCTTTTATGTCAATATAAAAAGGGGAATAAATGTGAGGCAGAAAACAAGTCTGCCCTTGATCAGATGGTTCTGACCACACAGGACATAGTTCAGTGTGATGAGTTGGAGAAAAGTGTCCATAAAGCCGGTGGTAGACCTCTCCGTGAACATGCAAAGAGTTTTATTTTGCGGTCTCCATATACATCAACGTTTGGATCGACTGGTTCATCGTCTACTACCTTGGGTGCTAGTCAAACACTTGCAAGTCTTTCTACATTCCCGAAAGTATGCATGGATATGCCATCAAAGTTTGAAGAGGCAATGTTTGAACAATGGTTTAAAATTGGACTAAACAACAGGAAAATGTTTGTTTTTTATTTTTAACAATTATAGTTTTTTTATTAAACAAATAAATTTGTTTTCTTTGTAGAAACATATGGTTAATATTAAATAGATGTTATAGTTACTATTATTTTATGTTTTGGTTACTGCTTATCATGTTATGGTTACTGTTATATTATGAGTTGGATACCATTTTTGTTTTCTCAAAATGGTATTTTGGTTACTATCATATTATATATTGGTTACTATGTAATTGTTAGGTATATGGATGTTGGTTAAATTGTTTTTGATTACATTATATTTCTGTTTGATTTACTGTCGTATTATATTTTGGTTACTGTCATATCAAGTTTTGGTTAATAATATATTATATTTTGGTTACTATCATGTAATATTTGTTTTATGTTAATGTTCCATTGAAGTAAAGTGTTTGTTAGTATATATTATATTTTGATTGATTACTAGGTATTTGTTTAGTACATTCATGTTGTTTAAAATTATTATTGAGTACATGAAGTTGTTGTTTTGGTTACTATTAAATTATTTTATGGTTACTATTATTTTATATTTTGGTTACTTTTTTGTTATGTATTGTTACTATTTGATTATGGTTATTATATTAATATTTGTTGGTTACTGTGTTATCGCTTTTATAATTAAGTTGTTGATTAGTATGTTAATTATCGATGATCAAGTCCGATTTTTGGGGTAAAGGTATACTAATACTTCAGAATCATTAATGTTAGCGTGTATACTAATATGCTTTTATATTGAAGGATCGACAAATTCCTCGAAAGAACGATAATATTGAACCTCGCTTTTGTATTTGGGTCTCATCCCCAATATCATCAAAAATGTGGTTCTACAAATTAAAGACTCTCGACAATGGTTGTAGACGACGATGTGAGTTCTTTTTAAAAAAAATTATGTTTTTCTAGATATGGTTACATTTTTTAGTTGGGGTAGTAACTAAAGGTTAACAGAGTTGGTTACATTCATTACATACTTACATTTTTCAAAGAATCGTAATATTATATGTTTTTTTCTCGTTCAAAGACATCAATATTGCGTTATATTATTTCCGTAAATTGGCTAGACATTCCGACAGTGTTCATATAAGGGCAACGACTACGGATTGTTGGTTTCATAACAAGATGACTGCTCTTTTCGAGGAGTATACAAGTAAAAATGTAGATAAGAGTGTTCTGTCTGGGGAGGGTGATGTTGCTGAATACATCCATGGGTTGTTTATGGATGTCAACACACCATGGAGAAATATTGACTACGTGTTGTTCCCCATTCATATGTCATCACCGGGACATTAGTTTTTGTTGACATTTTATGTGCATCGTAGACGTCTAACTGTTTACAATTCTTTGCGGCCAAAAAAGAATTCCATGCAAACAAAAATTATAGATGTTTGTGAGCCATACATATTCATTCTTCCCACTTTATTGCACAAGAATGGTTTTTGGAGGGATAGGTCTGACATTGACTTTAGCAGTGAACCGTATCGCAACAAGGAGGAAGATGATATAATTGAGTTGGAATTTGTAGAGGCGGTTCCTGAACAAGTCGAGGGGTAAGGATTACATTGTTTACATTTTTTTTTAATTATTACATATAGGTTGATTTTAGTTTTGATTTTTGTTATCTTTTGTCTGCTTGTGTGCAAGGATCATGGGATGTTCACGATTTGTTTCACTGAAAGATGTCATTCATCGTAAATTTGATGAAATTCCTATTCCATTCCCCATCACAAGCAAAGATTTCGGAAGAAGTTATGCACAAAACCTATATATGCATGCAAGGAACAAATAGTTGGAGGGATATAAGACGGACACAGAATTTTCAAGAAGATTTGTTCCAGATTTTGATTAGTTCGGATCTCGTTGTTTTGTATTTATGAATTGTGTTATATATATTTTTTTGGGGATATACACAATATTTTTGTATGGTTTATGAGTTTGTGATATTTATTGGATCTTATGTAGATGGGATTACATATTTGAGAATTTTAGCAGTAATGAAAGTAACATTGTTTGTTGGTTGGTATTTGTTTTAAGTTGTGTTTGCTACATTATTTGAGATATACAGTTGGTAACCAAATATGTATAAAAAGGTAACCAGCTATTGTTTTGATAGTAACCAGAGAGTTACAAGCTTGTTTCAGGACATATATCAATTGTGAAATGTACATGTGAGAGTATACTTGGGTTGCCTAAACAAAAAATATCACTTTCATTACAGGATGCTGGATATACAGGTTGTTTTATGTTTTGGTTACCATTAAAACATGTTATGGTTACTTTTATGTAACTATTTGATTACTTATTTATTATATTTGTTTTACTGTTATTTAAAGGTTTTTGACTACTATTATTGTACAATCAATGAGGGATTTTAGTTAAATTTTTTTTTGGTTAATATGTAATTGTTTATTATACATGATTTCCTAAGATGGATTCTTGTTTTTTTCTAGTTACCATTATTTTTATTATATAGGTAACCATTTTATTACTTATTAGTAAACAAATTAACATAAAATTTGCTAAAATCAGTATATATCAACTATTTAAGTTGAAATGTTAGGTTGATATCCAAACATACTTATATGTTAACAATTTTTGTTTTTGTTGGTAACCAAATAGTTATAAGTTTGTATCACGAATGTTATAAAGTGTTAAATGTATGTGTCTGATTTATAGTCAAGTGCATAGTGTACATGTGTGGGTTCCCATTTATCTAGCTGATGGATACTTTTAAATTACATAGTTATCTAGCTGGTAGTAATTAAACATTAATGCAGTGGTAACCATTTTATTTTAGGTGGTAAAAAAATTTACATAAAAATATTTTAGAATATTTAACAATTGTACAATGTATATATATGTTTGCTTTATATTGAAAACTCATAATGAAATCAGAAATCAAAATATTAATCAATAACAATTTTGGTTACTGTACACAATAAAAAATGTTACTAACCATATGGATAATGGTTACTTATAGTAAATAATTATATATTCATGTATTTACACTCTTAATGTAATTGCACTATATCAGACCTTTTTTGGTCTTAAAATAGGTGGATTATTGCATGTTTTCCTGTTGTGTCCTTTTTCTTGGCACCTGCTGCATTTGTTTTGAATTTTGATTTCAGATCCGTGTTTGTACCTCCCTATTTTTGGTCTTCCCTCTAGTCTTCTTGCGTTCGGTGGTTTTACACATATGTTTCTTACTTCCTCTGGTATATCCCAGTTTTCTTTGTCATCTAACGACATGATGGAAGCTAAATATATGTCGACCAAAGTTGTTTTAGAGTAATTTTTTGAGCAAAAATCATAACAGCTCAAATTTTGCTTGTTCATAAGCAAAGAAAAGCTTGACAAGGCATCTCATGGTATCAAATTTATGACATGTGCATGTCTTTTGATCGATGTCCACAATATATTGTTTAGCGACATCGTAAACAGTGAAAATCACTAAGTTTGATGTCTCAACCTACAACACAAATTAAGTGTGTTGTTAGAATAAAGTATAATTGGAATCATTTTCATTGTCTGAAAATATAATAAATATAGTAAAGTAAACAACTCAATGTTATAATCACAAAACACAATAATAGTATAATTATACAGAGTACCCAAACAAGCATTAGTCAGTAACCAGTACAATAGTACACAGTAACCAAATCAGCATTAGTCAGTAACCATTATAATGTTATGCAGTAAGCAATTAAGTATTAGTTAGTAACCAATATAATATTACATAGTAACCAAGTTAGCATTAGTCAGTAAACAAGTCAGTATTAGTCAGTTATATTATGCAGTAACGATTCTAATTTTAACCAGTAACCAAGTCAAAATTGTTTGCATCCAAATAATTGCAGTTATTTTTAATGTTGTTAAAATTAACAGCATATACATGTAAGCAATAGTGAACAAATAGGTTTTCATAAAATGCAAATGCAACTTATGATGCAATAATTTAAAATTTGTATTAGTTACCTTAATTTTCTTTGATTTAATGATATTAGATTGCAACCTTCCCTCATCTGTTGTGGAAAATGTTGTGAATGTTGATATGGCTGCTTGTTTGTTTGAAAAATACCATTTTTGAACCAGACAACGTAAGCATTCAATCATTGATGCAACTGGAAGATCCCTGATCATCTTGATTGCGTTTTTAATAGATTCGGTGGTATTTGAAGTCATTGTTGAGTATCTGCTTACAGACCCATGGAGCCTGGTGCACTCCAACTTGACCTCTTCCTCCAAATATGTCCTTATTTGAGGATCAATGTCATCAAGTTCAGCCATGTGTTTGTTGAATTGTTCAATAGTGTAAGCTCTACAAGCCTCGTTGTAAGCCTGTTTAAGTTCATCTCCTCTCTTTCTAAATCTATTTTTTATATTTTTCAGTACATGGTATGTGCAGGAACCATGCATGACGTCCGGAAACACAAAATTCAGTCCTTGTATAATGGCTTCATGTCTATCTAAGACAATACATTGGCCTTCCCTAACTCCACAAGCAATTCTCAAATTTATGAAAAACCATCTCCAAGATAATTCATTTTCGCTGTCAACCACTGCAAAAGAAATCAGAACAATGTTTCGGTTTGCATCTTGTATGCTTGCTATCAGTAGTGTCCCCCCGTAAGTTGATTGTATGAACGTTCCATCGATTACAATTATTGGAAAGCAATGGTGCCATGCTTGAATGGATGCTCCAATGGCAAAGAATAAATACTTGAAACGACCATTTGTTTCCAACTCAAGGGATGTGACAGAACCTGATATGAAACATGAGCATTATCATTAGAATTAGAAGTAGTATACAGTATCCAAATCAATAGTAGTTGGTAACCATTCAGTTGGTTAATGGTATCCAAATCAGTTGAGTTGGGTAACCAACTAATTATGAAAAACAAATAAAATGTTTTTAATTGTTATCTGGATTTGTTTTCTTCAACATGTGTAACCATGATGGGATCATTGAGTAGTCGCGTGGATTTCCTCTTACCTTTTCCAACAGTTTCTCCTTCGATCTCCATGCTTTTTGGTAAGAGATAGACACATTATATTCTGTCATCATGTCCTCCACAATATCGGTTGGTGTGTATAATTTTTTCAAATTTGTTAATTTGTACATTATGCATTCACTGACCAATTCACTATTTTCTTGTCTGTGGTCTCCAAGCAATACGTTGACTGAACACGTTTGGATGTCGTTGAATTCTCTCACCTTGAGCATACTAGTCTTTCGAAAACTTGATGCTCTCATCTTCCATTTGCAATTTTCATCATCTACGTACACTAGCACAAAGTCTCTATGACCTATTCGTTGAACTTTGTGTTGTCTATTTTTCCTGATTGAATGCAACCTCATAGCTTGTGATAGGATTTTTTTGTCTTTGTAGGTTTGATGTAATTGTACTTCACGTTCATTCGGATCTGTTATTACATCATCATATCGTTCTTCTATGTATGATTTGTCATGTTGTTTGTCTTGTTGTTGTTCAATAATTTCCATTGCAAGGTGATCGACATATTGCGTTCTAATTTGGAAATCGTGTGTTGCTAGTGGAACTAGTGCTGAATTCCCTTGTGTTGATCTGATTGGCGTTACATTGTGAATTATAATTTCTTCTACATTTGTCAAGTTATGCAAGATTGTTGTGCGTCCCCTTCTGTGTTCAGTTTCTATAATCACTGGGAATTTACCTTGCTCATTAGATTTTCTACTGACTTCAATAAAGAATCTTAAGGTTGTTTCATCTGATATACTGATCGGTGGAATATCGCTTTTAATCTAAAATTTGATTGACAATGTTGTTGCGTTTGTGTCTAGCCGTAATGCACTGCATATCATGTTTTGCATTTCTCTAAACGAACAAGTTGATGGAACTAGTATGCCGGTAACTTCAAATTTGGTGTATTGGTTACTATCAGTCCATGTACCGTTGAAATAAAGTACAACTAGAATCATCTCCATTGTCTGACAACAGAATAAGTATTGTAAAGTAACCAAATCAATGTTAGCTAGTAACCAAACTACATGATGTTAGTAACCAGAACATAAAACACATTTGTACATTCATCTTACAATAGAAATAATCAGTATATTGATATTTGTTACCAATTAAATTATAACAGTTTTATGAAGGTAACCAATGTAGCCAATAAGTAACCACCATATTAAAACAAACCAATATAAAACACCGTAACATTATATAGTAATCATAATAACTTTATATAGTAACCAAATTCATTTTAGACTGTAACAAAAACATATTTATTTAGTAACCATAAGATAAACACATTCTCCATTTCATTTTTATAGTAAAAAACAACCAGTATAATTTGTTTGTTACCAACTAAGGCAAACTTTTGTAAGAATGTAACCAATGTAGCTAACAAGTAACCATTAATATAAAAAACATAAGTAGAAGTGTACATTAATATACTTTAACAACCAATAATACAGTAACAATTAATCACTGCAGTAATTAAGTTTGCATTAGTCAGTAACCAAGTCAGCATTAGTCATTAAATAATAATTTTACACAGTAACCAAGTCAACATTAGTTAGTAACCATTATAGTGTTACACAATAAGCAAGTCATCATTAGTTAGTAACCAACATAATGTTACACAGTAACCAAGTCAGCATTAGTCAATAACCAATTCAACATTAATTAGTAATATTATACAGTAACCAAGACAACATTAGTCAGTAACTAAGACATCATTAGACAGTATAATGTTACACATAGAATAGTCAGTAACCAAGACAACATTAGTGTGACGCCCCCAAAATAGGTATACATCACCCATCTTGAGTCGCCAAATACATGGTACAAAATTCAAATACAACTTAATTATACAACAGTCGTGTAAAATACGACAAAACATAATCTAAGAGTTTTAATAAGAATATTGTCATCTAGACAATATCCACACTCAATGGAGTCCTTATTACATTTATTGTCACATTATTTAACAGAATAGTGAGGACTACTAATGCTATCATCTGGACTGTCACTCAATTCCCCGACTAGTCCCGGCTACGTTCTCATTTCCTGAAGAGAACAATGAAAGAAAGGGTGAGGTCAACTAGCCCAGTAAGAAATATTATGACTAAGATAATGCAGAATAAATTATCATTAGTCTTCAACAATGTTAAACTGATAAAATACAATAGACATCAAGTTTAACTGCAGCGGAATAAGCAATCCATTAGAAGAGTCAAGTAGAGCATAATATCTACTATCTTCTATGATTTAAAATGTTTTCATCAATTTTTATCGTTGAGACTCAGCTTAATAAATAAACCACATCATCGAATCATCCCTGCACTACGGGCCAAAGATATTCATTAAATCATCAATGGTCATGACTATACCGAATAATCCCTAGTCATAATCATACCAAAAACTGTCCATCAATGCACTACCGGCCAATGAGGACTTTTACCACATCATTCATTACATTACGGTCATGATTATACTGAATAATCCCTGGTCATAATCATACCAAGTCCATCTATGCACGTAAGCCAAAGACGACTTTCATCACAATATAAGCATGATGATGATGACAATGATATAAGCAATAATCAAACGAAATCAAGGATAAATATTAAAGACTTTAAATTTATCCAAACATTATCAATCACTTAATAAACTCATAATCTAATATTATTAATATTATAATAATATTTTAATAACTTTTTAAACTTATAAACAATTTATTTCAATTGTTTACACTTTACGAAATAATGCATTTAATCATTCAAAAATGCCATACTCATAAGATTTCATCACCAATGATCAAATCCTATATCAAAAATTTATATATACCCTATATAGGATTCCCAAGCCATAAAATCCTATTTTCTAATTTTGTTAATTCACATAACATATTTAATTCATTTACTCATAACTAGTTCATTTTCATGAAAAATACCAAATCAGTTCCAAAAATATTTCTTTTCTGGGATTTAGCAGAATATAGTCCCATATTGAACATATATTTTTCTCGGAATTCTTAAAATTCATTTACTATTTTTCATATGGCCAAAACTGCCGAATATTTAGACATTTATTATAAATTGTACTTTTGTCCAAAAATTCTGAAATTTACAAGGTATACTCCTGTTATATACATGTACTCTTAATAGAACTTTCACCAATTTTGGAGTTAACCACAAGGAGTTATAAATGTTTACTTTTAAAATAGTCTTTTCCCATAAAATCCATAACTCTTAATCTATACATCCAAAAATCATTATTTTTGGAAACAATCTAAAAAACTCATCAAATTATCATTTTAAATTTTTTTAGAATTTTTGAGGGTCAGAAAAATTATAAAACTGCCCCTGGTAGAAACCCCTTTTGAATGAAAATACTATTCATATGAATACAAATGATCATTCACCATGCATACGATAATCCACATAGATAAAGTTATTCCAATGTAATAATAAAGAATGGAACTAGGTCATGCGTAAATACTTTACAGAAGATATTCCAATGTAATAATAAAGAATGGAATAACAAAGAATTCACCATGCATGCGATAGAATCGCATGCATAAAAGTTATTCCAACAAAATAATAAAGAATGGAACCAGTCATGCATAAACCACACGCATGTGATATTCCAATAGAATAATAAAGAATGCAATAACAACGAGAAATCACCATGCATGCGATAGATCAGTATGCATAAAGTTATTCCAATGTAATAATAAAGAATGGAACCCGAGTGCAATAAGCCAAACTGCATGCATGTGATATTCCAATGTAATAATAAAGAATGGAATAACAAAAGAATTTCACCATGTATGCGGTACTTCACATAGATGAAGTTATTCCAACATAATAATAAAGAATGGAATAATGAAGCTCTCTTCATGAATACGAAAGAAATAATACCCCTTACCTTAGAATAAAACTGGATACTGGAATAGAGAGGTAGCAGACTTCTCTTTTTCTTTCTCTCTATAATTTCTCTCTATAATAATTGTTCTATAGCTTTAGTGAATTGGTGGTAAATGAAGGAAGAATGAGCTTCTATTTATAAAAAAATATAGTTTCGATAGTTGCACGTTTTGGGGATCAAAAAATTACAGTACAATACCTCCAACTTTTCTTTCATTTTTAATTTAGTCCTGCAAGTATTATCAAACTTGCACCACCTCCCCTAATAGTAAATAATGTGAATAAATAGTTCAATCATGTGATTCAATAGTTATAATCATGTGAAAATACGAATAACAAATGATAAGACTCTCCATCTATACCTCCATCTTTAACTTAGTCATGCAAGTATTATCAATCTTGCACCAACTCCCTTAATAGTATATGAATGTGATTCAATAGAACACAAATGTGAACAAATAGTTATATAAGCATGTGAATTAGTAGCAATTAATTGTTCATTTATCTGATTAATTATCCGATTTATCAATATAATCCCCAGACATCAATTATCATCAGAATAGATGTCGATTTCCACTAACACTAATAATCCCAACACAATGGAACTATCAAATTCATCTTTAATCAACACGAACTTATTCATCATTAATATTATAACTCACAATATTTAACAACCAAAATCGCTCCTCGTGAAAAAGGGGCTTCGATAAGGATTTCTCCTTATCAAGCACAATTAGATGACCAAACCTCTCCTTGATGTAACTTCATAGACATTGTAAATATTGCAATTTAATAATATGAATAACTTTGTCGTCTCAATTATTGATTTAATAATATATAAAATATTATGCGAGATGATACCGTGACAATAATGAATCAATAATATGAGATATGATGCAACAATTATCGTGAGTAATAATTGAGTATAACCGAGTGACTTTTCACGTAAGCATCAATAATCAATACTGTGTACACTACTTAACTACCACCAGACATCGTACTTTTACTAATGGGTAGTTCAACAGTTTTAACGGTAACACTTTCATTTATTATTTTATAAAAGATAATTACATCATTTTCTAACTACGACAATACTTCCGTTGTGGGGTCCACCAATGATTGTTCCGTCGTACGAATATTCCCCGACCAATTGAATATTATATAACAACTTGCATACTTTGTAAAATTTATAAATATTACCCACAACTATAACATTATATCAAATCCACACCATAATATTCAAAAAAAAAAAAATTCAAGAAATTTAAATCTTTATTCATAAAATTTGGGGTCTCACAATTAGACAGTAACCAATTTATATAACCTTAGTAACCATAATATAAAACATGTTTTGAAATACATTTTGTAATCTAAACATTCAGTATTCTTACTTTGTGATAATTTTAAGTGCAAAAAACTTAAGAAAGGTAACCAATATAGTAATTTGTAGTAACCATATGTAACTATATGCTTATATATTTTAAACTCATATACCTCAGTATTTGTATCGAAGTTGATGTTGATCTTGTATTCAATAATCACTGCAGTAATCACTACAAGAAATCACACATTTTATGACGAATTTTTTACCACGCACAAAATTTTATCACAATTTGTTAATATTAAATCACGAAATTTATAATCGTCACTAAAACTTTTGCTTTTGTGATGACCATTAATTTTGTTACTATTTGTAAGACCCCAAATAATTAATAAATGAAATTTAATTTCCTCTAATTATTATTTTGAAATAGTAAGGGTTGATGTGATTAATGTGGATAGTTATGGGTAAAATACGCAAATATTTCAAAATAAGTAAGTGGTTATAAAATATTCATTGTTGTCGGAGAATATTCGTTTGGTCGTGGAATATTCGTACTGTCGGGGAATATTCGTACGACGACGCAACCATGTGTGGGCCCCATAACGGAAAGCGATTGGAGGAAGAAAACGACAAATATAAGTTGTTTAAAAATAATTGTGTAATTGTTACCGCTTACATTGTTGGAATACCTTTGGTTAAAACACAAGAATATCTGCGTTGTTGCATGCAAGAAGACACTCAGATTGCACCAATTATCAACTCTTACGTAAGAAGACACTACTCAATAATGGTTACTGATAATTCTTTATTCAAAGATTTTTATTGGTTCAATAATTGTTGTGTTGATATTTTATATTGTTGTTGTTTCAATAATTGTCATTACACAAGATTTTTCATTATCGAAGCAATAATTCATATTATCCTAATAATATTATTAGATAACATTATTGGCAATGTCTAGAAAGTTCTCATCAAGGAGAGGTTTGGTCACCTAATTGCAAGCGTTAGTAAGGAGAAATTCTTATTGGAAAGCCCCTTTTCACGGGACCACTCGTTGTCAATATTGTGATTCGTAATATTATTTGTGAATAATTAATTATTGATTCATATTAAAATTTTATCTTTTTCCGATAAAATAATTCATTTAAATATATATATTATTATATTTTAATAATATAATAATGGTGATATTTTTACAACTAATGTGGGATATATGAGTATACGAGGAGGAAGAGTATTTTTTTTGCAATAAATGTTTAAAACATGTTAAACATGTCTGCATGGACCCTTTTTATCGACCAAATTTGATTATAGCACGTAAAATCGCCGTTTGTAGATTTTGGTCAATTTCTCTGCTTGGCATTTGAAAAAACTTTCTTCCGTAGAAGTTGTAGAGAATTGAATTTCCTATAAAAACTCTTGAGATTCAATTTTCCGACAAAAAGGGCTATTTATTGTGAATTATTGAAGTTCCGGTTCAAATATTTGATTTTGGAAGTTTTAATTGTTTAAAATAACAAAACGCGTTTTTTATATGTTGTGAGCCTCATTAATCACATGCTAGGTGGTGATTTCAGATTCCCAAAGGATGGCGTAGATTTTTTTTATAAATATATTATTATATTAAATTTTCGCTTTGGTGTTCTAAGCATTTTCCTATAAATAGGGTGCTTAGGTTAGAATTAAAAATCACACCGTAAATTGAAGTTTTCTCTATATTATCGAGCGATTCTTGTGAGTATTTTGAGTATACTTTGAGTATTGCTATACGGTGAAAGTTCAAAGTTATAGCCTATATCCAAAGATTCCAGTTAAATCTTTGTCTTTCCGAGGTAAGGGATATTATTTTTTCGTAATGATATTATTTCTTCAATATCATTATCTTTGAAATATTGATCTGAAGTTTTTATCAAATTTGGAACTTTTGGTGTCTGAGTTACTATTCACGATATCGACACTATTCACGATATCTTGATCTTTATTCACGAATACTGGCACTATTCATCAAAAATAAAAATTTTTCCTTTTCAGTCCAAAATATCTATCAGGATACTAGTTTTGATTGTATCCATGTTTTGATCATTCTTGAATTTTACACCACTATGATTATTTTTGAGGTATTTTTGGACGTGGATAAAACAAAGTACTTAATCCTTAATCCTTAATCCTTGTCATTTTGTTTCACTTTGGATTCGTTTCTTTAAAAAAAAAAAAATTTTTTCATCATCCTCGCCTTAAATGATGATATTAATGAATATCTTTGGCACGTAGTGCAAAGATGATTGATTTCGATAAATATCTTTGGCTGTAGTGCAAAGATGAATGATTTCGATGAATATCTTTGGCCAGTGGTGCAAAGATGAACAGTGTTTAGATGAACATGACCAATCGGTGAATGTCCTCGGCTCAGTGCGAGGATGAATATATGACTCGGATATATATTGATTGATGTTACAGGATAAAAATATTGATGATGGACTTTTAAATTCATAGATATTAGTAGATTTTATCCTCTACGTAACTCTTCTATGAATTAATATTTTCCGCTGCGAGTATTGATTTAAAACTTGTTGTCTATTGTATTCTATTAAATTTTTCCTGTTGAAGACTAACGATAATTTGTTGTATATTATCTTAGTCATAATATTCTTTACTGGGCTAGTTGAGCTCACCCTTTTCCTTTTTGTTCCATTTTTCTTCTCAGGAGGCGAGAATGTAGCGAGTACGAGTCGGGGTATGGAATGATGGTTTTAGGGAGTTGGTTAGTAGTCCTCACCATTTTTGTAAAATAATGTATCAATAATTATGATGAGAATTTATTTGTATGTGGATATTGTTTAGATGGCAATATTTGTATTTAAACTCACAGTTTTACTGTTGTAATAATAAAGTTGTAGTTGTTTCTGTACCGTGTATTGACAACTCAGAATGAGTGATGTATACCTATTTTGGGGGTGTTACACTATTAATCATTTATATCGTCACTAATTTACACATTTGATGACGATTAACAAAATTTCGTCACAAGTTATTTTAGAGGTAGAATTTCGTACCAAAATTTTGGAGGGAAACCTTTTAGTGACATTTTGTAATAATTGATGACAATATTTATTGTCATACAATATTTCTTTCGATGACAACATAATAGTTTGTCATTAATTATTTGTAAAATTTAGTGACAATGTTCTTTCGTCACTAATGTTCACATTTAGTGACGCCAAATACAAATTCTTCACAATTTTATTTGGAGGCAAAAAATTTGTGTAAAATTTTGGAGGGAAATTTTTTAAAGACAGAAAAATAATAATTTATGACACTTTGTATTGTCATAAATACCAATTTTATATGACGAGATAATAGTTTGTCAATAATTAGATGAGTGGATAAGTGACAAAAATGGTTCGTCATAAATTCTTATATTTAGTGACAACGTACGTAATATCGTCACAATTTTATTTGGAGGCAAAATTTTCCGAAAATTTTGGAGGAAAATTTTTTAAAGACGAAAAAATAATAATTTATGACAATTTGTATTGTCATAAATACCAATTTTATATGACGAGATAATAGTGCGTCACTAATTAGATACGTGGATAAGTGACAAAAATAGTTCGTCATAAATTCTTATATTTAGTAACAAAGTACGTAATATCGTCACAATTTGATTTGGAGGCAAAAAAATTTAAGAAATTTTGGAGGTAAATTTTGTAAAGACGAAAAATTAATAAATTATGATAATTTTTATTGTCACAAATACCAATTTTATATGACGAGATAATAGTGTGTCACTAATTAGATGAGTGGATAAGTGACAACACTGGTTCATCATAAATCCTTATATTTAGTGATAAAGTATGCAATAACATCACATTTTTATATGGAGGAAAAAATTTTCCCAAACAAACTTGTATCCAAGCGACGTCACCGGTCTTCCTTTTATCATTAGCAGCCTCTATTTTGTCAAGAACCTCCATTATCAATTTTCAATAATCCCAATTTGAAGCCAGAAATTATTTGACATTTTAGGTATGTTTCTAAATTTTGATTTGAATTGATTAGTAGTTTTTCTAATTGAACAACTACGATTTGGAAATGATTTCATGTCATTGTTGTTGATGGTTGCTATTGTTGATGATGATCTTGTACAATTTTGATAGTCTAAATCACTATTTGGTTTAATTTTTTGACGAAGTAACTTCATAGATTTGATTAGTAAGTGTAGTGAATCGACATCAAAGTTTGGTTCTGCTTTCTTGAAAAAAAATGAGAGTAGTGATTTCGCATATCATGAGACTTAAATTCATAAGGCTGATCTATAAGTTATGTATGCATTTATAGCGTTGACAAAAGATAATGAAATAGTCCAAATGTTCAATATATATTAAAATAAAAATTTACTAAAATATTTTTTTATTTTAATATATACTGTATTGAATATATGATACAAAATAAGTGAGTATGCAAAGATAATGCGATGTGTGATATATATATATATATATATATATATATATATATATATATATATATGAATATATTTTTATTGTATGATTTGTTACTGAACTAAATATTTCGCAAAAAAGAGACGATCAATTAAAAATAATTTTTAGAAATTTTATTTAAGAAAGGGGTATTAAAATAATTTTAATATAGAATTATTTTAATACAAAGCATTACTATGGAAAACATAATTTTCATACAAAGGTGTGAGTAATACATTTTTTTTTAATATTATATAAAATAAGTATAATATAATATATATTTGAATATTATGCGTATGGAAGATAATAATTCATATAATGTGATATGAGTTGTTAAGTTAAAATAAAACTTTAACCATGAAAACTAATTGATATTAATATTATAATTTAAAATAGAAGGAGTAATATACGTTTTTAAAAAAATTTTTCTTTCTAAATTTCACAAATAAAATAAAAGTAATTTGTCAGTGTTAGAAACCCAACAGAAAACCGAGCCAGAGGCTACTTTCTCTGCTCTTCTTCTCTCTCTCTCTCTCTCGATCTCTCAATTCATGGATGCTACTTTTTCTTCATCGGTAGCCACGACACAACAAACATGGGAACTCGAAAACAACATCGTAACAACAGAAACCCCTCCATCATTTTCATCTTCCACTCTGAACAACGCCGCCAATCGACAAAAATCTTCTACTAAGACGAGTCCGGACCAAGTTCTAGCGAGGAGAAACCTCGGGTCAATGACCCCACTTCTTCAAGCGTTAAGGTCTCCGTACTTGCCCTCCTCAAGATGGTTGTTCACGCTGGCTCAAAGGGCAACATCAAGGTGATGGGCCTCAATGCGCAGGGAAGACCCACGAGCGGCGACGCTGATTATTGTGTTGGGCGCTTTATGCGTTGCGGGTGAAAGGAACGAAAACTAGGGTTAATGCCGGTGATGCTTATGAGTATATGGTGGATTATTCTCGGACTAATAAGCGGGTAAATTAATTAATATTAGTCTTGATTAATTATTTTGGGGATTATTTTGGTTGTTTTGTAGAAACTCCTAGAACCCTAGTTTGTAAAATAAATAAGCTTTAATTTTTCTCGGGATTTTAGTAACCTTTGGAGAAAAACCCTAACCCTAGTTCTAAAAAAGCGCATTTGCCGACAATTGCTATACATATCCTAGTATGTTTTGATCGCTCATCTTCAATCTGTTTAAAATTTTATGGAAGTAGTTTAATTTTTTACTTCAATCTACACTAGATTGGAAAACATTATATATCTATTGTTTTTTAAATTGAAATACTATGAGAATAGGGGGAAAAATTGGCTTTTAAAGAATTTTGACTGCCCTTGTTTTTGTTTTTTTATGTTCTTTTAAATAACTTTCTATGTTCTTTTAAATAACTTTGTGTTAATGTTATCCTACTTTTCTACTGCTACGGGTCTGCTATGGTTTGGGTATAAAGTGGATGTATTGCTTGGGTTTGGGTATAAAGTGATTTCTATATAATAGTGTTACATTGCATGTCAAGTATGCTCAATAGTAGAGATTTCCATGTTATTGAGTTATGTGATAATCAAAAGAATTGGTTGCTTATGTTTGATTAAATTACTAAAAGAGCAATTTTCCTAAAAACCCATAGTTAGGCAAAGCTAAGACTTGAGTTTGATTCATTCATGTGTAAATAGATTCACAGAGATTAATATGTGGAACCTTTTTTAGGTGAGTGCAAGTATGAGGGCATTAAGACTCATGGTTTTTTTCGCTTAGAAATGCTAGCTAAGTGAGAGTAAAAATGATTACCTAAAGATCTGATCCAGTAACACATCCGTCATTGGTTGCCGATAAAATATCTTGTAAGTCATATCTTTCTTGTTGTGTTTTGAACTTTTGTTATGGTCATATTTAAAAAGTTGGATATTTTGTTTAGAATGTTATACTTGATAAATTATTGATGTTAAGTAGAATGGATGATACTTTGGATTCTAATTTTTCTATTTTGGTTAAATATGATAGAAAATGGAAATTTAATTATTCTATTATTGGTGCTTTTTATTATTACTATCATTTTGATTAAATATTATTGGTGTAATCTTTTTTCTCATTTCTAGATCTATAGTTTTATATTTTGTTTTTCATTTAGTCACAACATCTAATTTTGTCACTATTAGCAACTCTTTTTGTGACGAGATGTATTGTCACCATAAGTATTCAATTAGTGACATTAAAAAATGTGTCCCAAAAAATAACTCTTTGGTGACAAATTATTTTGTAATATTATTTAAAATATGAAATGATAACAACATAATTGTCATGTTAAATATATTATTAGGTGACGAATTGTTCTATCGTCATTTATTTTCTTATTTTTGGTGACAATAAACACAATAACATGACGAAAGAATAATCATAAATATGACAATATTGTTGTGACGCCCCCAAAATAGGTATACATCACCTATTCTGAGTCGCCAAATACATGGTATAGAATACAAATACAATCTTAAATATACAACATGAAATCGTGAGTTTTAATACAAATATTGTCTTCTAGATGATTCAAACTTAAAATAAGTCCTCAATACATTTATTATCACACTATTTCATAGAATAGTGAGCACTACTAATGCTATCATCTCGACCGTCACTCCGCTTCCCGACTAGTCCTCGCTACGCTTCTCATTTCAAAGAGAACAATGAAAGCAAAAAGGTGAGCTCAACTAGCCCAAAGAAGAAATATTATGGCTAAGATAATGCGTAATAAATTATCGTTAGCCTTCAAATGATGTTAAACCGATACAATATAACAAACATCAAGTTTAACTACAATGAACAAGCAATCCATTAGAAGAGTCAAGTAGAGAATAAAATCTACTATCTTCTATGAATTAAAAGGTTTTTCATCACTTTTATAGCTGAGACTCAGCTTATTAAATAAACCATGTCATCCCTGCACTACGGCCAAGGATATTCATTAGTATCACGACTACAAATTATTCATGCACTACGGGCCAAGGATATTCGTGTTTTCATCAATGGTCATGATCATGCCAACAACTGTCCATCAATGCACTACGAGCCAATGAGGACTTTTACCACATCATTTGTAACATTATGATCATGACTATACCGAATAATCCCTGGTCATAATCATACCAAGTCCATCTATGCACTACAGGCTACAGATGACTTTCAACATAATATAAACATGAGGATGATGACAATGACATAATAATTCAATAAAACAAGTTCAAGAATTAAATTTTAAAGATTTATAAGTTAATTTATCCTGAACTCAAAAACATCCAAATTGTCAACATGATCTCGCTTTGTGGAGTAAAATTCAAGAATGCTCGTAAGAATATTTCTATGAAAAGATATTTGATGAAGTGCAAATATCAAGGATATTCCACTAATTTCATGGAGTATAGAAGCCAAAACTTTAACCAATCGAGTATAATAGAATATATGAATCGCAAAATGGATTTTCGCTTGCCATACGGTAATCCACGTGAGATGATCATTTCCACAATTTAATAAGGAATGAATGTAAGGATCATTCACCATGCATGTGGTAAATCCACATAGACAAGTTATTCCAACGTAATAATAAAGAATGGAATAACGTAAGAATTTCACCATGTATGCAGATTTTCACATAGATGAAAGTTATTCCAATATAATAAAAAGAATGGAATAATGTAAGAATTTCACCATGTATGCGGTACTTAGCAAACAGTTATTCCAACATAATAATAAAGAATTGAACCAGGTCATGCGTAATTACATGCATACGATATTCCAATGTAATAATAAAGAATGGAATAACAACAAAATCACCGTGCATGCGATAGAGAGCACAAAATAGATTATTCCAATGAATAATAAATAATGGAACCAAGTCATGCAAAATCCGCATGCATGTGATATTCCAACAAAATAATAAAGAATGGAATAACAATGAAATTCACCGGCATGCGATAGACCAATGCATGTGTTATTCCAAATGTAATAATAAAGAATGGAATAATGAAGAATTTCACCATGATACGCGGTACTTGCATGATAAAGTTATTCCAATGAATAATAAATAGTGGAACTGTGTCATGCGTAATAATGCGATGCATATGATATTCCAAAGAATAATAAAGAATGGAATAATGTAAGAATTTCACCATGTATGCGGTACTTCACATGGACAGGTTATTCCAACATAATAATAAAGAATGGAATAACAGAAGTTCTCCAGTATGCTGAAATGAATGTATGATTTGTTATGAATTTTAAGAGGTGGTTGATTCGAAAATTATGTTATAAATGATTTTTGGTGGAAAATTCTAGAATTGAATGGGCCCCACTTTTGGTTGGTGAGAAATGTGCTCAAATTTTATTTCAAATGTGGTGAGTGGCAATAGTAGCAGGTAAAGCCATCAGTGCAAGAATTGTCAAGTCCGTTTTTCGTATAGCATTTTTCTATAAATAGGTGCTTAGGTTAGAATTGAAAATCACACCAGAAACATAAGCTTTCTCTCTTTCTCTCTATATTATCGAGCGTATTTTGTGAGTATTTAGATACTTTGAGAGTTACTATTCAGTACAAGTTTCCTTCAGCATCATATCCGATATTTCATTCAGACATACTGTTCTTTTGAGGTAAGGGATGTTATTTTCTTCGTAAATGATATTATTTTCTTCAATATCATTATGCTGAAATATTGATATAAATCTTATTATGGAATTTATACCTTTTTGTGCTCGGGATTACTATTCACGATACTTATTACTATTTCACGAATCGACACTTATTCATCGAAAAATAAAATTTTCTCTTTTCGTCCCGGATGTCTTTTATGGTTACTTTCTTTGATTGTATCCATGTTTTGATCTTTATTTTTGAATTCTACTTCACACTTGGTTATTATGGAGTATTATTGAATTTGGATAAACCGAAATACGAATCCCTAATATTTGTCCTTCTGTCTCACTGGATTCATTCTCCAAAATATTTTTCATCATCCTCAGTCCTTAATGGTGATACTTGATGAATATCTTTGGCCTGTAGTGCAAAGATGTATGATTACCTGATGAATATCTTTGGCCCGTAGTGCAAAGATGAATAGGTGTTGAGATGAACCTGACCAACTGGTGATACAAATGAATATCTTTGGTCCATAGTGCAAAGATGAATATTTGATGCAAGATGTATATTGATTGATGTTACAGGGATAAAATATTGATGATAAACTTTTAAATTCATAGATGATAGTAGATTCCATTCTCTACTTAACTCTTCTAATGTATTGTTGTTTCCGTTGCAGTTGTTGATCTAAAACTTGTTGTCTAGTATATTCTATCAGATTTTTCCCTGTTGAAGACTAAGAATAATTTGTTGTATATTATCTTAGTCATAATATTCTTTACTGGGCTAGTTGAGCTCACCCTTTCCTTTTGTTCCATTTTTCTTCTCGGGGAGGTGAGAACATAGCGAGGATCTAATCTGGGTATATAGAGTGATGGTTCTAGAAAGATGTTTTAGCGGTCCTCACTATTTCCGAAAAATAGTGTATGAATAATTGTAATGAGGACTTATTTTAGTGTGGATATTGTCTAGAAGACAATATTTGTATTTAAACTCATAGTATGTGTTGTCAGATTTTGCGACAATTGTATTATTGAAGTTGTAGTTTGCTTTCATACCATGTATTTGGCCACCTGTAATGGGTGATGTATACCTATTTTGGGGGCGTCACAACTTTTTAACTTGTTAACTTTTAAGTTCTAGGTAATTATTTTTGGTTTTGGTCTTTTTGGTTGAAATATTGCGGCCCATGGCCCATGTTTTTACGGACGGTCCTGGGCCTAAATTGCTAGGTCTAATTACTATTATTAAATTGTAAGTTTTTGATAATCATTTGTTTTTAAATTTTGCTTGAAGTGGTTGGATCTTGAAGAGTTGAAAGGTTTTTCGATATTAAAATTTGATTGTTGATATTGTAATCAAGAATTTCTAAGTACTTGTTAACTTGTTAACTTTTAAGTTCTAGGTAATCATTTTTAGTTTTGGTCTTTTTGGATGAACGATGATTAAAATATTTGGTCTACTTTTTGATTGAATACTTATACTCTTAGAGAAGACATTTTTGGTATTTATTTAACTGTTTTTTGCTTCAGAGTTCTATGTTTGTGTTCGTGAACAAGTTTGTGTTTATGAGCAAGTTTATATTCGTAATCAACAAGTTTGCGTTCGTGAATAAGTTTGGTGTTCGTGAACATAATTTGTGTTTGCGAACATGCTTATGTTCGACTTATTCGCGAACTCGATCATGTTCGCGAACACCAAATGATCTAAATTTGTTCATAGCTGTTGGTTCGATCAAGTTACTCGAACATGTTCGAGTTCTACTAAAAATATTCGAGTTCAGTTTGAGTTCGACAAATTTCGATTCAGTTCGTTTCTAGCTTTAGATTTGACTATTGACTGAACCAATAATTTATTCATTTGATAGTTTTTTTAACTCTGACCGATACAAGTCTGAGAATCTTGGTGCACTACGTAAATGTTCTTTTGAAAATTATATGCTAATAATCTAATGGTTTAACGGTGACTATTATTTTCAGTGACCAAAGATTAGCTACTAGATTAGTTCTACACTCAAATTATGTTAATGCTTTACGATATATATATATATATATATATATATATATATATATATATATATATATATATATATATATATATATTTGCATGGCAAGAGCTACACATGCACTTAGGAGTACCTCTAATTACAAAACTATGGTACCTCTAATTTGTAAAACAATTTAAATACTTATTAATACCCGATTTTCAAAAAAATAATTAAACAGTAGTGAAATAATTATTTTGGGACCCCGCTTTTGAAAAGTTTGGCTTTAATGTCTCTTCGAAATTTGGACTAATTTTGCAATTTATAATAAGTGAGAAGCATAAAGAAATGTCATCAATATTCTTAACCCTAAATTTGGAAGCATTTGAGTTCAAAGTGTAATTTATATAACAAGTTTGATATCCCGTACAAGTCACGAGTTAGTTTATATTATTTTTTTTTATAAATATTTGATAATTTTTTGTTGATATATATTTATTATAAACATAATATATATATATATATATATATATATATATATATATATATATATATATATATATATATAATGTTAAATATTAGGCGGAATCAAAACATTTTTAGAGGGGGTCAAAATATATCAGTAAAAAAAATTATTTATTAACGCTTAAAGTGCTTCTTTCAAATTCATTTTGCCCAATTATAGTATTTCACAACATCATATTCTAACCCTTGTCAACTTTTGAGTTGTGAGTCTAATGACTTTAAATAATTTTTCCCCAACTACGACACTATTAATCAAACTTTGAATTTTTTAGTCAACTGATTAGTTACTTTTATAGATAAATTATAAATTATAATATTATATATTCAAAACCTTATATTGTGATTCATGTGATTAATTAGCTTGAAAGAATGAATTTCAGTAACAAAAACAAAAAAAATAGACGACGAGAGATTTAATAATCTTTATAGGATAGAACTATATTGAACTTATGGTCACTATAGTAGGATCCAAAAAAAATTATTTTATTTTTTTTAACTTTTTATTTTTAATTAGTTTACAGAGAGAATTGTTACAACTTTTTTTTGCCTCACTTTGATGATAAAGTAAAACCAAAAAATAAGCAAAGGAGAAAAATAAATACATAAAAAAAAAAAGAAAAAAGAAAACAAATAACCCCCGAAAATTTAAAGGTGGGGTGATATGACCCCCTAGACCCCCTAGTTCCGCCTTTGATGTTAAAGATAATGTAAATTTGCATAATCTACCACAATTAAAGAGAATTTAAATACTTTTATTATTTAGTGATTAAAATTACAAATTAATTGTCAAGAAGAAATTTTTTCGTATTTCTAAGTCCGCAATTTTAGAGAAATTAATTACATTTTTTTATTTTAAACTCACCTATAACTTTTTTAGTATTTCAAGAAGAAACTCTTTGTTGTTTATCAGGGGCACAAATTATATATTTAGAAGGGGGGTTAAATAAATTTTTTAAAATTTTTTGGTTATTAAATATTATATTATCACATAATTAATTAATCAATGTTAATGTTAATTAAGTACAACATAATATTAGTTTAAAATCCCCTTAAAGATTTAATAAAATCACAATTATGAATTTAGTTCTTAAGGATTTCAATCAAAGCAGATAATATAACAGAAGGTAAAAACAGAAAGTAAATGACACGAAAAACTTTAAGTGGTTCGAAGAATGAATAACTCATAGTCCACTCTTCTACTCCTATGAGTAAGAAATCCACCAAGGATATAGATCACAAATATCTTGATACAACTAAACCACTTATGATTCCTTCGAGTCACTAAGTCTCGGTATAGTTAATAAGACCGGGACACTTAGTTCATATCACTAAGATCTCTTCAAGTCAATTAGACTTGGGATATTGTCATTAAGACAATGAATCACAGCTGGTTGAGAGTTGTTGTTTGAGGTGACACTAAGTTTGCAATAAGCTTGACTTCTTCAGTACTTAACAGCTTAAATAACTTAAGTAGTTCACTTTAGTTGAGTGGAGCTCTTATTACTTTGGTAGAATTTTAACTTTGTATTTTTTTGATTCGTGCTTGACGGTTTAAAAATCATTTCCTTTTGTAGACTTGTTGAGTTCTTCTCGTTGTAAAGTTTCTGTTTGAACATTTAATGTGAGGATCCTAGAATATCTCTAATGTTGACATTCCGAAGAGCTATGTCAGCCACTACAACAAAAAGTCTTATTTCCGACGGAATATTCCGTCGGAATTAAGCATAATCCATCGAGGTTATGTTAAGTCCGATGGAATATTCGTTCAAAAATGTAGTCGGATATAAGCGCGTCGAAATTAAATCTGTTGATTCTTCAGTCAGAGATATATATCCTCGACTGACTAACCTCGACGGAATATTCGGTCGAGGTTAACATATGGTCGACTGAATTTCATCCGTTGAGAATAGTCGGTCGATACTAAACATGACACGTGCCAATCCACAAAAAAATTAGAAGTTGCTTAACCTCGACGGAATATTCGGTTGAGATTAAGATATGGTCAACTGAATTAATCCGTCGAAAATAGTAGGTCGATAATAAACATGCCACGTGGCAGCCCATAAAAATTTAGAAGGGGCTTAATCTCGACGGAATTCCGTCGAGGATAGTGTTATTCCGTCGACTTTAACCCTTTTTTAAATATTTTTTCTGTTTTGACAATATCCAGGGTAATAATACCCACATTTTTTGTACCTGTAAACCTGTTTTTTTTCCAACAACACATAACACACAAATATAATCTAATGCCAACAATAATAGCCAACATGAATATTAATTACCAAGGCCAACTTGAATATGACATTGAACTAAAGTATATCAAATATGCATTTTAAAGTCTGTCGATATGTGAGACTAAAATAATGATAAATAAAAGTTACAATACATCAAAAATCAGCTAAACTATTAAAATTTACATCACATTAAGCTAAAAACTAAGTAACTATGTACAAATCATATATAAAACTATATATGTCACGGTAGTCATTGTCATCTCAATCGCTTCATTAGCATCATCCACCATCGTCACCTGTTGAGACAATATAATGTAACTCATTAGTCCATATATATAATACAGTTAAAGATAACTAATTAAATGAAAATTACATAACACGTAGAATAAAATTATATTATGAATAGTATACCTGAGTAATAGAGGGCTTACTCAGCAACGACCCAAACGCGTCCAGTAGTAAGGTAACCACCATCCGAATAATCTCGTCGCGTAGAGCGACGAACGGCTCTGGAAGGATACCCGTACTCTCGACGGTGGCACCAACTGCAATGTCCTGCGCTAGCTGATGGAGGCGAAAACGGTTGGGCAGGTCCCGACAATTGAATAGCGGATCCGTCTCAAACCTCTCCGAGCAGGAAGCCACAACCCGCTGGAACAAAGCATTGTCTAAGCCAGCGCTCGTATGTGATGGTCCCACGGGGGCACTCGGACGCAGACGCTAGATAGAGCCTACAAAAATAAATATAACATCAATAATATTATAATTAAGTTTACTTTATTCATAAACAAGAATTAAACTAAAATATTATACCTTCAGGCAGTGTATAAGCTGGTATCCTCGGCAACCCCAGCACTCGATATCGGCCGGTAGTGCTAGTGGGAGTATCCTGAGACGCGACCCAAAGAGACATCTCCTCACCCTGAGATAAACTAATCTCGGGCGAAGGGATGGTGGGATCAACCATCTCAGCATAGCCCTTAGCAGCTTGCAACTCTGCTATATGCTGGTTGTGGAGCTTCTCAAACCGGTCTTGTAATTTAATATATGTACATGTGAGGTAACTTTGTGTCATCCTATTAATTACGTAATATGATCCTAAATTACAGAGATTATAGTAAATGTATTACCCGTATAGCGAGTGCTGCTGGAGACATCATCGACCTTGAAGTAGAATCCTTCGGCGTATGGACTCTATCCCAGAACTCCATCATAGTAGAAGGTCGCCCCAAGCTACTCCACATAGCATAAATTATGTACATTAATTATTATTACCTTACTTTACTATAGTTGTAGTTTATTATTAAATTAAACTATATATAAATACATACTGACTTAAACTTCTGATACGACTGTGAGCCAGAAGTGTGTACAACTCGTAGCTGGCCTCGATTCTTCTTCATCTACTCAAACTTGGTCTTGAAGGCAACATCATCCCAATATGTACACATGGCAGCCCATGTTGCATCTAATACTGCCGACGGCTGATGCTGGCCACATATAGTAGTCCCTGGTGATTCTTCTACTGCCCAAACTGCCCTCATACACATCTCGTACAGCCAACTAGAATAATTCTTCGAGATGTGCGCAATAATAACGGCGTCACCATATTTCGCTACCCGACAAGCGACCAACAACCCCCTTCTTTTCTGTCTTTCTGTTGAACTGTGTAGACATCTTTCTATAATTGTGCTCAAGAAAAAGAATCTACGAGTTAGCCCAAAAAACTAGTTTTTCGGCCATGATGTAGTTGAGTGCCTTGCATATCCCCCATACAGACTGGACATGATAACTTACCATGAGTCGACCAACAACTAATCATCCTTAGTGCCGGAAAGTCAGTGATAGTCCACAACAAGGCTGCCTTCATCACAAAATTCTGCCCGACAGATTTATCAAAAGTCTGAACACCTGTTTCCCACAGCATCTTAAGTTCATCGACTAATGGCCTAAGGTACATGTTAATGTCTTTTGTAGGACTCTTATCCCCCGGTATATGTAAGGTTAAGAAAAGATATGGATCCCTCATACACATTGACGGTGAAAGATTGTATGCTACCATAATCACTGGCCAAACAGAGTAAGGCTAACTAAAATTATTAAATGGACAAAAGTCATTTGTAGCCATGCCAAGCCTGGCATTCCTAACTTCTTTGGCAAATTGTGAAAATTTGGCATCAAAATTCTTCCATTCATCTTCATCTGCTGGGTGAGTCAGCTGACCAGGCACGATGTGAGACCCCGAATTTTATGAAATGAAAGTATTTAATTTTCTTATAATTATTCTATTTAGTAAATAGTTGAATTGACAAAAGGTTAAAGTTAAGGGTGATATGTGAAAATTTTTCAAAGTAAACAAGTTGTAATAAAATAATCGGTGATAAAAGTATAGTAATACACGTGGTTGCATAGTAGCACACGATGCTTATGTGAGAAGTCACTCAGTTATACTCAATTATTACTACAGTAATTGCTGCATCATATCTCTCATATTATTGATTCAATTATTGTCATAGTATCATCTGCATAATATGTTATATTATTAAATCAATAATTGAGATGACAAAGTTATGCATATTATTATTTGCAATATTGACAATGTCTAGAAGTTCTGTCAAGGAGAGGTTTGGTCACCTAATTACGCGCCAATATGGAAAAATCCTTATTGGAAAGCCCCCTCTTTCCTGGGAACGACCTGGTTGTTAAATATTGTGAGTTATAATATTAATGATGAATAAGTTCGTGTTGATTAAAGATGAAATTGATAGTTTCATTGTGTTGGGATTATTAGTGTTAGTGGAAATCGACATTTATTTCGATAATAACTGATGTCTGGAAGTTATACTGACTAGTCGGGTAATTAATCGGATAAAGAAATTAATTGCTATTAATTCACATGCTTATAACTATGTGTTCACATGTGTGTACTATTGATTCACATGATTTACTATTAGGGGAGTTGGTGCAAGATTGATAATACTTGCATGACTAAATTAAAAATGAAGGTATAGTTGAAGGTGCTATACTGTAATTATTTTTTCACATGTTTAGAACTATTGAGTCACATGATTTACTATTGATTAACATGATTTAATATTAGGGGAGGTGGTGCAAATTTGATAATACTTGCAGGACTAAATTAAAAATGAAGAAAAAGAAGAAGGTATCATACTGTAATATTTCGAGCCCCAAAATGTGCAATTATTGAAACTATATTTTCCTATAAATAGAAGTTCATTCTTCCTTCATTTTTCACCAATTCACTAAGTCTCATAAGAGCAATTATATAGATATAAGCTATAGAGAGAAAGAAGAAGAATAGTCTGCTACTTCACTACTCCAGTATCCAGTCTTTTTCTGAGGTAAGAGTTATTATTTTTATATTCTGAAGAGATATTATTTTTCGTATTCATATGAATATTATTATCGTTCAATATTCATTATATTCGTTTAATATTCGTAAGGAATATTATTTTTGTTCAACCGTTGTAAGTAAGGGGTTTCTACTAGGGGCAGTTTCATAATTTTTCCGACCCTCAAAAATTCTGGAAAAATTTGAAATGATTATTTGATGAGTTTTCTAGATTGTGTCCAAAAATGGCAATTTTTGAATGTGTAGATTAAGAGTTATGAATTTTATGGGAAAAAATTATTTTAAAAGTAAACCCTTATAATTCCTTGTGGTTAACTCCAAAATTAGTGAAATTTTTATTAGGAGTACATCTATATAACAGCAGTATACCTTGTAAATTTCGGAATTTTTGGACAAAAGTACAATTTTTGATAAATGCCTAAATATTCGGCAGTTTTAGTCATATAAAAAATAGTAAATGAATTTTAAAAATTCTGAGAAAAATATATGTTCAATATGGGACTATATTCTGCTAAATCCCATAAAAGAAAATGTGTTTGTATTGATTTGGTATTTTTAATGAAAATAGACTAGTTATGAGCAAATGAATTAAATATGTTATGTGAAGTAAGAAAATTAGAAAATAGGATTTTATGGCTTGAGAATCCTATATAAGGTATATGCAGATTTTTGATGAGAGTTTTGGTTATTGGTGATTAAATCTTATGAGTTTGACATTTTAGGATGATTAAATGCATTAATTAGTAAAGTGTAAATAATTAAAATAAATTGTTTATAAGTTTAAAAAATGATTAAAATATTGTGGTAATATTAATAATATTAGATTATGAGATTATTAAGTGATTTATAACATTTGAATTAAGGTGTTATAAATATTGATATGAATTTTATTGTGAAACTTTATCTTTTTGTGCCGGGATTACTATTCACGTATACGACACTATTCATGTATATGGCACTATTTGCGTATATGACATTATTTATGTATACGGTACTATGTACGAATACGGAGTACTATTTATGAGTTACTATTCACGAGTTACTATTCACGTGGTACTATTTACCCTAAAAATATATTTATTTTCTGTCCAAATTATTTTTGGTACATGAATATTATTCTTGAATTTTACTCCATAAAGTAGTATCATGTTGACAATTTGGATATTTTTAAACTCTGTATAAATTTAAAGTCTTTAATATTTATCCTTGATTTCGTTTGATTAATGCTTATATCATTGTCATCATCCTCATGTTTATATTGTGATGAAAGTCATCTTTGGCTTACGTGCATAGATGGACTGTTGATTATTGGTTTTACAGTTGAATATCTTTGGCTTACGTGCAAAGACAAATTGTTGATTATTGGTTTTACAGTTGTATATCTTTGGCTTACGTGCAAAGATGGACTGTTGATTATTGGTTTTACAGTAGTATATCTTTGGCTTACGTGCTAAGATGAACTGTTGATTGATATCTTTGGTCGTAGTGCAAAGATGAACTGTTAATAGATAGCTTTGGCACGTAGTGCAAAGATGGACAGGTGTATGACATGATCATGACCACTTATGATACTAATGAATATCCTTGGTCGTAATGCAGGGATAATTCAATGATGCGATTGGCAGGATCATGACTATTAATTAACAGTTGAATGTCTTTGGCCGTAGTGCACTGACAGGAAATTAATTGGTATGATCACGACCATTGGTTTTATAGTTGAATATCTTTGGCCAGTAGTGCAAAGATAAACAACTGATTGGTATGATCATTGTTTTTACATTTGAATATATTTAGCCTTTGGGGTAATGATATTGAGTAAATGTTCTATTAAGCCTTTGTGGCAAGGAGAAATTGTTGATTCACATTATTATAAACATGAATTATGAATTTAACTAACATCTTTGGTGGTTCAGGTGAAGACAGGTGATGAAAGTTCTATTTGTCTTGGGTATAATAAAGAACTGTTGATGAGTATTACAGGGATAAAATTGATGATAAACTTTTAAATCATAGAAGATAGTAGATATCATGCTCTACTTGGCTTTTCTAATGGATTGTTTATTTCGCTGCAGTTGTTGATCTAAAACTTATTTTCTATTGTATTGTATCAGTTGTTATACTGTTAAGGCTAAGGATAATTTATTCTTCATTATCTTAGTCATAATATTTCTTACTGGGCTAGTTGAGCTCACCCTTTCTTTCACTGTTCTCTTTAGGAAATGAGAATATAGCTGGGATGAGTCGGAGAATGGAGTGATGGTCCGAGATGGTGGCTATAGTAGTCCTCACCATTTTTATAAAATAGTGTGATAATAATTGTAATGAGGACTGTGACGCCCCCAAAATAGGTATACATCGTCCATCTTGAGTTGCCAAATACATGGTACATAATACAAATACAAACTTAATTATATAACCGTCGTGTAATATACGATAAAACATAACTGAGAGTTTAAACACGAATGTTGCCTTCTAGACAATATCCACTCTCAAATAGAGTCCTCATTACATTTATTATCACACTATTTTATAGAATAATGAGGTCTACTAATACACCATCTTGGACCATCACTCCGTTCCCCAACTAGTCCCAGTTACGTTCTCATTTCCTGAAGAGAACAATGAAAGCAAAATGGTGAGCTCAACTAGCCTAGTAAGAAATATTATGACTAAGATAATGCAGAATAAATTATCATTAGCCTTCAACAATGTTAAACCGATAAAATACAATAGACATCAAGTTTAACTATAGCAGAATAAGCAATCCATTAGAAGAGTCAAGTAGAGCATGATATCTACTATCTTCTATGATTTAAAATGTTTTCATCAATTTTTATCACGAGACTCGACTTAATAAATAAACCACATCATCGAAGTCATCCACACACTACGGGCCAAGGATATTCATTAAATCATCAATGGTCATGACTATACTCGAATAATCCCACAGTCATAATCATACCAAAAAGCGCCCATCAATGCACTACGAGACCACTTGAGAACTTTTACCACATCATTTATAACATTACAGTCATGATTATACCGAATAATCCCTGGTCATAATCATACCAAGTCCATCTATGCACGTAAGCCAAAGATGACTTTTATCACAATATAAGCATGAGGATGATGACAATGACATAATAATTCAATAAAACAAGTTCAAGGATAAATTTTAAAGATTTAAAATTTTAGTTTATCCAAAAATCAATAACGTCCAAATTGTCAACATGATACTTCTTTGTGGAGTAAAATTCAAGAATGCTTAGAAGAATATTCCCATGAAAAGATACTGGTTTAAGCACAAATATCCAGGATATTCTACTAATTTCATGGAGTATAGAAGCCAAAACTTTATCCAACTGAGTATAATAGAATATATGAAACTGCAAATGGATTTTTTCCCGCCATGCGGTAATCCACGTAGACAAATCATTTCCACAATTTAATAAGGAATGAATACGAAGGATCATTCACCATGCATACGGTAATCCACAAAGACAGGTTATTCGAACAGGATAATAAAGAATGGAATAACAGAAGAATTCACCAGGCATACGATAGACCGCACAGACAGGTTATTCCCAACAGAATAATAAAGAATTGAACCGGGTCATGCGTAATCCGCACAGACAGGATATTTCAACAGAATAATAAAGAATGGAACCAGGTCATGCGTAATCCGCACAGACAGGATGTTCCAACCGAATAATAAAGAATGGAACTAAGTCATGCGTAATCCACACAGACAGGATGTTCCAACAGAAAAATAAAGAATGGAATAACAACAGAATTCACCAGGCATGCGATAGACCGCATAGACATGTAATTCCAACAGAATAATAAAGAATGGAATAACAGAAGAATTTCACCATGTATGCGGTACTTCGCATAGACAGGTTATTCCAACATAATAATAAAGAATGGAATAACAACTCTTACGAGTATTGAAATAAAATAACTCTCTTCATGAATATGAAAGAATAATACCCCTTAGAAGAAACTGGATATTGGAATAGTGAGGTAGCAGACTTCTCTTCTTCTTTCTCTCTATAATTTCTCTCTATAATAATTGCTCTATAGCTTTAGTGAATTGGTGAGAAATGAAGGAAGAATGAGCTTCTATTTATAAGAAAATATAGTTTCGATAATTGCACGTTTTGGGGCTCGAAATATTACAATACAATACCTTTAAGTTTTCTTTCATTTTTAATTTAGTCTTGTAAGTATTATCAAACTTGCTCCACCTCCCCTAATAGTAAATAATGTGAATCAATAGTTCAATCATGTGAATCAATAGTTATAATCATGTAAAAATACGAATTATAGTATAGTACCTTCAACTATACCTCCATTTTTAACTTAGTCATGCAAGTATTATCAATCTTGCACCACCTCCCCTAATAGTAAAAGAATGTGAATCAATAGTACACACATGTGAACAGATAGTTATAATCATGTGACTTAATAGCAATTAATTACTCATTTATCCGATTAATTACCCGATTGGTCAGTAAAACTTGCAGACATCAATTAATATCGGAATAAATGTCGATTTCAACTAACACTAATAATTCCAACACAATGGAACTATGAATTTCATCTTTAATCAACACGAACTTATTCATTATTAATATTATAACTCATAATATTTAACAACCGTGTCGTTCCACGAAAGAGGGGCTTTCCGATAAGGATTTCTCCTTATTAGGCGCCTGAATTAGATGACCAAACCTCTCCTTGACAGAACTACTAGACATTGTAAATATTGCAATTTAATAATATGATTAACTTTTTCGTCTCAATTATTGATTTAATAATATAACATATTATGCAGATGATATCTTGTGTGACAAGAATCAAATCAATAATATGAGAGATATGATGCAACAATTCTTCGTAGTGATAATTGAGTATAAGCGAAAGTGACTTCTCACGTAAGCATCAATAACCAATACCGCAAAGTGCTACTATGCAACCACGCGTATTATTGTACTTTTTACTACCGTGTAGTTCAATGGTTTTAACGATATAACACTTTCGTAGTTATTTTATAAAAAGATAATTATGTCATCCTAGTATACTGGAGAACGACACTTTCTTCCATACAACGCCTCAAATAGAGCCATGTCAATACTTGCTTGATAACTATTGTTGTAGCAAAACTCCACCAATGGTAAGAACTTGTCCCAACTTCCCTTGAAGTCAAGGACACAGAGTCTTAATAAATCTTCAAGAGTTTGAATAGTCCTTTCCGACTACCCATCCGTTTAAGGATTATATGCCAAACTAAATCGTAAATCTGTGCCCATAGCTTTTTGCAAACTAACCCAAAATCATGAAGTGAATCTTGGGTCTCGATTAAAAACTATGGATACTGGCATACCATGCAATCTTACAATCTCGTTTATATACATACTAGCAAGACGTTCCAGTGTATAAGTTTCTCGTATTGGTAAGAAATGAGCAGACTTGGTCAATCTATCAGCAATGAGCCAAATCGCATCTATGCCTTGAGAAACCTTGGGAAGACCAGTAACGAATTCATGTAATATACTCCCACTTCCATTCTGGAATTTTAAGTGGTTGCAATGGACCTTTTGGCACTTGATGCTCCGCCTTGACTCGTCGACAAGTTAGACACCTTGAGATAAACCCCGCTATCTCTCTCTTCATATTGCTCCACCAAAATGTATGTCGAAGATCATGATACATTTTGGTACTCCCAGGATGGATTGAAAATGGTGTGTTGTGCGCCTCCATCATGATTTTATACTTCAAGTCAGAATCATTAGGAACACAAAGTCTAGAGTTGACTCGAAGTATTCCTTCTTCATCGATTCTTGCTTCTGAAATAGCACCTTCTTGCACTTTCTTCCTCATACGCATCAGCTCCAGGTCTGTAGCTTGAGCAGCTTTAACTTTATCGATTAAAGTCGATTCCACTCGTATATTCGCCATCATCACATGGGTCCTTGGAGTCTTTAACTCTATTTCCATCCTTTCTAAGTCATACAAAATGGGCCTTTGCGTTGACAATATTGCACTCGTGCCCACATATGATCTTCTACTTAATGCGTCAGCTACTACGTTCATAATCTTCTACTCAATATTGGATAGTATGATCATAATCTTTCAACAACTCAAGCCATCGTCGTTGCCGCATGTTGAGTTCCTTTTAAGTGAAGAAATATTTGAGGCTTTTATGATCCGTATAGATCTCCACCTTCTCTCCATACAGGTAATGCCTCCAAATCTTAAGCGCTTAAAACGATCTTTACGCCAACTCTAGATCATGAGTAGGATAATTCCTCTCATATTCTTTGAGTTGTCGTGGAGGCATAGGCTATGACTTTCCCATGTTGCATGAGAACACATCCTAACCCTTTGCTGAAGCATCATTGTAGATGACAAATCCTCCCAGAGCCGGATGGTATTGTCGAGCAGTCTTTGAAATGAGTCTCCTCTTGAGTTCTTGAAAACTCTTTTCACATTCCTCACTCCAACCAAATTTTATATCTTTTCGAGTCAGTTGAATTAATGGAGTTGCGATTCGAGAAAATCCTTTCACGAATCTCCGATAATAACCAGCTAAGCCGAGAAAGCTACGTACTTCGGTCACTGACTTAGGTTGCTCCCAACTTTGAATTGCTTCAATCTTTGCCGGGTCAACAGATATTCCATGATTTGATATCACGTGCCCAAGGAATGCAACTTCCTTAAGCGAGAACTCATATTTCTTCAACTTGGCATAAAGCTTGTTTTCACAAAGCTTTTGAAGTATCAGCCTCAAGTGTTGCTCATGGTCTTCACGGGTTTTGGAGTATATGAGGATGTCATAAATAAAGACGACCACAAAGTGATCCAAATATTCCTTGAATACTCGGTTCATCATGTCCATAAAGGCAGCAGGAGCATTAGTAAATCCAAAAGACATGACTTGGAATTCATAATGCCCGTACTGAGTTCTGAAAGCAGTCTTTGGAATGTCATCAGTTTTAATCTTCAATTGATGATATCTGGAACGAAGATCAATGTTTGAAAAGAATTTGGCTCATTGCAACTGGTCAAACAGGTCATCAATGCGAGGCAATTCGGCAATTTTATTTTTGATGGTGACATGATTCAACTCCCGATAATCAATACAAAGTCGCATACTTCCATCTTTCTTCTTCACGAATAGAACAAGAGCACCCCAAGGAGACGTACTAGGACGAATGAAATCGATACCTAATAATTCCTGTAGTTGGGTTTTAACTCCTGAAGTTCAATATGAGCCATTCGATATGGGGTTTTGGAAATGGGTTTTGTACTCGATTCAAGGTCGATACAAAATTTAATTTCATGCTCTGGGGGTAGGCCATGAAATTCTTCAGGGAATACGTCAGGAAATTTATTAACAATAGAAATATCATTCAAATCTGACGTATTTTTATTTAAATCCGTGACATGGGCTTACCCGTGATTACCTCGTTCGGATTCCTCGCTTTTTGGGAGGTTACGACAAACTCTCTCCCTTGAACTACCGATTTTGTCTTGTCTGGGACACCCTTTGATGCCTCCATCCCAGCTGGACTTGACTTTGGTGCACGACAAAATCGGGCTAGGTGACCTTCTTTTCCATAATTGTAACATGCTTTGGACTGCATCGTGCAGTTTGGACTTATGTGTCCTTCCCCTCCACATTTGTAACATACGACCGGTGGTCGTTCTCCTTCTTCTTTAACAAAAGTCTTTGGTCTTGACATCTTTCCATCATTATTGAATCTCCTCTTCTTGAAATGTCCACTCTTATTGTCATGGCCATGATTACCACCGGTGTGATTACCATTTCGCATGTTTATTCCTCCACGTTTGTTGTCACCGCTTGATGACTTGCTACCACCGGTATTATCGACTTGTTGGTCGCTTCTCTTTTGGGTTGGGTTGACTCATTATCGCGCTCAATAATCGAGCCCTATTCACAACATCCTCGAATACAAACACACGGTTTATGAGAGATAAGGTATTGACGTATCTCGGGTTTCAAACCTCTTAGAAACATCCGCGTCATTCTCTCCTCATTATCAACCAAGTGGGACACAAACCGAGACAACTCTTAAACTTAGCTTCATCTTTCGTGCTACTTGGTCATATTGTTTTTCTCAAGTTTGATAAACTCTACCTCCTTCATGTGATGAATACTTTCAGGAAAGTACTTGTCGTTGAACAGTTCTTAGAACTTCTCCCAAGACATCATTAGTGCGGTAGGTTGAGTACGCTTTATAGATTCCCACAAGTAATCTACTTTTGCTCGCAACATGAAAGTGGCAAAGGGAACCTTTTGCTCCTCGGAGCATCCCAAGACATTAAATATCTTGTTGATCTGTTTTATCCACATCTCTGCCTTAAGTGGTTTTAGCTCTCCAAAAAACTCTGGTGGTCCCAACTCCTTGAACTGCTTAGCGGTGACCGTCTGAGAGTTATCAGTGTTTCCACCTGCATTTTGGACAGGAGCCGCCTTTGCCTGATGTTGCATGAATTGCATAAAACCTTTGAACATCCCATCGTTCATCATTTGGTCGTTGTTGTTTACTTGAGGATTATTTTTTTCCTGTTGCACATTATCCTGGTTATTACTCTGTGGTGACTCAACGGTCTCATGTGCTTCATTGCTTATCTCAACATTTTCGGATGCCATTTTCAAATACTGCCACAAAACAAGGGTTAATTATCATATCACATATTATCCCTATACTACGTGAGCCAATTAAATACCAAATAAACTTAGGTAGGTCATACTAACGAAGGAATTCCCCATCTCTCCCCTCCTAGTTCTTGTCTCACATCTCAGCCAGGGATCATATCCCTAAGCTCTGATACCAACTATGACGCCCCCAAAATATGTATACATCACCCATCTTGAGTCGCCAAATACATGGTACAGAATACAAATACAAACTTAATTATACAACCATCGTGTAATATACGATAAAACATAACTAAGAGTTTAAACAGGAATGTTGCCTTCTAGACAATATCCACTCTCAAATAGAGTCCTCATTACATTTATTGTCACATTATTTTATAGAATAGTGAGGACTACTAATACACCATCTCGGACCATCACTCCGTTCCCCGACTAGTCCATTTACATTCTCATTTCACGAAGAGAACAATGAAAGCAAAAGGGTGAGCTCAACTAGCCCGAAGAAATATTATGACTAAGATAATGCGAAATAAATTATCATTAGTCTTCAACAATGTTAAACCGATAAAATACAATAGACATCAAGTTTAACTGCTGCGGTTGAATAAGCAATCCATTAAAAGAGTCAAGTAGAGCATGATATTTACTATCTTCTATAATTTAAAATGTTTTCATCAATTTTTATTCTTTGAGACTCGACAATAAATAAACCACATCATCGAGTCATCCACAACTTTACGGGCCAAAGATATTCATTAAATCATCAATGGTCATGACTATACCTAATAATCCTCGGTCATAATCATACCAAAAACCTGCTCATTAATGCACTACTGAATACTTTGAGGACTTTTACCACATCATTTATAACATTACAAGTCATGATTATACCGAATAATCCCTGGTCATAATCATAACAAGTCCATATATGCATGTAAGCTAAAGATGACTTTCATCACAATATAAGCATGATGATGATGACAATGACATAATAATTCAATAAAACAAGTTCAAGGATAAATTTTAAAGATTTAAAATTTTAGTTTATCCAGAAATCAATAACGTCCAAATTGTCAACATGATATTTCTTTGTGGAGTAAAATTAAAGAATGCTCAGAAGAATATTCCCATGAAAAGATACTGGTTTAAGCACAAATATCCAGGATATTCTACTAATTTCATGGAGTATAGAAGCCAAAACTTTAACCAACTGAGTATAATAGAATATATGAAACTGCAAATGGATTTTTGTCCGCCATGCGGTAATCCACGTAGACAGATCATTTCCACAAGTTAATAAGGAATGAATATGAAGGATCATTCACCATGTATGCGGTAATCCACATAGACATGTTATTTCAACAGAATAATAAAAAATGGAATAACAGAAGAATTCACCAGGCATGCGATAGATAGCATGAGCGAGTTATTCCCAATAAAATAATAAAGAATGGAACCAGGTCATGCGTAATTACATGCAGACAAAGATATTCCAATAGAATAATAAAGAATGGAACCGAGTCATGCGTAATCCGCACGCACGTGATGTTCCAATGAATAATAAAGAATGGAACCAGGTCATGCGTAATCCTCACGAGACGGGATATTCCAATGGAATTATAAAGAATGGAATAACAACAAAATTCATCGAGCATGCGATAGATCGCAAAGACGAGTTATTCCAATGAAATAATAAAGAATGAAATAATGTAAGAATTTCACCATGTATGCGGTACCTGCGTGAGGCAAAAGTTATTCCAACATCATAATAAATAATGGAATAACAACTCTTTACAGTATTGAAAGAAAATAACTCTCTTCATGAATCTGAAAGAATAATACCCCTTACCTTAGAAGAAACTGGATATTAGAATAGTGAGGTAGCAGACTTCTCTTATTCTTTTTCTCTATAATTTCTCTCTATAATAATTGCTCTATAGCTTTAGTGAATTGGTGCGAAATGAAGGAAGAATGAACTTCTATTTATAGGAAAATATAGTTTCAATAATTGCACGTTTTGGGGCTCAAAATATTACAGTACAATACCTTCAACTTTTCTTTCATTTTTAATTTAGTCCTGCAAGTATTATCAAACTTGCACCACCTCCCCTAATAGTAAATAATGTGAATCAATAGTTCAATTATGTGAATCAATAGTTATAATCATATGAAAATACGAATTACAGTATAGTACCTTCAACTATACCTCCATTTTTAACTTAGTCATGCAAGTATTATCAATCTTGCACCACCTCCCCTAATAGCACAAGAATATGAATCAATAGTACACATATGTGAACAAATAGTTATAATCATGTGAATTAATAGCAATTAATTGCTCATTTATCCGATTAATTACCCGACTGGTCAGTAAAACTTCCAAACATTAATTATTATCGGAATAAATGTCGATTTCCACTAACACTAATAATTCCAACATAATGGAACTATGAATTTCATCTTTAATCAACACGAACTTATTCATCATTAATATTATAACTCACAATATTTAACAACCAGGTCGTTCCCAGGAAAGAGGGGGCTTTTCGATAAGGATTTTTCCTTATTGGCGCGCAATTAGATGACCAAACCTCTCTTTGACAGAACTTCTAGACATTGTAAATATTGCAATTTAATAATATGAATAACTTTGTCGTCTCAATTATTGATTTAATAATATAACATATTATGCGAGATAATCTTTGTGACAATAATCGAATCAATAATATGAGAGATATGATCTGAAAGAATTATCGTAGCAATAATCTAGTATAAGCGAGTGATTTCTCACGTAAGCATTAATAACCAATACTGAGTGTGCTACTATAGAACCACGCGTATTACTATACTTTTACTACCGGGTAGTTCAACAGTTTTAACGGTAACACTTCCGTCGTTATTTTTATAAAAAGATAATTATGTCATTTTCTAACTACGACAATACTTCCATTATGGGGTCTCATACGAATATTCTCTGTTAAAATGAATATTCCCCGACCAATTGAATATTATATAACCACTTGCTTACTTTGCAAAATTTTTAAATATTACCCACAACTATAACATTATATCAAATCCACACCATAATATTCAAAAATATATTTCAAGAAAATTATTCTTTATTCATAAAAGTTGGGGTCTTACAAAGACTCTATTGAGTGTGTATATTGTCTAGAAAGCAATATTCATGTTTAAACTCTCAGCTATGTTTTGTCGTATTTTGCACGACAGTTGTATAATTAAGTTTGTAGTTGAGTTCTGTACCATGTTTTTGGCGACCCAAGATGGGTGATGTATACTGTTTTGGGGCGTCACATACATCCTTGTTTTATGTCAACTCATATCTTTGGGCGTCAAAGCGCGCAGACATGAATAGCCACTACAACCTCGACACAAGAGGAAAGTACTGTAAAATCTTCTTTGGAACATGTTCTCTCCTTCCCCCCACGTTTTGTGATCTTGTACCTTGGCGAGTTGCAGATATCACACTGCACCTTATCTTTGTCCTCCCCATAGTATAACATGCAGTCCTGCACACAAGCATCGATCTTCTCATACCCGAGATTCAACCCCTTAACCATCTTCTTCACCTCATAGTAATTCGCGGGCAGAGTATTATTCCTAGGTAAGAACTCGCTAAGAATATCAAGCAAATCATTGAATTCTCTCTCACTACAGTCATGCTCATTCTTGAAATGTAAAATTTAGTTTATTTTAGGGTTTTGACATGTGACATCAGTCTGCAGCTTCACTAACCACATGGGTGTTGTCGCTTTGGCCAAACTAGCTGTTAGAAACAAACACTTTCTGATCTTCGATTTCAACTAAGGATGTTTGATATTTGCATTGAGAAGTTCAATTTGAAAACACTCCTTCTTATCAGTCCTCTGTTAGTCCTGAATTGCTCTACGAATATAGTCGATCATAGAGTTTGATGAGAAATGTATAGTCTTGATCTTACTCATCATTTTTTAGCTCTATGTTTTACTCTATGATTGATTACTCTACCTGTAGAGAGACACTCTACGATTTTGTTATCTATGGTCTTTCTTCACTGAATGATCTTTGAGTCACTCTACTATTCATACTTCAGTATACGATATGAAGTGAACTCCACATCCTAACTTCACTATATGTTATTGACTTAGCTCTGTGATCTTTTATTCACTCTGCGATCTGATCTTCACTATACGATCTGGAGTGAACTCTACAATGAGAATGCAGGCTCTGCGATCGAACACTTGATGCTCTACCAATATAAAGTTTACTCTGCGATCCATTTTAACATTAGGAAATACCAGAGTAACTGTAGGATTGATTAACCTTATTCGAAGATCAGACAAACCTATCATCTATACATCAATTTATCTCATGAGATCGTTCTAAAAAGTTTGATCTTTTCAACTCTAAGTCTTTATACAACATATTATCATTAAGGACTTTACAAAAACTACTGGTAAAAATATACATTAATCATATCATCATCAAATTTATCATGCAGAATCGAAAAAAGCTCCCCTTATTTGATGATGACAAAACCAATAGTTTTAGAACATTCATCAATTATATAATGCAATTGCTTGAAATTAAACATGACTTAAAAACAGTGAACAACTGTATTTCTAGAGCAAAAAGATGAATTTATTGATGTATAAATATTTTATACAGAGTATGAAAATTTATAATATAAATAATTTAAAATTGAACAAGTATACCTTTATACTTACTATCTCCTCCCCCTCTTTTCCTTTGAGAGCCATTTCTTTCCACTTTAGATTCTGAGCCTATGAGCTTCTCTTTCTTCATCATCACTTCTTTAAATCTCCTTAATGGAATCTCTTGAGCCAAGATCAGGCATTGATATTCTTTCTCCCCCTACTAGGTGAGTCCCTTAAAGATTTATATTCATGAATGAAGGATCACCAGCTAGAACTCTTGTGCTAATGAGAGTCATAGCAGTCAACGATCCATGCCATGAAGAGGAATAATGACTACGATCCATTGAGAGTGCTGCTTGAGGTGATCTAAAGGCCGGAGGATAGATAGATGTTTGCACATGTCTCATTCTATCCATTTTCTCCCCCTGTCTTGGCCTCTTCCCCTTTTTGTCATCATTATAAGCATCAGAAAGCTGCTTGAAAATATCAATAAGCTCTTGCAATTGATTGGTTGACATGGAAATGTCATCTCGAATCTATCGCTGCCTTGCATCGGCTTGATCACGCTGTTAATGTGACGCCCCCAAATCACTATATTCACTATAGCTGATTTGATGCTCACTAAAAATGCTAAATTGTGAAGTTTAGAGATGATTTCCTTATTTATAAACCTTATCAAACTGAAATTCAGAGTATCAATAATAACATGAACCGTCCATATTATTAATACCCTCATTCAGTCCAACAGTTTTATAAGAAAAGTTCTCATCTTAATTCCTAAATATCTTTCATTAATTCATACCAAATCCTTATATATGATACAAGGAACTTATTACTTACTTCTACCATTCTAATACTTAAGATTTAGATATTCTATAAATTTACATATCCAAGATTCACAGTATTAATAATAAGATTGTTCTTAGAACTGAGGGGATCATTCCAGTAATTTTGGCATCTTATCAGCGCTCATTAATGTATATAACCTCAATGCTTACAAAACTTGAAAAATCATTCAATACCCTCACTTAGATACATATAATTATAAAGATATCTCTTCATATCATTATTTCCTATTTATTTGAAATTCACAATATTAATAACACACTTGTACTTGGAACTAGGGAACCTTGCGATGAATTTGGTTTCTTCATCGGTGCTAAATCTTTGTTCTTACAGCACTCACAATTTTTTTCAATATCCTCATTCAAGTATATAGTTCTTTATCAACATTATTTATATTTTAACAATTCTAAGTTAAATCAAAGTGAAGACATGACAAGAATATGTAAGAAAATATGATAATATTGATATAATATTCGGTTACATGGTTTTCTTGTTTGTATTACAAAAGTCGTCACGATTATAACTAAATGGACAAATAATTAATAAGCATAAAAACTAGTCTACATATTTCTTCTTTCCTTTCTTTTTATAGTCAGAGCTCTCTGGTTTGTCTGTAAATAAGGTTTTATTTGCAAGTGTGAGCATACAAAAGCTCAACAAGTCTAAACACATAGTATATAATTGAACTCACACCGATATGGATTTAATGAATTATAGCTTTAACAAAAGATGTTACAATTGTTTTAACATAGTAAGACTGAGTGGTAATTAAACCAAGAACCGTTCGTTTGTCTTGTGACTTAGAACCATACAGTGGATATCTATAGAGTGTTAATTTGATGACATCTTATGTTATGCATAACATACACTACACCGACTACTCATGATAGTGTTTAAAATGGTGTTCATCTCAGTTTACTTTATATGTAGAGGTCGCTCCAAGACAACTTGGTTTGACTTAAGAATTATAGAAATTCAATATTTCACGATTAAACATTTGTTTTGCAATTTATGCCGAAACAAATAGCAATAAGTTTAATGTCAAAGATTTATAACACGTTGTTGCACAAAATGCATAAATAAAATATAAAACTTGTAAACGAAAGCTTAAGGTAGAAGACATGCCTCATATATCTTTTACAGATAAATATAACGGTCTAAATGTTCGTTGTAAATTCAACACGATTATAAGTTCATGTAGACTAATTAAGCGTTTGACAATTAAATCTTTTAAGTTTTATTTTGGATATTATAATCGCTAATGAATAGGACTCCTTCTACTAAACATGAAATAATTTTAGCATTATAACTGCTTATAAAATGAATATTCATCAACTATATTTAAAATAAATTGAGCATTATAACTGTTTGTAAAATGAATATTCTCGGCTATTATATTTGAGATAATTTTAGCATTATAATTGCTTGTAAATATGATTTTTGTACTATATACTTAAAATAATTTGGGCATTATAACAACTTTCATAAGTGATTTATGACATTTTAAACATGAAATAACATAACTTAACTTATATAATGATTTGCTCAAGAACATAAAAAGAAACGCGGAGAACTAAAATCATACATGGTAACGACTTGTGTTTTTGAGCTTTTCTACTATATTATAACAAAAAATCAAACATAATAGCGAAATGCTCAAGAACATATGAAGAAACACAGAGAATAAAAATCGTACATGGTAACGACTTATTTTCTTGAGCTTTTCGACTATAAGATGAAAGAAAATTAAACATAACAACGACTAGAGATTTTACCTCTTGTAGTTGCAAGCTTTAACTATTTCTTTGCAACTTGAGATCACTATAACTCACAAGAACTCTCTTTTTCTAATATTTGATTATAACTTTGATGCTTGAAAATAGCTTTGTAAATTGGTAAGAAATGAATGAACTTAGCTTGCTATTTATAGAAAAACATAGTTTCACTAATTTCATGTTAGTGGCTTGGCTTATTACACTTTGCACCCTAGAATATTCTTTAAAAATATCTAAGCAATCATTACTTGTATTATTCTGCCGGTTTAATTAACCTTTACTAATTACACGTCTGACATTACTGAGTTTTGTTTCGTATAAACACTATTTTGTGTCCAACATAATTGACACGTTTTTTGGTGGATAGTGTTTTTGGTGACCATTTCTCAGAAAATGGTTAGACGATCAAAAATTAAAAAAAATACTTTTCGTCTTATTCCCTTGCATATTTTTTGAGAAAACTTTTATTGATTATTACGTATCTGTGTTTCATATAAACACTATATCTACAAATGAAACGTTTAAAAATGAAAAGCGTTTCAGTATGAATAGTAATTCCCACATTTTTATGCGGAAATTTTTTTATTGGATAATACGTGTTTTCACATCGTATTATCGGTAGATCTTGAAACAACATTTTATTATGACATACACATTTCTATAGGAAGCTTAGGTTTTTCTAACCTTAGGGTTTAGGTTTTAACTTTTTCCCTAAATTTAGGTGTTAGCCTTAAATTAAGTTCTTGATTTTAATAAGTGTTAAGGTTAACTACTTAAACACAAAATTGTATACATTGAAAAATCACATAACACAATCTTTATTATTTATATAAAGTTGGATTACAGGATTCTTGGAAGTTTGAAACATTACAGTTGATGGACATGAGCCATAACATTTTTAATGAATTCGATCATTGTACTTTTGAATTCTGAGAGAGAGGAACCGAGTGATGTGATGTCGCAAACAACCAAAATTATAATCTTACTGTGAAAAATATTTATATGGTAGTGCAAGCAAGAGTCGATCTCAAAAAAATATTGGTCTAATTTTATGCTTTCTAAACCAAAATGAGGGGTTTTAAATAAAAAAGACAATTTAAATAACGTTAACCAAAGTAAAAAAAAAAGTGCAATTAACATAGAGTAATCTGACGAAATAAATCAGAAGAACAAGCCTTGGATTAAGTTAACATCCACTATCAGAAATTTGCAATGATCATTTATTCTAGAATAAAACAATTAGTATTTTAAATATTTACTGTTGGAATTATTTTTTGTCTCTCTTTAATTGCATTTAATTAGAAACAAGAGATATTCTAAATAACCATAACTACTAAACAACCTTAGACACGCGTTGAAGATTTAATCTAGTAGCATCTTTAAGCAATAGAAAGATTGATGAAACTAAATAACACAAGCACACGCAGTTGTATTTAATTTAGTTAGGTACTCTCTCTAAGATATAAAAATATTTTGATCTGCAATAAATTTTTAATCTTTGTTACTTCACAATTTAGAACAATTAAACAATTACGGATTTGATATCTAATTCAATAGTATATTGCAATGAATAATAAACTAGCATGCATCCTAGCAATTAAATGAATCAATCATAAAAATCAAGCACATAAGAATATTCAATACTCAAAATATAAATAAAAAATTAAAACCAATATAATCTCAGTGTAATAATTTTGAGGCTTCCGCTCACTTAAACCAAAAATAGAATTTTAGGCACACAAAGCCATGAAAACACTAAAGAATAATAGAGGGAAAATTTTGTAGACCAATTATGCCCTAAATTTTGTCTCAAAACAAGTATTTATAGGTTACATAACAAATCCCTAATTTTGAAGGAATACAAATCCAATTTGAAATCAAAATTGCTGTCAAAATGCGCCAATTCTGGCCAGACTACGACCCCGGCGCTGCTGCGCCGCTTCTCCTCTTATTTCCAGTGCTATCGCACCACTTCATCAGAGTCCTTTAAATTTCCCTGGCGTGGCTGCGCTAATTTCCCTCTTATTTCTGGCGCTACTGTGCTATATAGTCAGAATGTTCAACTCTTTCCAGCGCTGCCACGCCATGCTGCTATACAAATCAGGTACTACCGCGCCACCCTGTGTTACGTAATTACAACTTTGCACTTTATTTTACTTTAAGTCTAATTAACGATCAATTTATCCTCCAAAACACTTCAAAATTTACGGAATCCTTAAATTGTACCTTAAATAAAAATATAGGAATAATGAATTTATTTAGCCACAAAATAAAGACAAAGGTTTAAGCATTAAGGGATAAAAACATAACATATTTTATTCACATCATTGAGCTTAAAGACTTTTTTTAGAAAGGAGTTTGATCTGCTCGACATTGGTGTTTTTAAAGGAGACTACAACAGCCATATGAGTAGATATCTCTATGAGGAATACTTAATTGCGCTGTCTGAGACTAGTCGACATGTCTTTGAACATTTTCTTCATATTTTTATTAAACTCTCTACCCATTTCTCCATGGAGTTGGCTTGCAGGTTCAGTGAACTTGTTCATTTTTTGATCGAAGTGAACTGAATTTCCTTCAAGCTCTTGAGTTATGTCTTCATTAACGAGAGCCAGCAGACCAACCATTTTATCTTTAGAAGGGATCTCAGAGACACGTTCCAAAATTTGTTCAAGGAGTTCTTCAGAACCAACCTTCTCACTCCGATTGAGATTAGTTAAGGCACAAGAAAGGTTAAAATACTCATTTCGAGAGGAGGAAGAGATATCTGTATGAGAAATTGGATTAATTTATGGTTTAACTATTTGTATAGGAGATACATGATATAAAATCTGTATGGGTGATGAAGGATGTACATGAGAATTAAAGGTGTGGAAAAATGTTAGAAATATGCATAGAAGATGAAGAGTTAGAGTGTATCCTAGTATTATCGATATAGATAGTAGGGTGTTGAGACTCTACGATCAAGGAGTGAGGTGAATTTTCATAGTTCTTAGAGTATTGGGACTCTACGATAGGAAATTTAGTATTATTGACATCATTCGTAGAGTGTTGGGACTCTACGAACGGGGAATGTACAAAAGAATCCGGAGTAGAAGATTTCTTAGAGATCGTAGAGGAAGACTCTACGACAGTGTCATCCCAAACAAAGAATGAAATTTGAAGATGCAAGGAAAGACTTAGGTATAAAAGTGACTATCATATCTACAAGAAGAGGAGAATGGTTCAGTGTATAGTACCTTTTTAGCATAAGAAAGGACTCTTTGGAAATTTTGAGCCACCAACTTGAAGTTCAGAAATTTTGGATAGCTCTAGCTGATAAAGCTTTGGTCTCTTAATGTTACAGCTCTCAGCAACGACATCAAGGGCAAGAAAAAGATCATTTGCTCACTATCAGGGTTGAAGATAATAATGCTCTTGTCCATTTCTATGTTAAAGAAATTGTTGAAAAGATCATTGACGCTCATAGAGACCAAACGCATCCGCCCCAACTTCGAATCCTAGAAATTTGACACGGAGGCACACATTTGGATCTTGATCAGCTTCCAACACAATGTGAGTCCTTATTAACCCTGAAGTTGAGGCCACTGTAGGGGGTTCTTAGTAAGACAATGGTTCTTCCCCCTTAGTGTCCGGATCCTCTGGCTTTACGATTAAAGGGTTAAACTAAAGACTGATGCCCTCTAAAACATTATCAATGACTTTAGTGAATTCTAGGGAATCATCAGTTGAGCATGATGATCATCGGATGGGCTCTTCCCTTTTATAACTTTTAATTTCTGCATTCTTCCTTTTCTTCTTTTCTATCATCTTTATTAACTTTTTCTTTTTCTTTGGCTCATGTCTCACAATCATTTCTTCTTCAACATCTTATGACTCCAGCACATCAGCTATCATAATCATTTCTTCACTTACATTAGGCTCAAGCATAGAAGTCATCCCAGCCATCAAATCATTGATGTAAGACCCCAACTTATTATAAATGAAATTGAATTTCCTCTAATTATTATTTTGAAATAGTAAGGGTTGATTTGATTAATGAGGTTAGTTATGGGTAAAATCATAAATATCTTAAATAAGCAAGTGGTTATAAAATATTCATTGTTGTCGCGAATATTCGTTTGGTCGGAATATTCGTACTTACAAATTTCTTATATGGGCCCCATAACTAAAAGTCGATTGGATGAAGAAAATGACAAGTATAAGTTTTTATAAATAACGGCGTAGTTATTCAAGATTATCTTGTTTGAATACTCTAATGGTTTAAAACACAAGTGACATAATATATTGCACTAATTATTGATTCTTACGTGAAGAAGACACTACTCAATAATTATTACGAAGAATTCTTGTTCAATATTTTATTTTATTGATTCAATAATTGTTATGTTGATATTTTATATTATTGTTGTTTATATAAGCAATCACAATGCATGATTTTCCATTATCAGATATATAATTCATATTATTTGAATAATATTATTAGATAGCATTATTGGCAATGTCTAAGGAAGTTCTATCTAAGGAGAGGTTTGGTCACCTAATTGCGCGCCAGTAAGGAGAAATCCTTATTGGAAAACCCCTCTTTCCTGGGAACGACCTGGTTGTCATTATTGAGATTCTGTAATATTATTTGTGAATAATTAATTATTGATTTATATGATAAAAAATATATTTATTTATGTGGATATAAATGAAAGAATTATTAGAAAAGTGACAATTGTTGAAAATTGATATTTTATCTTTTCTGATAAAATAATTCATTTAAATATATTATTATATTATAATATAATAATAATGGTGATATTTTTACAATGAATGTGTGATATATAAATAAATGAGGAAGAAGAGTATTTTTGTTACAATAAATGTTAAAAATATGTTAAACATGTTGGTGGGCCCCATTTTTGGCTAAAATTTGATTATAGCCTGTAAAATAGTCTGTATGTGAATTTCAGTCATTTTTTGTTTGGAATTTGGAAAAACTTAAAGCTACAAAGTTGTAGAGAATTGAATTTCCTATGGAATGGACATAAGATTTGAATTTTTCTGATAAAATGGCTATTTATTATGAATTATTGAAGTTCAGGAATAATTAATTTTTTGAAATTTTAAATATTTTTTTTAAAAAAAACGTTTTTTTCATTTTGGTGGGCCCCACTTATGTTGTAAATGTGCTGAAATCAGATTTCTAATGGTGCGTATGATTTTTTTATATAAATATATTATTTTATTAAATTTTCTGCTTTGGTGTTCTAAGCCTTTTCCTATAAATAGGGTGCTTAGGTTATAATTGAAAATCACACCAAAAATTGAAGTTTTCTCTCTCTATATTATCGAGCATATTTTTGTGAGTATTTTGATACTTTGAGTGTTGCTATACGGTGCAAGTTCCTTTCAGCGTTATATTTGATATTCCAGTCAGAAGTACTATTCTTCTGAGGTAAGAGATGTTATTTTTTCTATAAATGATATTATTTCTTTCAATATCATTATGCCAGAATATTGGTAAGATTTTTCTTGTGAAATTCTTGTCTTTTTGTGTCGGGATTATTATTCATGTATACGACACTATTCACGTATACAGCACTATTCACCGAAAAATAAAATTTTCTCTTTTTTGTCCCAGATGTCTATTTTTGTTACTATCTTTGATTGTGTCCATGTTTTGATATTCATTCTTGAGTTTTACTCCACTATGATATATTATGGGGTATTTTTGAATATGGATAAACCGAAGTGCGAATCCTTAATATTTATTATTTTGTCTCACTGGATTCGTTTTCTTTAAAATATTTTTCATCATCCTCAGTCATAAATGATGATATAACTGAATATCTTTGGCCTGTAGTGCAAAGATGAATGATTCTTTGATGAATATCTTTGGCCCGTAGTGCAAAGATGAAAGTGTTGAGATGAACATGACCCGGTCGATGAATATCTTTGGCCTGTAGTGCAAAGATGAATATTTGATTCAAAATGTATATTGATTGATGTTACAGGGATAAAATATTGATGGTGGACTTTTAAATCATAGAAGATAGTAGATTTCATTCTCTACTTAACTCTTCTAATGAATTGTTATTTCCGCTGTGAATATTGATTTGAAACTTGTTGTTTATTATATTCTATCAGATTTTTCCTTGTTAAGGACTAATGTTAATTTGTTCTATATTATCTTAGTCATAATATTCTTTACTGGGCTAGTTGAGCTCACCCTTTTCCTTTTTGTTCCATTTTTCTTCTCAGGAAGCGAGAATGTAGCGGGATGTAGTCGGGGTGTGGAATGATGGTTCTAGAAAGTTATTTTAGTAGTCCTCACTATTTTGTAAAATAGTGTATTAATAATTATAATGAGGACTTATTTGAGTGTGGATATTGTCTAGAAGATAATATTTGTATTTAAACTCACAGTTTATGTGTTGTCGTATTTTGCACGACAATTGTATTAATAAAGTTGTAGTTGTTTCTGTACCATATATTTGGCGACTCAGAAAGGGTGATGTATACCTATTTTGGGGGCGTCATAATTGACCTCTTGTTGAGGTTTTACGATCGAAAGAATGGACCCCTCTACGATTGACTCACTCGCTTTCTATTCAAAGGCTAAGAGAAAAGGCTTAACATAAGTCTTATTTTAGTGCTTTCTGTGACGCTGATAAGTGGGTTTTATACCTACTTATTGGATATCAATTCACGAGAACTATGCCCATCTCAAGTACATTTTAGTGTGTTTTTAGTTGCATTTTATTTTGTTTGCATTGCATGTACTAAGAACTCCTTTGGTGCAAAAGTGCAGGAAATGGCATGAGCTTAGCGTTGGTTGGTGGCAGTGAAGCTAATGGAGGTATGAGGTTCGAGTGGAGCAAAGAAACCAAGCATTGGTGGACAATTGACTTAGAGTAGTATGACAAGGATGAGCAAAGACATGTAATCGTAAGAAGCAGTAAGAACCGTAATCCAAATCGCTGCCGTTGCCAGCCTACATACGTATACTACCGCACCACGATCATCACGGATTAGACAGACAGACTTTACACACGCCGCACCGTCTGACGAGGAATACAAAAGGGGAAGAAGCATGCTACCAGCCGCCGACATCCGAGGTCACGATCATTTTATTTTAATTTTTAAATTTTAAGAGTTTGGGTTGGTTAAAAATAATTCTTGCTGGTACCAGACGTATTATCCATTAGTTTTACGTGTTTTTCATATTGGAACTAGGGTTTACACTTTGAGAGATTTCCATTGATGAACCAAGCATAAACTCCTTATTTTCTACTTTTACTTTTGGATTTCAATCACTAGGGATAAACTATTGTTGTCTTGCTGGATTTTAGTGTGGATTTGAACGTTACATCTGGATTGTAATCAGCAATTGGGTTTGATCAATTCTATCTTCTCTCTTTTAATTGTTTGTTTATTATCCATGTATTGCTTTGATCCCATAATGGCTTTTGGTTTAGTCATGAACTAAACTCCATTATGGGATTCTAACAAATTTTAATACGTAGTCTAACTTATGGCCTGATTGCTGGACTATTTTGCGTATCATAAGGAATTTCTATCATGGTTGATTTGCATGCATGAATGATTGATCACCATTTGTTTTAGGTGCTTGTATGGAATTGAAAAATAACATGCGAGTGCGGATTGTAATCATGATAGCATGCGTATATGGGGCTGTTTTGCTTACCTTTGTATTTCGTGAATCAGATAGACATATACTATTTCACCGTATGAATTATATAAGGGCTTGTGCTTAAATTCAATATTGCTGCAATTTCACATAGACATATAGTGATTTTAGTTATATTGATGATTACATGGTATCTATTGCATGTGGATGTTATGTAAGTATGTCATAATACATTGAAAAATGGTTATGTCTACGTTAGTGCTCTTCGCTAATTTCCTGTGATATGTGAATATTCTTGCATGATGGTGATAGTTAGATGAACTATTAAATGAAGTTAGGATCCCATTATTTCCATATTTGATTTATTAGATTTTTATTCATCTTTTAGTTGTTATTTGATTTTAGAGTAAATTACAATCATTATCATAATTATTAGTTTAAGCATATAAACATAGTGATTTAGTTGATGCATAATAATTTAATTTAGCAACTTTCTCTGTGGATCGATACTCAACTTACTCTGTATTGCTTGTTGACGCATGTATACTTGCATGAGTTAGAGCTCTTTTGTTAGATTTAAAAAGAGGCAACAAGTTTTTGGCGCCGTTGCCGGGGAAAGGCATTTAAATTTAAATAATTATCATCAATTTTAAGCTATATTGTATGACTTAGACAATCTAATCGTTTCTCATTTCTATTTTTGTTTTTGTTTTGGTTTCAGGTACTTGTATAATTTTTATGCACACATGATCATCCAACTCATAATTGATACCAGCATAGGATAATATTAACGGAAGAGGTTGGAAAGCGAGCGTGCAGAGAAATTTGCAAGCACAGTTAGAGGGTACTACATCTAGTATGGCAGAAGAACAAAGAGTAGAGCAAAGAGAAGAGCACCGGGCTCTAAGAGACTATTCAATGCCAAATATTAATGGACTTCAGTCTAGCATAGTCAGACCGGCAATAGCAGCAAATACTTTCGAGATTAAATCGGGCACTATTCAGATGGTGCATAATTCGGTACAGTTTGGGGGTGCTGCTACAGATGATCCGAATGAACACCTATTGAGCTTTATTGAGATTTGTGATACATTCAAATACAATGGGGTGACAGAGGATGCCATCAGACTTAGGCTATTTCCATTCTCTTTGAGGGATAAAGCGAGAAGTTGGCTTTATTCTTTGCCTTCGGGATCAATTACTACATGGGAGGACCTAGCACAGAAGGTCTTAGCCAAGTTTTTCCCAATGGCTAAGACTGCAAAAATGAGGACAGCTATCTCTCAGTTTGAGCAACAATATGGTGAATCCTTATACGAAGCTTGGGAGAGATATAAAGAGATGTTTAGGAAGTGTCCGCACCATAGTATGCCAGATTGGATGGTGATCAACATGTTTTATAATGGATTGGCAGTCGAGACCTATTGTTGATGCAGCTGCAGGAGGGGCATTATGGGCAAAGAGCTATGATGAGGCCTATAACCTCATTGAAACAATGGCAGCAAACGATTTTTAGAATCCTACAGCTAGAATACCATAGCCTAAGGTTACAGGTTTGTTGGAAGTGAATGTTATTACTCAGTTGTCGGCACAGATGACAGCTATGGTAAAGAAAATAAATTCATTGGCAGAGAGCAAAGCGAAAATAGTTGCCTTTATTTATGAAATTTGTGCGGGGTCACACTCTACAGATCAATGTGCTATCAGCTCGGAGTCGGTGAAGTATGTGAGCAATTACAGGAAAGACCAAGGACAGTTTCATAACACATACAACCCCAACAACCGCAATCATCCAAACTTCAGTTGGTCAAATAACCAAGTGAATCAATGAAATTAGTTTCAAATTTAATCAACAATTTCATACCATGACCATCTCAACCACAGTTTACACCAAAACCACCATTTCCATTGGGATTTTCTCAACAACAATAACATCATACTCCATTTGCACCTCAGCAAGAAAAGAAATCAGAAATGGAGGAGATGATGTTGAAGTACATGGCAAACACGGAGGTTATGATCAAAAGCCAAGCAGTGGCTATTAAAAATCTAGAAACTCAGATGGGGAAAATGGCGAGCATGCTTAACAACAGGCCCCCGGGTTCATTGCCAAGTAATACGGAAGCAAATCCATGAAGAGATGGGAAGGAATAGTGTCAAGCGATCACATTGAGGACTGGGAAAAATATTGCGAGAAGCTCGAGCATCGCGCTACCGCACTTTTGTTGTCTTGAGGAGGCCGCGCCGCATGCGAGGTAGAAACAGGACCTGAACGTAAAGAAAATCTGGAAAATTCTGAGGCACAACATGAAGAGAAAGATAAAGCAGGTTCAATGGAAAAGCCCGTGAATACAGTACTACTAGTTCACCCTCCGATTCCGTATCCATAGAGATTGAATAAGCAGAGGGAGGACAAGCAGTTCAACAAGTTTTTGGAGGTATTTAAAAAGCTGCAGATCAACATACCTTTCGCTGAGGCATTGGAACAGATGCCAAGTTATGCAAAGTTCATGAAGGGTATATTGTCAAGGAATAGGAGATTAGACGAATTTGAGATAGTGGCCTAGACAGAGGAATGCAGTGCAGTGCTTCAGCGTAAACTACCTCCAAAGCTGAAAGATCCGGGAAGTTTCACAATTCCATGCACGATCGGAAAGATGAACTTTGATAAATGTTTGTGTGATCTTGGGGCAAGTATCAATCTGATGCCCTTGTCAGTGTTTAATCAGCTAGGGTTGCCAGTTCCGAGGCAGATAAACATTTCTTTGCAGCTAGCTGACAAATCCATCACGTATCCATGGGAAATTGTTGAAGATGTATTGGTGAAAGTGGACAAATTTATCTTTCTGACTGACTTCATTATCTTAGATTATGAGGAAGATAAGAGTATACCAATCATACTAGGAAGACCATTCTTAGCCACAGGAAGGACTTTGATAGACGTGCAGAAAGGGGAACTCACTATGCATGTACATGATAAGGAAGTTACCTTTAACGTCTTCAAGGCAATAAAGTTCCCAACAGATGAAGAAGAATGCTTTTGGGTTGATTTGGTGGATCGGGTTCTAAATGATGAAGTACAGAGTCTAGTAGATTATGAACCATTGAGGAGTATCATTGCTGAAAATTCAGAATTGGAGGATGAGGAATTCGACGAACTTGTGCAATATCTGGATACCACTCCACAATTCAAAAAATTCAGAACACATGTCGAGCCATTAACGAAAGCTGGAGAGACATCGGTAAAATTAAAGCCATCTCTTGAGACACCTCCAGCACTTGAATTAAAACCACTTCCAGAACATCTCAGGTATGCATTTTTAAATAAAGATTCAAAGTTACCTGTGATTATTTCTTCTGAACTAACATCTTTTCAGGAAGAAAAACTGTTACGAGTGCTTAGAGAGTTCAAATCAGCTATTGGATGGACCATAGCAAATATCAAAAGGATCAGCCCTTCGTTTTGCATGCATAAGATCTTGCTAGAAGATGGTAGTAAGCCGTCAGTTGAGCAACAAAGAAGGCTTAATCCGATAATGAAAGAAGTGGTCAAGAAAGAGGTACTGAAATGGCTGGATGCAGGCATAATCTATCCGATTTCGTGATACCATGGGTGAGCCCAAAGGCAAATGTACCAAAAAAAAAGGGGGCATGACCATAGTGACTAATGAGAATAATGAGTTAATTCCAACACGAAAAAATGATTTGTGGAGAGTCTGCATGGACTACCGTAGGCTCAACAAAGCTACGAGAAAAGATTATTTCCCACTACCTTTCATTGATGAGATGTTGAATGAGTTAGGTGTCATGAGTATTATTGCCTTCCGGATGGTTATTCATTCGTGCTACAATCGTGATTATGATAGCTCCAGAAGACCAGGAAAAGACTGCCTTCACATGTCCATACGACTCTTTTACTTTCAGAAGGATGTCTTTCGGGTTGTGCAATGCTCCAACCAACTTTCAGAGATGCATGATGGCTATATTTTTAGACTTGGTGGAATAGAATGTGGAGGTATTTATGGATGACTTTTCAGTCTTCGGGGACTCTTTTGATCTATGCCTTGAGAATTTGGTGATGGTTTTGAAGAGGTCTGTTGAGACAAATTTAGTGCTGAATTGGGAAAAGTGCCATTTTATGGTACAAGAAGGAATCATACTGGGACACAAGGTTTCGAAGAAGGGACTCGAGGTGGATAGGGTGAAGCTGGAAACTATTGAGAACTTACCACCACCTACTTCAGTAAAAGGTATTCGCAGTTTTCTAGGACATACAGGTTTCTACCGCAGATTCATCAAGGACTTCTCCAAGATAACTAAACCACTATGCAGTTTATTGGAGAAGGATACACAATTTAATTTTAATGAGGCTTGCGTGTCAGCATTTGAGCACTTAAAGAGGAAACTAACTTTAGCACCAAAGGATTACCGCACTGCATTGGGATTTGCCATTCGAAATGGTGTGTGATGCCGATGATTACTGTTGTAGGGGCTGCTTTGGGGGGCAGGAGAAGAGAAGATGTTTCATGTGATATATTATGCCAGCAAGACCCTTATAAATGCACAATTGAACTACACCACCACAGAGAAAGAGTTATTAGGAGTGGTGTATGCCTTTGACAAATTTTGAGCATATCTGATTGGCACAAAAGTGATAGTGTACACGGATCACGCGACAATTCGACATTTAGTGGCAAAGAAGGATGCAAAGCCCCAGTTGATCAGATGGATTTTATTACTGCAGGAATTTGATTTAGAGATCAAGGACAGAAAGGGCACTGAAAACCAAGTGGCGGACCACTTATCTCGACTAGAGAATCCAGAAAGGGAAGTAGACGACAATGTGGTTATCAATGAATCCTTTCTAGATGAGCAGTTGTTTGTGGTGAAAGGGGAAGTGCCATGGTTTGCAGACTATGCGAACTATTTGGTGAGTAAGATGGTACCTTCTGACTTGGTGGGTCATCAAAAGAAGAAATTTCTGCATGATGTCAAATGGTATATCTGGGATGAGCCTTATTTGTTTAAATAGTGTGTTAATCAAATGATAAGAAGATGTATCCCGTATAGCGAGACCGAGGGGATTTTGCAGGATTGTCATTCTTCGATGTATGGAGGTCACTATGGTGGAGAAAGAACAGCGGCTAGAGTACTACAAGCAGGATTCTACTGGCCGACAATTTTCAAGGATGCATACAGTTTTGTCCAGCGGTGTGATATATGTCAGAGAGTTGGCAACATCTCGAAAAGAAACGAAATGACATTGAATACTATCCTCGAAGTAGAAATTTTTGATGTGTGGGGAATTGATTTCATGGGACCTTTTGTTTATTCCTGCGAAAACCTCTACATCTTGCTCGCAGTGGATTATGTGTCGAAATGGGTAGAAGTGGCAGCTCTTCCGACAAATGATACGAAGGTAGTCCTCAGGTTTTTACACAGAAGTATATTCACAAGGTTTGGGACTCCAATGGCTATCATCAAGGATTGAAGGCGCTCATTTCGCAATGGCGATTTACAAACTTTGTTGGCTAAGTATGGGGTGAACCATCGCATTGCTACAACTTATCACCCACAAACAAATGGCCAAGTTGAGGTGTTGAATCGAGAAATCAAAAGAATCCTTGAAAAGGTTGTGAATCCCACGAGGAAGGACTGGTCGTTAAAGTTGGATGATGCAGTATGGGCCTATAGGACTGCATACAAAACTCCGTTGGGCATGTCACCTTTTCATCTCGTGTATGGAAAAGCCTGTCACCTTCCTATGGAGCTAGAGCATAAGGCATATTAGGCAATTCCAAAGCTCAATTTTGATTTAAAAGCTGCAGGGGAGAAACGCCTACTCCAACTCAATGAGTTGGATGAATTCAGATTACAAGCATATGAGAATTCTAAGCTTTACAAAGAGAAGGTGAAGAAATGGCATGACCAAAAGATCATAGAGAGGACATTTGAACCGGGACAAAGGGTTTTGCTTTATAACTCCAGACTTAAACTTTTTCTCGGGAAGCTGAAATCGAGATGGTCAGGGCCATTTACAGTGAAGACTGTCTTTTCGCATGGTGCAATTGAAGTATTTGATAAGTTTCGGACAAGCCTTTTAAGGTGAATGGACAAATGATTGAAGCATTACTTTGGTGGCGGTGTGATGGACAAAAAGTCACCTCAATTTCATCTTCAACTTGAGATTCGAGATAGTCAAGCTAATTGACTATAACTTAGCACTTAATGGGAGGCAACCCATTATTTCCATCTCTATTTTCTTTTTATTTATTCAGTTTAGGTTGCTTTTTTGTTAGTTAATTAAGCATTTTTTTTTTATTTTATTGTGATAGTAGATTAGCTCGCATAAAATCTTAGTTACTAAATCTGGATATGAGTACATTACATATATAGCATAAAAAATTATGGTCTGAAGTTAGACATTCATGCTTACTCAGTACTTCATGCCTTGACAATGTGTATTGATGTCTATGTATGTATCTTGGACTGAATTCATCAAAGATTTGCAGTACTGGAAATGAAAGTTAGCAATGCAGTACAGGTCGCGTGGTAGCGTAATGATTACAAACACAAAACCGCTTGCAGATGCTGCCCGACCATCATTTCCTTCATCATCATGGCTTCCATACCCTATACCCATTCAAACATCGTGCGGTAGTAAAGTACAATCGGATCTTGAATTTTTTTTTTTTAAAAAAGAACGTGTTGTGGCTCATTTGGTCTCTCACTTGAAATAATAGAGGCGTATTCATCTATTCTCCCATAACCGCACGACTCTTCATCTCTCCACAGTTACAACTAGAAGCCAATCTCTCCTCAACTACCCATGATTCTCTCCACGTTAAAATCTTAGACCCACGCTTGATTGCTACTCTATAAAACCTAGGGTTTTCATTTGGGTTGTGCATAAATACATTTGGGGGTCAACAGTACTCGGTGCGAAATATCTATCAGGCAAGTCCTCTTCAGTTTCTCTATGAATTGCAAATGGGTCCAAAAAGAGCACGTTATTCCTCTTCTTCATCGTCGTCATCCTCTAGCAGTCAAGGGGGGGATGTAGTGGATCATACCAAATTTCTGAGTTTGGAAGCACAAACAGAGTATTACAGAATTGTAGCCAAAATATTTGTGAAAGAAAGGGGATTCAAACCGAAGAAACAGGATGGTCAGCTGTGGCAGATGATTCAAGAGAGGGTCTGGTTTTGATTGACTGCCACTCCTACGCCTATTTCGATGAGTATAGTCCGAGAGTTCTATGCCAATGCTAAAGTCACCATGAGCGGTCTATCTATGGTTCGCGGTTTTGAAATAGATTTGAACTCCTGCCATCGAGCGCTTTTGATTCTCGACACACCACCAACAGGGTCTGCCAATTGGGTCGAAGGTGAACATTTGGAAACAGACTTGGAAATGGTTATTGCTGAGTTGTGCGTGCCAGGAACGAAGTGGACTTATAAAGCCAGCACGAATTAGCCTCGCATATTCCCAGCCGCAGCCCTGAATCGATATGCAAAGGCGTGGAATTTGTTCATATGTGCAAAACTAGTTCTGTCTTCACATAAGCATAAAATCACAGCGGAGAGGGTAATCATCCCGTGGGGCATAATTACCGGCAAATACATTGATGTGGGCCACCTGATTCACCAAAATATGCTACGTTATTTGCGGGGAGTACTTCAGGGAGTATTCCACATGCGTCGGTTGTGGCTATGTTGTGTGCTCATCAAGGCTGCCATTGGGACAATGAACAGATGCAAAACCCGAGCCAAGATATCACTCACGCAACCATTGAAAAATTTGAGGACTGGGCAGGAGGTTCACCGTGCAGGAGGACGAGGGTTCATCATGCAACCTACATTCACAAGACTTCTCCACCACAGCCCTCCCAGACATGATGGGCGGGCCATCAACTCAAGCAACATTCTTTCGGGGATCGACAACTCAAAGGTTGGAGCGCAAGGTCGATGCCATGTATGACAACTTCACAGCGTTTGCTACGGGTTTGACGAGGTCATTGGCAGAGGCATTTGCACTACAAGGGACAACGCTTGAGTGGCCTTAGTTTGGGACAGTCGTGCTATATCCATCACCAGATTCACCACCCGAAGAGGGTGGTGCAGCTGAGCATTAGGGGAGTTTTCTTTAACCCTTTTACCTTCATTCATTGGGACAATGAATATTATAAGTTTAGGGGTATTGGGGTAGTAGTATAGTTGCATTTAGTATTTGCATGTTTCATGTTTAGTTTAACAGTTTGCATATTTATATGTTAGATAAATTTGCTGAATTTTTTTTTTAGTTTGCATGTCTCACAAAGTCTTCCTTTATGGAAATTTTGCCTAGCCGATGATGATAGTGAATTTTGAAGGATTGTTGAGTATTTTGGATAACATGAACTGAGATATAATATTTTACACGATGAAATTCATAATGCTGTTTAAATGCTTTCGGTTTGCATTGCCTTGTTCATAATTGCCTGTAGGCATAAGAATAATGTGTTGCATTGCTTAATAGAAAATGTGGTTTTAAAAAGAAAAATGTGTGGAACATGGACTTAAACTGTGCAAAACATTGATATTCAAACTTTGGGAAAACATGGGTATGCTATGTATAAAAAAATATATATATAGCAATAACGTGGCTAGTCTTATTTCGGGAATACACTGCTACTTGAATAAAACGCTGGTAAAGTGTCTTAACACCTAAGCGCCTTAAGGTCTTTCATGGTCTGGGAGTCGTTGGTTGAAAGCTCGCTAAGGGGTAGCAGTGTTTGCCTAATGGAATAAGGCATTGCACAGTCATGTGAAAAAAAAAGAAAAAAAAAGAAAAAAAAAAGAAAAAAAAAGCAAAAATAGCAATAAACACTGCGGGAAAGAGCAAAATCGCCCTCGTGAGTAACAATAAAGCAGTTAAGCCCATTATTGAACCTTAGTTTGTTTTGATATGTTGGAACAGTCTTTGTTGCATAAGTACACATGAGTCTTGATTTAGACTGTAATTTTCTGTTTTGAGCAGTTTAGCATGTGTATTCTTTGCTTAAATCAAGTTTTGGTGAACACAACACACACACAGCATTTCTATAGCATATATGAATTATTTGAGTGTATGATATTATGCCTATAGTTTGGTTTGAATTTGTATTCTTGAATCTGGATAATTCGCTTAGGCATTTTGGACTGAAATTATGTTATAGCTGGAACAATGTGAGACTCGTTTGCATCATGATTTAGTTGCATAGCATGTAGTTGCATTTGCAGTGTTTATATAGTATGCATTGCTTGAGGGCAAGCAATAGTTCAAGTTTGGGTTTATTTGATAAGTGGGTTTTATACCTACTTATTGGATATCAATTCACAAGAACTGTGCCCATCTCAAGTACATTTTAGTGTATTTTTCGTTGTATTTTGTTTTGTTTTGCATTGCATGTACTGAGAACTCCTTTGGTGCAAAAGTTCGGGAAATGGCATGAGCTTAGCATTGGTTGGTGGCAGTGAAGCTAATGGAGGAATAAGGATCTAGTGGAGCAAAGAAACCAAGCATTGGTGGACAATTGACTTAGAGCAGTATGACAAGGATGAAAGCGACATGACATAATCGGAAGGCGGCGTGAACGAATCCAAATCTGAAGCCCGCATATGCGCAAGACGGCTACTGCGGCCAATACTCGTCTTTGTGATGCCCCCAAATCCGGGTATCTTCCTCTCGGGTATCTTCCAATCTTCTATATATTCAAAATAATATTACATTCCCCAGGTTCTTTATAACCCATTCGTTTGTTCTTGTAATAATATTTAATATATTACAGACATTCAACTATTCTATTACATAAGTAATCTAAGGTTTCGTCTTCGCCTTGCTTGCCTCGTCCTTGCACGAGCCTTGATTAGCTCGATCTTGGTTTGTGTTCATATGGTTCAAGCAAGAGTGAGCATGACTAGCTCATCAAGTACTACAATTCTAATAAACAACATGCTTGAAACATAGAACTCATATATCTTGATGGCGAACAATAGTTACGAATCTATCGATAATTCAAAATAGCACTTCTTTTCATTCAAAACATTTTCCAACAACAATATTCAGTAGAATATCAACTAAGGCTCAAGACTATGAGCATTTCATAATTTCTTTTGAAAAGGACAACCCCAAGACTAAGTCCGTAAGTCCCAAGATAGTTTACGAGCACTACGGGTGATCGACTATAGTACTCTATGTTGATCAACACTACATTCATTAAACGTGTATACGTTTAAGTTGTGGCAACCTCACGTGCCTATCGTTAAACGACAAAAACATTTTAGCATACTTGGTCTTTGATTGAAAACCATACCAATATAACTCGGTAAATATTAATCATGCTTGACAAAATCATAATATAGGTCTAGCCGAAAGAATTGGCTTTAGACTTCATCGTTAAAAATTTCATGCGAAAGAATACATGAATTACACAACTTGTCCAGACTGAACTGGAACAAGGTTTAGAATACTTGCCTTTCAGTATCTGCTTACTGATTATCACACGTACACTTTATGTCTCTAAGTTTCTACAATACATGATCATATAACGTACCACATTAGGTCATATATAATCAAGTATGTATAATATTATATCTTACCCTTCATCTCAATCTAAATCCTGACTTAGATCTGTTATTATGGGTTTTGACTTTTCATCACGTCATTCACATTACGTTCACTTTTAATAGATTATTAACTCTTAATCATCATTCATAAGGTTTACAAGTAATCATTCTTTACTGACAAATTCCTAGGGTTGGTATTTGCTATTTCACCCATTAACTCTTCATCTCGCGTTATACGGCGCGAGTTAGCGATGCTGCATCCGGACATGGCGTTGCGAATTATTATGGACATAAGTCCATCAATTAATGTTCTCATACTATATTCTACATACTAACATCATATGACAAACATATGACAAGTTTTTCATGATTCTATCAACTTATTAGAGTTCAAGTTGCTTATTCAATTTATTCAGATTAAGTTCATTCATCAATAACTTATTAAATGTTCTTAACAAACAATCCCCCTTCTATATCAATCCTATCATAGAAGAGATAAAGATAATAGGTATGAGTCTTACCCTTGAAGACTATTACTTCACTTCACTTGGGAAATCTAGCAAAGGTTGAAGTGGCTTATAAGTGCTTAAGTGGCTTATTCTCTCTACCAAATAAGTTGCTTATCTTTGAGAGGAAAGTGTTGGATGAAATAACAACCAACAAAATAAATGAGGCTTGGTATTTATAGGCAATCCAAAGCTACGGTATTATGGACTTTAAGCCATCCACCTCCTTTAATCCACCTCCTCAATTAACCTCCTTAACCTCCACCTCCTTACTATTCATTTCTTGCCCAACACAACACTTGGTCACCACACTAATTGTTTGTCCATCAAGTTTACCCATATCATACTTGGATTTCTCCATGGATCATGGCTTATCATTGGGCTAGCTAATTCCTTATTGGGCTTGTACTACCATAGTTTGGACTCATAACTTATCAAACACTTGGGCTTGATTGTCACATTCTATTGGACTCCTTCCATTAGGCTAATAATCCTACAAGTCCATTACCTCTTATTAACCAACTTAACATATATACACCACGTATAATCCTCGTATGCTAGCTCGTATATTAATTCATAATATACGTTATTTTATTCTCCATTCTTAATAGTATAATACGTCGTATTATACTTACCTTCATTACCTCGTACAATGCATACACATCATACGATTACAACTTTCTTTCCTTAATGCTTAATAAACCTAACGTTCCCAAATTAAGTCCACATGCGAAATATTACGTTTTCCATACTTAGATTATTATTACATAATCAATCTCACCTTGATATTATAACGTTACGTATTTCTCGAAAGTTCAAAAATAATTCCCGAAAAACTTTTATTTTCGTTTTAGAAATTCAAACACTTTAATTCTCCCACGTAATTAAAATACTACGACGTTCCGACGTTTATAGGTTATAGAACGACATTCATCTTATCAACACGTAATAATAATAAATAATATTATTTTATTCATTATTAAAAGTATTTACAATTGATCGATTTTCTGGGGCGTTACCGCGTGCGTGCCGCGATCACCGGATTGACAGATTTACATACACATACCGCCTTGAGAATATAAAAAGGAAGCGCCTTACTTTAATACGACATCTGAGGTCACGATCTGCTTTTATTTTAATTTTTAAATTTAAAGAGTTTGGGTTGGTTAAAAACAATTCTGGTTGGTACCAGACGTATTATCCATTAGTTTTACGTGTTTTTCATATTGGAACTAGGGTTTAAACTTTGAGAGATTTCCGTTGATGAACCAAGCATAAACTCCTTATTTTCTACTTCCACTTTTGGATTTCAATCACTATGGATAAACTACTGTTGTCTTGCTGGATTTTAGTGTGGATTTGAACGTTACATCTGGATTGTAATCAGCAATTGGGTTTGATCGATTCTATCTTCTCTCTTTTAATTGTTTGTTTATTATCTATGTATTGCTTTGATCCCATAATGGCTTTTGGTTCAGTCATGAACTAAACTCCATTATGGGATTCTAACGAATTTTAATACGTAGTCTAACTTATGGCTTTGATTCTTTGGATTGCTTTACGTATCATAAGGAATTTCTATCATGGTTGATTTGCATGCATGAATGATTGATCACCATTCGTTTTAGGTGCTTGTATGGAATTGAAAAATAACATGCGAGTACGGATTGTAATCATGATAGCATGCGTATATGGGGTTGTTTTGCTTAGCTTTGTATTTCGTGAATCAGATAGACATATACTATTTCATCGTATAAGTTATATAAGGGCTTATGCTTAAATTCAATATTGCTGCAATTTCACATAGACATGTAGTGATTTTGGTTATATTGATGATTACATGGTATCTATTGCATGTGGATGTTATGTAAGTAGGTCATAATACATTGAAAAATGGTTGTCTACGTTAGTGCTCTTGGCTAATTTCCTGTGATATGTGAATATTCTTGCATGATGGTGATAGTTAGATGAACTATTAAATGAAGTTAGGATCTCATTATTGTCATATTTGATTTATTAGATTTTTATTCATCTTTTAGTTGTTATTTGATTTTAGAGTAAATTACAATCATAATCATAATTATTAGTTTAAGCATATAAACATAGTGATTTAGTTGATGCATAATAATTTAATTTAGCAACTTTCTCCGTGGATCGATACTCGACTTACTCTGTATTGCTTGTTGACGCATGTATACTTGCATGAGTTGGAGCTCTTTTGTTAGATTTAAAAAGAGGCAACAAGTTTTTGGCACCGTTGTCGGGGAAAGGCGTTTAAATTTAAATAATTATCATCAATTTTAAGCTATATTGTATGACTTAGACAAATCTAATCGTTTCTCATTTCTATTTATGTTTTTTTTGTTTTTGGTTCGGTACTTGTATAATTTTTATGCACACCATCATCCAACTCGGAATTGATATCGAAGACGGGATAATATTAACGAAAGAGGTTGGAAAGCGAGCATGCGGAGAAATTTGCTGAAGAGAATAATGAAAGAAAAAGGGTGAGCTCAACTAGCCCAGTAAGAAATATTATGACTAAGATAATTGAATAAATTATCATTAGTCTTCAACAATGTTAAACCGATAAAATACAATAGACATCAAGTTTAATCAGCTGCGGTTAATAAGCAATCCATTAGAAGAGTCAAATAGAGCATGATATCTACTATCTTCTATGATTTAAAATGTTTTCATCAATTTTTATCATTTGAGACTCGACAATAAATAAACCACATCATCGAGTCATCCACGCACTATGGGCCAAGGATATTCATTAAATCATCAATGGTCATGACTATACCGAATAATTCTGGTCATATTCATACCAAAAACTCGTCCCATCAATGCACTTTACGAGCCACCGAGGACTTTTACCACATCATTTATAACATTACGTCGTCATGATTATCTGAATAATCCTCAGTCATAATCATACTAAGTTCATCTATGCACGTAAGCCAAAGATGACTTTCATCACAATATAAGCATGAGGATGATGACAATGACATAATAATTCAATAAAACAAGTTCAAGGATAAATTTTAAAGATTTAAAATTTTTTGTTTATCGAGAAATCAATAACGTCCAAATTGTCAACATGATACTTCTTTGTGGAGTAAAATTCAAGAATGCTCAGAAGAATATTCTCATGAAAGATCTTGGATGAAGCATAAATATCCGAGGATATTCTACTAATTTCATGGGAGTATAGAAGCCAAAACTTTAACCAACCGAGTATAATAGAATATATGAAACTATGCAAATGGATTTTCGCTTGCTGTGCAGTAATCCACGTCAGACGCATCATTTCCATAATTTAATAAGGAATGAATCGAAGGATCATTCACCATGCATCTGCGGTAATCCATATAGGCGGGTTATTCCAATGAATAATAAAGAATGAAATAATAGAAGAATTCACCGGGCATGTGCGATGAAGCGCATGAGACGAGTTATTCCCAATGAGAATCATAAAGAATGGAACTAGGTCATGCGTAATTAGCAGAGACGTGGATATTCCAACGAATAATAAAGAATGGAACCAGTCATGTGTAATCCGCACGCATGAGGATGTTCCAACGAATAATAAAGAATGGAACCCGAGTCATGCGTAATCCGCATGCAGACGTGATGTTCCAACGAGAATAATAAAGAATGGAATAACAACGAAATTCACCGAGGCGTGCGATAGACCACACGATAAAGGTTATTCCTACGAATAATAAAAAGAATGGAATAACGGAAGAATTTCACCATGTATGCGGTACTTAGCATGACGAGGTTATTCAACATAATAATAAAGAATGGAATAACAACTCTTACGAGTATTGAAAGAAAATAACTCTCTTCATGAATACGAATGAATAATACCCCTTACCTTAGAAGAAGTCTGGATACTGGAATAGTGAGGTAGCAGACTTCTTTTCTACTTTCTCTCTATAATTTCTCTCTATAATAATTGATCTATAGCTTTAGTGAATTAGTGAAAAATAAAGGAAGAATGAGCTTCTATTTATAGGAAAATATAGTTTCGATAATTGCACGTTTTGGGGCTCAAAATATTACAGTATAATATCTTCCTCTTTTTCTTTCATTTTAAATTAAGTCCTGCAAGTATTATCAAACTTGCACCACCTCCCCTAATAGTAAATAATGTGAATAAATAGTTCAATCATGTGAATCAATAGTTATAATCATGTGAAAATATGAATTACGATATAGTACCTTCAACTATACCTCTATTTTTAACTTAGTCATGCAAGTATTATCAATCTTGCACCACCTCCCCTAATAGTACAAGAATGTGAATCAATAGTACACTCATGTGAATAAATAGTTATAATCATGTGAATCAATAGCAATTAATTTCTCATTTATTCGATTAATTACACGACCGGTCAGTATAACTTCCAGACATCAATTAATATCGAAATAAATGTCGATTTCCACTAACACTAATAATTCCAACACAATGGAACTATTAATTTCATCTTTAATCAACACGAACTTCATCATTAATATTATAACTCACAATATTTAACAACCAGGTCGTTCCCAGGAAAGAGAGGGCTTTTCGATAAGGATTTTTCCTTATTGGCGCACAATTAGATGACCAAACCTCTCCTTGACAGAACTTCTAGACATTGTAAATATTGCAATTTAATAATATGAATAACTTTGTCGTCTCAATTATTGATTTAATAATATAACATTTTATGCTGATGATACTGTGACAATAATCGAATCAATAATATGAGAGATGTGATGCAAACAATTCTCGTAGCAATAATTGAGTATAACCGAGTGACTTCTCACGTAAGCATCAATAACCAATACTGGTGTGCTCTTATGCAACCACGCGTATTCATCGTATTTCTTTTACTACTAGGGTAGTTCAGCGGTTTTAACGGTAACACTTCTACCCGTTATTTTTATAAAAAGATAATTATGTCATTTTACTAACTACATGATAATACTCTCGATTATGGGGTCCACCAATGATGATGTCTTGCGTCGTCTAATATTCCCCGATCAATCGAATATTATATAACCACTTGCTTACTTTGTAAAATTTGTAAATATTACCCACAACTATAACATTATATCAAATCCACACCATAATATTTAAAAATATATTTCGAGAAAATTATTCTTTATTCATAAAAGTTGGGGTCTTACACTTTCCCCTTATGCCCTTCTTCTTCTTTGCAAGTTGGGAGATTGGAGTGTTAATTTTTTTTTCCCTTACCTCAAAATCAGCAGAAGAGTTTTGAGGTTCCCTAGGAGCTTCTGCCACTTTCTTATTTTGTTGCAGGGGCTGCTCAATAGTTGAAGAAAGAGCTTTATGATCTTGAGGTGCAACAGACCCCTTAGCTGCTTTTTCTTGAATGACAACCATTTTCATCTTGCCTTTGGCTTTGGTTGGCTTCTAAAACTCGCTGATAGTGAACTCACAAACTTCAGACTGCCATGACCTCAATATTTCAATTGGTTTCTTCTTCCAATTATCAAACAGCTTGTGGGTGATCTTCTTGTTGAAGTTAAGAGGCTACCTTTCTTGATCCCCGTTACTCTTCTATAAAGTCTTTTTCAAAACGATGTTAATGGAACGAACGAGAAACATCTTGGGCACTGGCTTGCTCGTCAGCTTATTCTTGGCGGCATCATCAATCCACTTGCTTAGCCAGCTCGTGAAGATGGCACCAAATTTGATTTGAGTCCTTGCATAATATGCATTTGCCAAAAATATAGGCAAGGAACTCATACTCAAGAGGAAACTCCTTCTTTATAACCTTTAGCTGAGGGTTTTTCTTGTGATCCATGAGCTTCAACCCCTCCTTCACATCAACATTTTCAAAGGAGGTGATTCCTTGTTTCAAAAAATCTAGTAGATGGTTTATATCCATAATCTCTATCTTCAGTAGAAAGCTGTCAACCTTTTTCATGAGAACTCCATCTCCATGCATAGCTTCCAGATAGAAATCTTCCAAAAGTTTGATGTAAACCCTAGTGTTAGAGTCGAGGATATCTTGGAAGCCAGTTTTTTGAACCAACATAAGAATGTTCTTAATATTTCCTCTGTTGCATCGAACTTGCTGAAATAGAGTTGGTTGCGAGGGATTACGTGGTAGTTGGACATTTCTTTGAATTTTGAACTGAAAGGAAACAATAGTGTTTGAGTTTTTTTGAAACTTTTGAAAGCCACAGTTCGGGAGTAAAGAGAGTTTGAAAACTTAGATTTCAGATTGCAAATGAAGAGTAAAAGTCAGATGAAAAATTTGAAAAAACTTTATATCAATTATCTCTAAATTCGACTGAGTGGTGCACGTGTTGAGCGGTGATTAATTACACGTTGCTTCATTTATGCAATTTACAGATGTGAAGCAGTAAATTCTTCTATTCACACGCCTTTCTTGACAGTGAAAACTACGCGCAATAAAGTAACATCTTTAGAGCTTTGCGATTGGAGAGATAACGTAGAGTAAAATTCTAAAAGACATTTCACTCGACATTAGTCCATTGCTCAACGATCCACTCTACGAGGAGTGAACTACGAATTTCTTCTATTCCACAAGCCGCTCTATGAAACTCGAATAGTTCTACAAACTTGAACAATTCTACAATTTTTTCCTGCATTGTTAGTAATATCCAAGACACGGTACTAAAGGTGTAAATTTAAGCATACTTAACTAAATTTTTAACTTGTTTAACCTAAATTCGTCTAAGGATTTTGTAAACATATCAACAAGCTAGTTTTTAGTTGAAGTAAAATGTAAAGATATATTTTCATTTTGCACATAATCTCTAATAAAGTGATATCTGATATCTATATGTTTAGTCATAGAATGAATGATACGATTATGCGTTATTTAAATAAAACATATATTATCACAAAATATAGGTATAGATTTAAAAAATCAAACTCACGGTCAGCCATCTGATTTTTTATCCACAAAATTTGAGCACATTAGCTACCAACAACAATGTACCCAGCTTCTGTAGTAGAAGTTGACACTGAATTCTTCTTCTTGCTGAACCATGAGATAAGTCTATAGTTGATATGTGCCAATAGATTTTTTCTTGTTAATTTTGAATCCTGTAAAATCTGTATCTGAATATCCTATTAGATCAAAGGTAAACTCCTTGGGATACCACAGTCCTAGAAATGGAATACCTTTGAGATATCTGAAAATCCTTTTTAACAACTATGAAATGAGATTCCTTAGTATTAGCTTGAAATCTAGCATAAATACAAGTAGTAAACATAAAATATGGCTTAGTAGCAATCAAATATAGGAGAGATCTAATCATACCTCTGTATTGAGTTATATCAATACTCTTACCATTTTTATCTTTGTCAAGTTTGGTTGCAGAGGCCATTGGAGTCTTTATGGGAGTGGCTTATTCCATTTCATACTTCTTAAGTAGATCTCTGATGTACTTGGTTTGATTGATGAAGATTCCCTCATCAATTTTCTTCACTTGAAGTCCAAAGAAGTAGTTTAGCTCACTCATCAAGCTCATCTCAAATTTCCTCTGCATTAACTTGACAAATCTCTCACATAATTTTTCTTTAGTAGAACTGAAAATAATATCATCTACATATGTTTGAACTAATAAAATTTATCCTTATGCTTCCTAAGAAATAATGTATTATCTACCCTACCTCTAGTGAATCTATTTTTAATAAGAAAAGTAGTGAGTGTTTCATACTATACTCTAGGTGCTTTCTTTAAATGATATAGTGTTTTATCTAATCTATACATATAATTTACATGAGTTGGATCAACAAAACCTGGAGGTTCTTAGACATAAATCTCTTCTTGAAGTTCTATATTCAAGAATGCACTCTTAACATCCATTTGAAAGATTTTGAACTTCATGTGGGCTGCATATAGGCTAAGAACATTCTGATAGCTTCTAGTCTTGTAAAAAGTGAAAAAGTCTCTTCGTAGTCGATTCTTTCTTCTTGTGAATAACCCTTTTCTGCCAGCCTTGCCTTTTTCCTAGTGATCATACTAGCTTCATCCATCTTGTTCTTGAAGACCCACTTGATGCTAACGACTGACTTATCTCTTGGTCTTGGAAAACTTTTCTTCTGTCAAACTGATTCAGCTTCTCTTGAATAACTTCAATCTAACTTAAATCTTCCATAGCTTCTTTGATCTTCTTAAGCTCCATCTAAGAGAAAGCTTAGGAAAAAGCATTCATTTTTAGTAGCCGACCTTGTCCTAATCCTAGCATTGGGATCAACAATGATCAAGTCTTGAGTGTGATCTCTCGCCTATTTGCTTCTAGATGGAACATATGTCCTTATGCCTTCTTGTCTGATTTCTTCAAGATTTGGTTCTAGATCAGCAATTTCATTGATTCGTAGAGTTCCCATACTTGGAACTAGGAATTCTACGATCTCCTTGTCAAGCACTACGATCGTTGTGCCTGGCTCTATGGCTTTAGTTTCTAATATTGTAGGGTTCTTCTGCTCTCCGATCGATGGGTCCAGCTCTACGATTTAATCAACTTGAGCAACTTTATTTGGTTCTCATTGGTTAGACTTATTGAAGGTGACATGGATGGAGACTTCAATGGTTAATGAATTCTTGTTGAACACTCTATAAAATTTTCTTTCCATAGAGTATCTAAGAAAGATTCATTTGTCTGACTTGGGCTGGAACTTGGTTAAGTATCTTTTGCCATTGTTAAGGACATAACACACACAACCAAATACATGAAAAAAATTGATGTTTTTTTCTTCCTTTCCAAAACTCGTAGGGTGTTTTCTTGAGCATAGAGTGAATTAGGGATCTATTCTTAGTATAACAAGATGTGTTGACAACTTCTGCCAAAAAGTATTTAATGAGATGGGCCGCTGCTAGAAGTATTCTTCTTGCTTCAATCAACTTTTTGTTCTTCCTCTTAGCTACTCCATTTTGCAACGGAGTTCTTGGAGCTGAGAAGTTATGATGAATACCATTATCTGTACAGAACTGGTATATCTCAGAGAAATCAAACCTCTTTCCATGATCACTCCTTATTGCTTTGATTTGCTCACCCTTCTCATTCTTAGCCAGCTTGAAGAATCTGATCAGTTGAATATTGGTCTCGTACTTATAACTTAGAAAGAAAATCTATGTGAACCTAATATAATCAGCAACTAATACCAGTGATTATTTTTTGCCTCCAAGACTGGCGATTAGAACAGGCTTGAAAAAAATCCTTGTGCAACAGTTGCAAGGGGCTTTCATTTGAATTACTGCCTTGCTTTTGAATGAGTTCCTTGTCTGATTTCCAAGTTGATAGCCATGCATGGTCTTTCTTTGAAAAAACTCAACTTTGGTAGGCCTTTAACTAGATCTATAAAGACAAGCTTTAACATGCTCTTGAAATTTAGGTAGGATAATATCTTATGCCATAGATAGCTGACATCTTCTGAAACCCGAAGAAGCAAGCAGTTGCAGACGAACTAAGCTCAGCGAGATTGACCATATATATGTTTCCTTCTCTCGATCTTGTCAACTTTAAAGAGTTTGTTTCCAGGTCTTGAACTTGGCATTAGTTGTTAAGGTAGATAATTTGATGACCTTTATCACACAGTTGATTTATGCTTAGCGAGTTGTGATTCACCTTGAGGGAAATCTTAGGTATACATCACCCATCTTGAGTCGCTAAATACATGGTACAAAAAATAAAAATAAAACTTAATTATACAACTGTCGTATAAAATACGACAAAACATATGTTGTGAGTTTTAATACAAATATTGTCATCTAGACAATATCCACACTCAATGGAGTCCTCATTATATTTATTACACACTATTTTATAGAATAGTGAGGACTACTATGACACCATCTCGGACCATCACTCCGTTCTCCGACTAGTCCCGGCTACGTTCTCATTTCTTGAAGAGAACAATGAAAGCAAAAGGGTGAGCTCAACTAGCCCAGTAAAAAAATATTATGACTAAGATAATGCAGGATGAATTATCATTAGCCTTCAACAATGTTAAACTGATAAAATATAATAGACATCAAGTTTAACTGCAGCGGAATAAGCAATCCATTAGAAGAGTCAAGTAGAGCATGATATCTACTATCTTCTATAATTTAAAATGTTTTCATCAATTTTTATCGATTTGAGACTCAACTAAATAAATAAACCACGTCATCGAATCATCCACTCGCACTACGACTGCCAAGGATATTCATTAAATCATCAATGGTCATGACTATACCGAATAATCCCTGGTCATAATCATACCAAAAACTATCCATCAATGCACTACAGGCCATTGAGGACTTTTACCACATCGTTTATAACATTACAGTCATGATTATACCGAATGATCCTCGTCATAATCATACCAAGTCCATCTCTACATACGTAAGCCAAAAGATATACAACTATAAAACCAATAATCAATAAGTCCCATCTTTGCACGTAAGCCAAAGATATACAATTCAATAATCAACAATCCATCTTTGCACGTAAGCGAAAGATAACTTTCATCACCATATAAGCATGAGGATGATGACAATGATATAAAGCATTAATCAAACGAAAATAAGGATAAATATTACAGACTTTAAATTTATCCAAATATTATCAACCACTTAATAAACTCATAATCTAATATTATTAATATTATAATAATATTTTAATCACTTCTTAAACTTATAAATAATTTATTTCAATTGTTTACACTTTACCAAATAATGCATTTAATCATTCAAAAATTCCATACTCATAAGATTTCATCACCAATGATCAAATCCCTCATCAAAAATCTCCATATACCCTATATAGGATTCCCAAGCCATAAAATCCTATTTTCCAATTTTGTTACTTCACATAACATATTTAATTTATTTACTCATAACTAGTTTATTTTCATGAAAAATACCAAATCAGTCCCAAAAATATTATTTTTCTGGATTTAGCATAATATAGTCCCATATTGAACATATATTTTCTCTCGAATTTTTAAAATTCATTTACTATTTTTCATATGGCCAAAACTGTTGAATATTTAGACATTTATCATAAATTGTACTTTTGTCCAAAAATTCTAAAATTTACAGGGTATACTCCTGTTATATATATGTACTCCCAATAAAAATTTCACCAATTTTGGAGTTAACCACAAAGAGTTATAAGGGTTTACTTTTAAAATAGTCTTTTTCCATAAAATCCATAACTCTTAATCTATACATCCAAAAATCGCCATTTTTGGACACAATCTAGAAAACTCATCAAATTATCATTTCAAATTTTTCCATAATTTTTGAGTCGAAAAAATTAAACTACAAATGGATTTTCACCTGAAGCGAAAATCCCCTTTTGAATGAAAATATTATTCATATAAATACAAAGGATCATTCACCATGCATGCGGTAATCCACATAGACAGGTTATTCCAATAGAATAATAAAGAATGGAATAACAGAAGAATTCACCATGCATGCGATAGATAGAACCGCAGACAAGTTATTCTCAACGAATAATAAAGAAATGGAACTGTGTCAAATGCGTAAATCGCATGCATGTGATATTCCAACAAAATAATAAAGAATGGAACGAACAAATAAAAATTGCGATGATATTCAATAAAATAATAAAGAATGGAATAACAAAGAATTCAACCATGCATGCGCGTATATATATTGCAGACATGAGTTATTCCAATGAATAATAAAGAATGGAACTAGGTCTAGCGTAATCACATACGCATGTGATATTCAAACAGAATAATAAAGAATGGAATAATAGAAGAATTTCACCATGTATGCCGTACTTCGCATAGACAGGTTATTCAAACATAATAATAAAGAAATGGAATAACAATAGCTCTCTTCATGAATACAAAAGAAATAATACCCCTTACCTTAGAATAAAAATTTGATCTTTGGAATAGAGAGGTAGCAGACTTCTTTCTTCTTTCTCTATAATTTCTCTCTATAATAATTGCTCTATAGCTTTAGTGAATTGGTGAGAAATGAAGAAAGAATGAGCTTCTATTTATAGGAAAATATAGTTTCGATAATTGCACGCTTTTTTTGGGCTCAAAATATTACAGTACAATACCTCTAACTTTTCTTTCATTTTTAATTTAGTCCTACAAGTATTATCAAACTTGCACCACCTTCCCTAATAGTAAATCATGTGACTCAATAGTAAATCATGTGAATCAATAGTTATAATCATGTGAAAATACGAATTACAATATAGTACCTCCATTTTTAACTTAGTCATGCAAGTATTATCAATCTTGCACCAACTCCCCTAATAGTACATGAATGTGATTCAATAGTACACACATGTGAACAAATAGTTATATAAACATGTGAATTAGTAGCAATTAATTGCTCATTTATCCGATTAATTACCCGATTTATCAATATAACCCCCAGACATCAATTATCATCGAAATAGATGTTCGATTTCCACTAACACTAATAATCCCAACACAATGGAACTATCAATTTCATCTTTAATCAACACGAACTTATTCATCATTAATATTATAACTCACAATATTTAACAACCGTGTCGTTCCCGTGAAAGAGGGGGGCTTTTCGATAAGGATTTCTCCTTATTGGCGCATAATTAGATGACCAAACCTCTCCTTATGTAACTTCTAGACATTGTAAATATTGCAATTTAATAATATGAATAACTTTGTCGTCTCAATTATTGATTTAATAATATATCATATTATTATGCATGATATCTTTGTGACAATAATCGAATCAATAATATGAGAGATATGATGCAAAGAATTATTGTAGTAATAATTGAGTATAATTGAGTGACTTCTCACGTAAGCATCAATAATCAATACCGTGTGCTACTATGCAACCACGCCAGATTATCGTACTTTTTTACTACCGGGTAGTTCAACAGTTTTAACGGTAAAACTTTCACCGCCGTTATTTTTATAAAAATAATTTCGTCGCTTTCTAATTTCGACAATAATTCCGTTATGGGGTCCACCAATGATGATTGTGTCATTAATCACGGATATTCCCGAAAAAAAAAGAATATTCCTCGACCAATCGAATATTATATAACAACTTGCATACTTTTCAAAATTTATAAATATTACCCACAACTATAACATTATATCAAATCCACACCATAATTTTCAAAAAAATATTTCGAGAAATTTAAATCTTTATTCATAAAATTTGGGGTCTTACAATCTCCCTCCTTATGAAATTTTGCCCTCAAATTTACGTACGCATTTTGGTATGTCAAGAGGTGAGGATACCTTGACTTCATTTTAGATTCTAACTCTTGAGGTATAACCTTTGAGTGTTGAATACGATCCTTCTTATCCAAGATTTTAACACGTATCTCCTCATACGTTAAATCTTCTGCTATCTCGTCTAGTTCTAATTTAATAACGTGGTTCGGGTCATCCACATATTTACGTAACATCGATACGTGAAAAACGTTATGAACACGCGACATACTTGGCGGCGGTAAAAACGAGTCTATAGGCCACGCCCTACTCGATCGAGGATTTCAAATGGGCCAATTAAATCGAGGGTTGAGATAACGCCTTCTTGAACCTTCTTCTTCACATTCATCGATTCATTCCGGTGTGTAGCTTGAGCGACTTTTAACTTTATCGATTAAAGTCGATTCTAATCAGATATTCGTTATCTTCACGTGGGTCCCTAGAGTCTTTAACTCTATCTTCATCATTTGTAAGTTATACGAAATGGGTTTTTGTGTTAACAACATCGCACTTCGTAAACGCATACGATCTTCTACTCAACGCGTCAGCTACCACGTTCGCTCTTCCACGATGATATTGAATGGTATGATCGTAATCTTCAACAGCTCGAGCCAACGTCTTTGGCACATTATACGATCGTTTTAGGTAAAGAAATATTTGAGGGTTTTAGAAATGGGTTTTGTATTGGGGTCAATACAAAATTCGATTTCACGCTCTAGGGGTAAGCTAAGAAGTTCTTTGAGAATACGTCAAGAAATTTATTAACGATAGAAATATCATTTAAAAACTGTGACTCTCATCCAAGACTTGGATAACACATGAAGTGAAGGTTTCTACTAACGAAGTTTCAACCAATAAGTCAAAGTCTAACTTCTCTGGGGTCAAATTTAAACGTTGAACGCAAGCAAGAGAGATAAAATAATGGGTAGAACCGGTATCTAATAAGGCATAGACTTCGCAAGAATTTATAATTAACTAACCCGTGCTAACTTCGTTCGGGTTACTCGCTTTTTGAGAAGTCACGAAAAATGCTCTTCCTGAAACCACCGACTTTGTTTTGTCCATATCCGCCTTTGGTGCCACCGTCCCAACTGGACTTGACTTTGGTGCACGACAAAATCGGGCTAGGTGACCTTCTTTTCCACAATTGTAACATGCTTTGGACTGCATCACGCAGTTTGGACTGATATGTCCCTCCCCTCCGCATTTGTAACATACGACCGGCGGTCGTTCTCCTTCCTTAACAACAGGTGCTGGTGCTGACATCTTTCCATCATTGTTGAATCTCCTCTTCTTGAAATTTCCACTCCTATTATCTTGGCCATGATTACCACCGAAGTGGTTACCATTCTTGGCATGATAATTTCCCCCACGATGGTTATCATTGTTCCGATGGTCGTTGCCACCGGTACGATTATTATCGTTGCCTTTTGGTTGGGCTGGTTCATTATCGCGCTCCAATAACTGAGCCCTATTCACTACATCTGAATACAAACATAATTTGTGAGAAATGAGGTATTGACGTATATCGGGTTTCAAACCTCTTAGAAACATTCGCGTCATTCGCTCCTCATTATCGACCAAATGGGATGCAAACCGGGATAACTCCACAAATTTAGCCTCGTATTGCGACACGGTCATATTGTTTTGCTCCAACTTGATAAACTCCACCTCCTTCATGTGACGAATACTTTCGGGAAAGTACTTGTCGTTGAACAACTCTTGGAACTTCTCCCAAGACATCTTGAGTCGTCAGTCAGTCGTACGCTTACGTACTGATTCCCACCAATAATCGCCTCTTCACGCAACATAAAGGTGGCGAAAGGAACCTTTTGCTCCTCTGAGCATCCCAAGACATCAAATATCTTGGTGATCTCGCTTTTAACCACGCTCCGCCTTTAGTGGTTCTGCTTTCCCAAAAACTCCGGTGGTCCCAGCTCCTTGAACTCGCTTAGCGGTGATGATCGACCGTGTGGTTGCCATTATTTCCACCTATATTTTGAACAGGAGTCTCTCTTACCTGATGTTGCATGAATTGCATAAAGCCTCTGAACATCCCATCGTTCATCATCTGATCGGTGTTGTTATTTACCTGAGGATTATTGTCTTCCTGTTGCACATTATCCTGGGTATTGATCGTTGGTGACTCAACGGTCTCATGTGCTTCATTGTTTGATCTCAACATTTTCGATGCCATTTTCAAACACTGTCACAAAATAAGGGTTAATTAACATATCACATATTATCCCTATACTCTGACCGACCAATTAAATACCAAATAAACTTAGGTAGGTCATACTAGCGAAGGAATTCCCCGTCTCTCCCCTCCTAGTTCTTGTCTCACATCTCACCAGGATCATATCCCTAAGCTTTGATACCAACCGTGATGCCCCCAAAATATAGGTATACATCACCCATCTTGAGTCGCCAAATACATGGTACAAAATACAAATAAAAACTTAATTATACAACCGTCGTAAAATACGACAAAACATATGATGTGAGTTTTAATACAAATATTGTCATCTAGACAATATCCACACTCAATGGAGTCCTCATTACATTTATTATCACACTATTTTTTATAATATAGTGAGGACTACTATGACACCATCTCGGACCATCACTCCGTTCCCCGACTAGTCCCGGCTACGTTCTCATTTCCTGAAGAGAACAATGAAAGCAAAAGGGTGAGCTCAACTAGCCCAGTAAGAAATATTATGACTAAGATAATGCAGGATAAATTATCATTAGCCTTCAACAATGTTAAACTGATAAAATACAATAGACATCAAGTTTAACTGCAGCGAAATAAGCAATCCATTAGAAGAGTCAAGTAGAGCATGATATCTACTATCTTCTATAATTTAAAATGTTTTCATCAATTTTTATCACTGAGACTCAGCTAAATAAATAAACCACGTCATCGAATCATCCCTGCACTACGGGCCAAGGATATTCATTAAATCATCAATGGTCATGACTATACCGAATAATCCCTGGTCATAATCATACCAAAAATTGTCCATCAATGCACTACAGGCCATTGAGGACTTTTACCACATCGTTTATAACATTACAGGTCATGATTACACCGAATGATCCCTGGTCATAATCATACCAAGTCCATCTCTGCACGTAAGCCAAAGATATACAACTATAAAACCAATAATCAACACCCATCTTTGCACGTAAGCCAAAGATATATAATTCAATAATCAACAACCCATCTTTGCACGTAAGCCAAAGATAACTTTCATCACCATATAAGATGATGATGATGATGATGATATAAGCATTAATCAAAACGAAAAAAGGGATAAATATTAAAGACTTTAAATTTATCCAAATATTATCAACCACTTAATAAACTCATAATCTAATATTATTAATATTATAACAATATTTTAATCACTTCTTAAACTTATAAACAATTTATTTCAATTGTTTACACTTTACCAAATAATGCATTTAATCATTCAAAATGCCATACTCATAAGATTTCATCACCAATGATCAAATCCCTCATCAAAAATCAGATACCCTATATAGGATTCCCAAGCCATAAAATCCTATTTTCCAATTTTGTTACTTCACATAACATATTTAATTCATTTACTCATAACTAGTTCATTTTCATGAAAAATACCAAATCAGTCCCAAAAATATTTCTTTTCTCGGGATTTAGCGAGATATAGTCCCATATTGAATATATATTTTTCTCGAATTTTTAAAATTCATTTACTATTTTTCATATGGCCAAAATCGCGAATATTTAGACATTTATCATAAATTGTACTTTTGTCCAAAAATTCCAAATTTATAGGTATACTCCTTATTATATATATGTACTCCCAATAAAAATTTCACCAATTTTGGAGTTAACCACAAAGAGTTATAAGGGTTTACTTTTAAAATAGTCTTTTCCCATAAAATCCATAACTCTTAATCTATACATCCAAAAATCGCCATTTTTGGACACAATCTAGAAAACTCATCAAATTATCATTTCAAATTTTTCCAGAATTTTTGAGGTCGAAAAAAAAATTACAAAACGCCCCTCAATGCAAGAAACCCCGTTTGAATGAAAATACTATTCATATGAAATAATAAAAGGATCATTCACCATGCATGCGGTAATCCACATAGACAAGTTATTCCAACGTAATAATAAAGAATGGAATAATGTAAAGAATTCACCATGCATGCGATAGACCCGCATGCATACGAGTTATTCTCAATAGAATAATAAAGAATGGAACCAAAAGTCACGCGTAATAAAGAATGCATGCATATTCCAATGATATTCAATAAATAATAAAGAATGGAACCAGGTCATGCGTAAACCGCATGCAGACGAGGATATTCCAATGTAATAATAAAGAATGGAATAACAAAAGAATTCACCATACATGCGATAGATACGATGATGTGTTATTCCAATGTAATAATAAAGAATGGAACTAGTCTAGCGTAATCCGCATGCATGACAGGATATTCCAATGTAATAATAAAGAATGGAATAATGTAGAATTTCACCATGTATGCGGTATTTGCATAGACAAGTTATTCCAACATAATAATAAAGAATGGAATAACAATAAGCTCTCTTCATGAATACGAAAAAAATAATACCCCTTACCTACCTAATAAAAACCTAAAGAACTTTGGATATAATAGAGGTAGCGGATTTCTCTTCTTCTTTCTTTCTATAATTTCTCTCTATAATAATTGCTCTATAGCTTTAGTGAATTGGTGAGAAATGAAGGAAGAATGAGCTTCTATTTATAGGAAAATATAGTTTCGATAATTGCACGTTTTGGGGCTCAAAATATTACAGTACAATACCTTCAACTTTTCTTTCATTTTTAATTTAGTCCTGCAAGTATTATCAAACTTGCACCACCTCCCCTAATAGTAAATCATGTGAATCAATCAATAGTGTGAATCAATAGTTATAATCATGTGAAAATACAAATTACAGTATAGTACCTTCATCTATACCTCCATTTTTAACTTAGTCATGCAAGTATTATCAATCTTGCACCAACTCCCCTAATAGTAAATGAATGTGACTCAATAGTACACACATGTGAACAAATAGTTATATAAGCATGTGAATTAGTAGCAATTAATTGCACATTTATCCGATTAATTACCCGATTTATCAATATAACCCCCAGACATCAATTATCATCGGAATAGATGTCAATTTCCACTAACACTAATAATTCCAACACAATGGAACTATCAATTTCATCTTTAATAAACACGAACTTATTCATCATTAATATTATAACTCACAATATTTAACAACCAGTCGTTCCCAGGAAAGAGGGGGCTTTTCGATAAGGATTTCTCCTTATTGGCGCGCAATTAGATGACCAAACCTCTCCTCGATGTAACTTCTAGACATTATAAATATTGCAATTTAATAATATGAATAACTTTGTCGTCTCAATTATTGATTTAATAATATATATATTATTATTATACGATAATCAATAATGACAATAATCAATCAATATGAATATGATAATGATGATGATGCAAGCAATTAATCATAATGTAATAAATAATGAGTATAAACCGAGTGACTTCTCACGTAAGCATCAATCAATAATCAATACAATGTGTCATTTCTATTCCGTTATAACCACGCCAGACATTCTTTACTTTTTACTCACCAATCGAATATTATATAGTTCAAGCAGTTTTATTTCTAAATATAACACTTTCATTATCTCATTATTTTTATAAAAGATAATTCTTATCGTTTTCTTACAAATTTGACTACGATACTTCCGTTGTGGGGTCCACCAATGATTGTGTCATCGTGCATTGATATTCCCCAAAAAAATATTCCAAAAACACGACCAATCTTTGAATATTATATAACCACTTGCATACTTTTCAAAAATTTCTAAATATTACCCACAACTATAACATTATCTCAAATCCACACCATAATTTTGAAAAAAATATTTTGAGAAAATTTAAAATCTTTATTCATAAAATTTGGGGTCTCAAATGTGGTCTTGTTCGCATTTGCTTTTATAACCATCAAATTGAGATTGACCATTTGGGTTCTTTCATCATCACTAGAATCGTTCTCTGAATTGCTCCATGACCCCTCAGCTACAAATTTTTTTCCCTTTTGTGATGTTTCTTTTATGCTTTGAACTCATTCTTTGGATATGAATTCTTTTTATCTCTCTTTATCTCTTCTCAAAGGGGCTTAGTGCACTCTGCGATATAATTGGCAGGCTTCTTACAGTTGTAACATAAGTCTTTATCTTGATCTCTACTACTGCTATTTTTTGTTTTTGAAATTCTTTCTTGGTCTTCAGTTGATGCTCTTCCTCATAAACTTCCTTAGCCTTCTAGCAAGTAACTTTATGTCTTTATTATCATCTTCTTCAGCACTATCATCATCAGATACTACTTCTGTTGCATCTTTGGATGCATCTTCAGATGCCCTTAGTGCAATGCCTTTATCTTTCATTTTGCTCTCTGAGATGGTTTTTTCTCTTTGATTTAGCTCAAGCTTAGGTAAGGAGATTACCTTAGAGCTTTTTTATAGTCATCTCCTACAAGTTCTTCGGCTCACGAATGACAGTAGTCTTAGCATCCCACTTGCTTAGTAGAGACTTCATATACTTTATGTTAAGGTCTTTATTTGGATAGACCTTTCCACAGGATCTCAAGGAATTAGGCAGCACGTTGAATCTCTTATAAGTTTTTGTGATGTTCTCTCTAGGTACATGAGTGAACATCTCATACTGATGTGTCAAGAGAGACTGCTTGTTCTCTCTCTGACTTCTTTTATGCCCCCATGCATCACTAGCAGGGCCTCCCAGACTTCTTTGGTCATTGTGCAATTGACAACATTTTCAAAGAGCTCAACTTCTAGAGCCATGAACAAAATTTTATTGGCCCTCTTATCTAGTTGAACCAGCTTCTTTTCATTATCTGTCAATTCAACTCTTTGCTTAAAAAACATCTTGTTTGGATCTTTAGTTGTTGGTTCCAGCTTTGTAGGGGATGTATGAATCAGTGATCACTACATCAAATAACTCATCATCTATTGTGTCCACATATGTCTGTAATACAAACCTTTTAGTTAGCAATTTTTCCTCTATTTAGAAGAGGTGACTTATTTCCACCGCCAAGCTCAGAACTAATTTTATTGTGTGCCATATGATCAACTAAGAGTGTAAGCTTATGTTCATGAGAACTTTTTTTGATACAACTTGTTGTTTCCCAGAGGCAAAAAAGATATCTAGAAGGGGGGTTGAATAAATTCTTTAAAACTTTTTGGTTATTAAAGAATGTATTACCAGATAATTAATTAATCAATGTTACTTAAGCACAACAAAATATTAGCTTAAAATCCCCTTAAAGATTTAATGAACTCAGAGTTATGAATTTAGTTCTTATGGATTTCAACCAAAGGAGATAATATAATAAAATATAAAGATAGAAAGCTTTAAGTGGTTTGGAGATTGAATAACTCCTAGTTCACTTTTCTACTCTACGAGTAGGAAATCCACTAAGATTATAGATCATAAAGATCTTGATACAACTGAACCACTTAGGTTCCTTCGAGTCACTAAGTCACGGTATAATTACTAAGATTGGGACACTTAGTCCAAATCACTAAGATCTCTTCAAGTCACTTAGACTTGGGATATTGTCACTAAGACAATGAATCACTGTTGGTTGAGAGTTGTTGTTTGGGGTTCTGTTAAGTTTCCAAGAGGTTTGAATTCTTCAGTACTTATCAACTAAAACAAGTAATTCACTTTGCAGAGTGAAACTCTTATTACTTTGACAAAATTTTAGCTTTGTAATTTTTTATTCATGCTTGATGGTTTGAAACTCCTTGTGAGACCCCAGATTTTATGAATAAAAATTTAAATTTCTCGAAATATTTTTTTGAATATTATGGAATGAATTTGATATAATCTTATAGTTGTGGGTAATATTTATAAATTTTACAAAGTATGCAAGTTGTTATATAATATTCAATTGGTCGGGGAATAATCGTTTTAACAGGGAATATTTGTACGACGACACAATCATTGGTGGACCTCACAACAGAATTATTGTCGGATTGAGAAAACAATAAAAATATTTTTATTAAAATAACGGCGGAAGTTTTACCGTTAAAACTGTTGAACTACTCAGTAGTAAAAGTACAGTAATACGCGTGGTTGCATAGTAGCACACGGTATTGATTATTGATGCTTACGTGAGAAGTCACTCAGTTTTGTTCAATTATTACTTCAATAATTGTTGCATAGTACCTCACGTTATTTGATTCAATTATTGTCGATATTTTATATATTATTAAATCAATAATTGAGATGACATAGTTATTAATATTATTATTTGCAATATTAACGATGTCTAGAAGTTCTGCCAAGGAGAGGTTTGGTCACCTAATTGCGAGCCAATAGGGAGAAATCCTTATTGAAAGCCCCTCTTTCTCACAGGAGCGACACAGGTCGATTAATATTGTGAATTATAATAATAATGATAAATATTGTTAAATATATTGATGTGTCTTTTTATGAAGTCACGGAAGTATATATATATATATATATATATATATATATATATATATATATATATATATATATATATATATATATATATATATTATTTTACTAGTATTATTAATGTAATAAAAAAAAAAGCTTTTTATATAAAATAGAATACTTTTATAAAGTTATTTGTTTTATTAGATGATAATTAGAATATAATATATTTTATTATGCATAGTGTTTTGCATAGTGAAATCTTTTTATATAAAAGCAGAATACTTTTATAAAGTTATTTGTTTTATTAGACAATAATTAGAATATAATATATTTTATTATGCATAGTATTTTGCATAGTAAAATCTTTTATATAAAAAATGAATACTTTTATAAAATTATTTGTTTTATTAGACAATAATTAGAATATATTATATTTTATTATGCATAGTGTTTGCATAGTGCTGCATAGTATTTTGCATAGTAAAATCTTTTTATATAAAATAGAATACTTTTATAAAGTTATTTGTTTTATTAGATAATAATTAGAATATATTATATTTTATTATCATAGTACTGCGTAGTGTTTTATAGTAAAATCTTTTTATATAAAATGAATACTTTTATAAAGTTATTTGTTTTATTATACTATAAATAGAATATATTATATTTTATTTAAAAGATTTTGTTTTATTAGAATAATTTATTAATCTTTTTTATAAAAAAATCAATATGGATAATCATCTAGTTTAAAAGTAAATTAATAATGGATCGTTCATGAATTAGTTACTATTCACTCCATTCTCCTATAAATAGAAGCTTATTCCTTCATTATTTCTTACGAATTCACTGAAACTCTAGAGAGAGAAACTATAGAGAGAAAGAATAAAAGTATTCGGCTACCTCACTTTTCCAATATCCAGTTCTTCTAAGGTAAGGGATATTATTTGTTGTACTCGTAAGGGGTATTATTTCATTTGTATTCATGAAGAGAACTTTTGTTATTCCATTCTTTATTATTCTGTTGGAATAACCTGTATACACGGACTATCCTATACTTGATAAAATTCTTCTGTTATTTCATTTTTTATTATTATGTTGGAATAACCTGTATATGCGAAGTACCGCATACATGGTAAAATTCTTCTATTATTCCATTCTTTATTATTCTGTTAGAATATCTTATCGGTGCGTATTACGCCTAACATGGTTCCATTAATTATTATTACATTGGAATAACTCATGCATGTGCGATCTATCGCATGCGTGGTGATTTACTGTTGTTATTCCATTCTTTATTATTACATTTGGAATATTACATTGGTTCGTGTATTTTCTTTGACTGGTTCCGTTCTTTATTATTACGTTTAATATCACATGCGTGTGTTTACACACGACTGGTTCCATTCTTTATTATTACATTGGGAATAACTTGGTCATGCAATCTATCGTCATGCATGGTGAATCCTTCATTATTCCATTCTTTATTATTCTTCATTAGAATAACTTTGTCTATGTGGATTACCACATGCATGATGAATGATCCTTTGTATTCATTCCTTACTAAATTGTGGAAATGATCTGTATACGTGGATTACCGCATGACGGGCGAAAATTCATTTGTAGTTTCATATATTTTATTATAATCAGTTGGTTAAAGTTTTGACTTCTATACTCCATGAAATTAGTGGAATATCCTTGATATTTGTGCTTCATTCAGTATCTTTTCATGGAAATATTCTTCTGAGCATTCTATAATTTTACTCTACAAAGCAGTATCATGTTGATAATTTGGACGTTATTGAATTCTGGATAAATTAATTCTTGAACTTGTTTTATTAGATTCTTATATCATTGTCATCATCCTCATGCTTATATTATGTTGAAAGTCATATGTGGCACTTTGTTGTGCATAGATGGACTTGGTATGATTATGACCGAGGATTATTCGGTTATAATCATGGTAGTAATGTTACAAATGATGTGGTAAAAGTCCTCATTGGCCCGTAGTGCATTGATGGATAGTTGTTGGCATGATCATGACCATTGATGAATACACAAATATCATTGGCCCGTAGTGCATAGATAATTTGTTGTTGTGATACTAATGAATATCCTTGGCCGTAGTGCAGGGATGATGTGGATTATTTATTAAGCTGAGTCTCAGCGATAAAAGTGATAAAAAACCTTTTAAATCATAAAAGGTAGTAGATTTTATTCTCTACTTGACTCTTTTAATGGATTGCTTGTTCCGTGCAGGTTAAACTTGATGTTTGTTATATTTTATCAGTTTAACATTGTTGAAGACTAATGATAATTTATTCTACATTATCTTAGTCATAATATTTCTTACTAGGCTAGTTGAGCTCACCCTTTCTTTCACTGTTCTCTTGAAAAATGAGAACGTAGTCGGGACTAGTCGAGGAACGGAGTGACGGTCCAGATGATAGTATTAGTAGTCCTCACTATTACATTAAATAGTGTGACAATAAATGTAATGAGGACTCCTTTGAGTGTGGATATTGTCTAGATGACAATATTCTTATTAAAACTCTCAATTTATATTTTGTCGTATTTTACACGACAGCTGTATAATTAAGTTATATTTGTATTCTGTACAATGTATATGGCGACTCAGAATAGGTGATGTATACATATTTTGGGGGCGTCACAGTTGGTATAAAAGCTTAGGGATATGATCCCTGGCTGAGATGTGAGATAAGAACTAGGAGGGGAGAGACGGGGAATTCTTTCGCTAGTATGACCTACCTAAGTTTATTTGGTATTTAATTGATCGGTCAGAGTATATTGATAATAAGTGACATGTTAATTAACACTTATTTTGTGGTAGTGTTTGAAAATGGCAGCTGAAAATGTTAACAATAGAGTGAATGAGAGCGTTGAGATACCTTTAATCACTAACCAGGTTAATGTGATGTCAGACGAAGAAGAAATTAGAGATATCTACGTGGTGAGTAAAGAACTAATAGTTGCACCCGAGCTAGTTGCAAAGGTAGCAGCTGAGAGTGAGGAAGAAGAGGAACCTGAGTAGAATTGGTTAGAAGAATTTTATGATCAAAATTTAGAATTACAAAATCGTGTTCATGAGTTAGAAGAAGCGGTGATAAGCGGCGGTGATGCGTGGAGAGCGAAGATGTAACAATTCAAAATTGTGTTACCCGATGTGCAATGCTTGAATGAAGCACTCTTTGGCGAGTATAAGATATTAGAAGTGAAATCGAGAATGTTATGATCAAAGTTACGATGAAAGAAGAAACAATGAACGAAGGAGAATAGTTGATGCATGGGTAAAAAATTTTGCGACGACCGTAGATATTGTAGAAAAAGACGTCTGATCCAATAAGGCCAAAATAGATGAAATGGATTTTGCTTTTTGGACAGCAATTGGGAGAATCCAACATCGAATTCAGAATTACCCTGTGCAGAGCGTTCAACCCCAATTCGATATGGATCGGAGAATAATGATTCAAATCATGGATCAGGAATGTGACGAAGCAATTAAAGGTGGAATGTACTCCATAGCAAGTCAAAATTCGGTAGTTTAAGTGAGAGCTTTTATTGAGGAACCCAAACGAAGTTATTACAGGTAAGTTAATTATAAACTCTTGCGAAGTCTATACCTTATTCGATACCGATTCTACCCACTCTTTTATTTCACCTAGTTGTGTTCAATGTTTGAACTTGGCTCTTGAGAAATTAGACTTTGACTTATCTGTTGAAACTTCATTAGTAGAAACCTTCGTTACCTCCACTGTTTATAAATCTTGTTGATTCAAATCGACACTTTCACGTTACTTGTCGATCTTATCTCTTTGAGAATACTTGCCTTTGACGTGATTTTAGAAATCGACTGGTTAACTACTCATCGTGCTAAAATTGATTATTTTCGTAAGGTTGTTAGCTTTTATATTCCTAACCAACCTGTTATACGAATTCAAGCAACCAAACCACTAAAGTCAATCACTGTTATATCAAGCCATAAGTAAAGAGCCCCGAGCCTTTATCTAGTGATTTCCTTGTGTGGAATGCACCGAAGCCAGACTTTTTGTAGGAGACATCGTGAATAATAGTGGCAAGTTGATAGGTATCAATGTGACGTGTTATCTAAGTCTTGGATGAGGGTCACAGTTTTAAATGATATTTCAATTGTTAATAAATTTCCTGACGTATTCCTGAAGACTTCTTGGACTACCCCAGAGCGTGAAATCGAATTTTGTACTGACCTCAGTACAAAACCCCATTTCTAAAACCCTTAAATATTTCTTCAACTAAAATGAACGTAACATGGGCCAAAGACGTTGGCTCGAGCTGTTGAAGATTACGATCGTACCATTCAATACCATCGTGGAAAAGCGAACGTGGTAGCTGACGCGTTGAGTAGAAGATCGTATGCGGTTACGAGTGTGACATTGTTAACACAAAGACAAAATTCTTATAACTTACAAATGATGAAGATAGAGTTAAAGACTCTAGGAACCCACGTGAAGATAACGAATATACGAGTAGAATCGACTTTAATCGATAAAGTTAAGGCCGCTCAAGCAACATACTCAGAGCTGATAAATGTGAAGAAGAAGGTTCAAGAGGGCGTTATTCTAGAAGCAAAAATTAATGAAGAGAGAAAATCTCAACCCTCGATTTTATTGGCTCATTTGAAATCCTCGATCGAGTAGGAACTATGGCCTATAGACTTGTTTTACCACCAAGTATGTCGCGTGTTCATAACGTTTTTCACGTATCGATGTTACGTAAATATGTAGACGACCCGAAACACATTATTGATTTATAACCGAACGAGATAGTGGAAGATTTAACGTATAAGGAAATATGTGTTAAAATCTTGAATAAGAAGGATCGTATTCAACACTCAAAGGTTATACCTCAAGAGGTAGAATCTGAAATGAAGTCAAGGTATCCTCATCTGTTCAACATACCAGGTACGTACGTAAATTTCGAGGGCAAAATTTCATAAGGAGGGGAGATTGTGAGACCCCAGATTTTATGAATAAAGATTTAAATTTCTCAAAATATTTTTTTGAATATTATGGAATGAATTTGATATAATGTTATAGTTGTGGGTAATATTTATAGATTTTGCAAAGTATGCAAGTTGTTATATAATATTCGATTGGTCAGGGAATAATCGTTTTAACGAGGGGAATATTAAATGCAACGGCACAATCATTGGTGGACCTGATGGAATTATTGTCGGATTGAAAAAATGACAAAAATATTTTTATGACAATAACGGTGGAAGTTTTACCGTTTAAAACTATTGATCTACTCGGTAGTAAAGTATGCGATGTCTGGCGTGGTTGCATAGTAGCACACGGTATTGATTATTGATGCTTCGTGAGAAATCACTCAGTTTTGTTCAATTATTGCTTCAGTAATTGTTGCATAGTATTTCACGTTATTTAATTCAATTATTGTCGATATTTTATATATTATTAAATCAATAATTGAGATGATAGAGTTATTAATATTATTATTTGCAATATTAACGATGTCTAGAAGTTACGCCAGGAGAGGTTTGGTCACCTAATCACGGCGCCAATAGGGAGAAATTCTTATTGGAAAGCCCTCTTTCTCAGGAGCGACACAGTCGATTAATATTGTGAATTATAATAATGATGATAAATATTGGTAAATATATTGAGGTGTCTTTTTATGAAGTCACGGAAGTTTATATATATATATATATAAATTTTATTTTATTAGTATTATTAATGTAATAAAATAGAAAAGTTTTTATATAAAATGAATACTTTTATAAAGTTATTTGTTTTATTAGACAATAATTAGAATATAATATATTTTATTATGCATAGTGTTTTTGCATAGTAAAATCTTTTTATATAAAAAACAAGAATACTTTTATAAACTTATTTATTTTATTAGACAATAATTAGAATATAATATATTTTATTATCGTAGTATTTTGTATAGTAAAATTTTTTTATATAAAACAAAATACTTTTATAAAGTTATTTGTTTTATTAGACAATAATTAAAATATATTATATTTTATTATGCATAGTGTTTGCATAGTGCTGCGTAGTGTTTTTCGTATAGTAAAATCTTTTTATATAAAATGTAATACTTTTATAAAGTTATTTGTTTTATTAGATAATAATTAGAATATATTATATTTTATTATGCATAGTGTTTGCATAGTGCCTTCATAGTGTTTGTATAGTAAAATCTTTTTATATAAAATAAAATACTTTTATAAAGTTATTTATTTTATTAGACTATAAATAGAATATATTATATTTTATTTAAAAGATTTTATTTTATTAAAATAATTTATTAATACTACATAGTAAATCAATATGGACCGTCCGTTTAAATGTAAATCAATCTGGATTGTTCATGAATTAGTTACTATTCAGTCCATTCTCCTATAAATAAAAGTTCATTCCTTCATTATTTCTTACGAATTCACTGAAACTCTAGAGAGAGAAACTATAGAGAGAAAGAAGAAAAGTATTCTGCTACCTCACTTTTCTAATATCTAGTTCTTCTAAGGTAAGGGATATTATTTGTTGTACTCGTAAGGGGTATTATTTCTTTTGTATTCATGAAGAGAACTTACATTATTCCATTCTTTATTATTACATTGGAATAACTTTTGTATACCCGGACTATCCTATACTTGGTGAAATTCTTCTCATTATTCCATTCTTTATTATTATGTTGGAATAACATGTATATCTGAATCTGCATACATGGTAAAATTCTTCTCATTATTCCATTCTTTATTATTACATTTGAATATCTTGTACGGTCGTATTACGCTTTGACCGGTTCCATTAATTATTATTTTGTTGGAATAACTTTTATGCATGCGGTCTATCGCATGCATGGTGATTTCTGTTGTTATTCCATTCTTTATTATTACATTTGAATATCCTATCGCGCGAATTTCACTTTGACACGGTTTCATTCTTTATTATTCTGTTTAATATCTCTGTCTGCAATGCGTTTACATACATGACTGGTTTCATTCTTTATTATTACGTTGGGAATAACACATGCATGCGATCTATCGCATAGCATGGTGAATCATACATTATTCCATTCTTTATTATTGTGTTAGAATAACCTGTCTATGTGGATTACCACATGCATGATGAATGATCCTTTGTATTCATTCCTTATTAAATTATGCAAATGATCTGTATACGTGGATTATCGCATGACGGGCGAAAATTCATTTGTAGTTTCATATATTTTATTATACTCAGTTGGTTAAAGTTTTGACTTCTATACTCCATGAAATTAGTGGAATATCCTTGATATTTGCGCTTCATCCAGTATCTTTTCATGGAAATATTCTTCAATGTATTCTTGAATTTTACTCTACAAAGCAGTATCATGTTGACAATTTGGACGTTATTGAAATCTGGATAAATTAATTCTTGAACTTGTTTTATTAGATTCTTATATCATTGTCATCATCCTCATGCTTATATTATGTTGAAAGTCATATGTGGCCTGTTGTGCATAGATGGACTTGGTATGATTATGACCAGGGATTATTCGGTATAATTATGACCGTAATGTTACAAATGATGTGGTAAAAGTACTCATTGGTCCGTAGTGCATTGATGGATAGTTGTTGGCATGATCATGACCATTGATGAATACACGAATATCATTGGCCCGTAGTGTATAGATAATTTGTGGTTGTGATACTAATGAATATCCTTGGTAGTAGTAGTGCGAGGGATGATGTGGATTATTTATTAAAATTTGAGTCTCGAAGAATAAAAGTGATGAAAAACCTTTTAAATCATAAAAGATAGTTGATTTTATTCTCTACTTGACTCTTTTAATGGATTGCTTGTTCATTGCAGTTAAACTTGATGTTTGTTATATTTTATCGGTTTAACATTGTTGAAGACTAATGATAATTTATTCTACATTATCTTAGTCATAATATTTCTTCTTGGGGCTAGTTGAGCTCACCCTTTCTTTCAATTTGTTCTCTTGGGAATGAGAACGTAGTCGGGACTAGTCGGGGAACGGAGTGACTGGTCCCGGATGATAGTATTAGTAGTCCTCACTATTACATTAAATAGTGTGACAATAAATGTAATGAGGACTCCTTTGAGTGTGGATATTGTCTAGATGACAATATTTTTATTAAAACTCTCAGTTTATGTTTTGTCGTATTTTACACGACAACTGTATAATTAAGTTGTATTTGTATTATGTACCATGTATATGGCGACTCAGAATAAGTGATGTATACCTATTTTGGGGGCGTCACACTCCTTGCCTTTTGTAGACCTTGTTGAGTTCTTCCCGTTGTAAAGTTCTCATTTGAGTATTTAATGTGTTGATCCTAGAAGATCTCTTATGTTGATATTCTGGAGAGCTATGTCGCTTGCTTTACGACTTTGACATATCACATCAGTCTGCAGCTTCACCAACTACATGGGTGTTGTTTCTTTCGCCAAACTAACTGTTAGAAACAAACACCTTATGATCTTCGATTTCAGCTAAAGGATGTTTGATATTTGCATTGGAAAGTTCTATCTGCAACGCTTCTTATTGTCAGTACTCTTTCTATCCTGACTGACTCTACGAATATAGTCTATCATAGAGTTTAATGAAAAACGTAGAGTCTTGAACTTACCCAACATTTTTGAGCTCTAAGTTCTGCTCTACGACTGATTACTCTACTAGTAGGGAGACACTCTACGATTGTACTCTCTATAATCTTTCTTCACTGAACGATTTTTAAGTAACTTTGCGATTCATACTTCACAATACGATTTGGAGTGAACTCTATGTTTTTTACTTCACTAAACGTTCTTAACTTAGCTCTGCAATCTTCTGTTCACTCTGCGATCTGATCTTCATTATATGATCTAGTGTGAACTCTACGATGAGAATGCAAACTCTGCAATCAAACACTTCATGTTCTACGAAGATATAATTTACTTTGCGATCCATGTTAACATTACGAAATGACAGAGTAATTATACAATCAATTAACCTTATTTTATAATAAGACGAACCTATCATCTATACATCAATTTATCTCATAAGATCGTCCTAACAAGTTTAATTTTTTTCTACTCTAAATCTTTCTACAACATAATATCATTAAATATTTTACAAAATTATTGGTACAAATATATAATAATCATATTATAATTAAATGTATCATAAAGACTATAACACTCCATATTTTTCTTTCATGATTCAAGAAAATTTAATTATAATTATTACTTATCGTATTAAATATAATATTGATAGTTCAAGGACCATCCAACTTAATTCGGATGGTAAAGACACGAGAATTTATTGTTAGTCGTAGTTTTATATAGAAGGAATAGATTAATCATTGCCTATTCTTTGTGCCACCACGACGATCAATTCATTGTCACTGCTAACACCATTGCTCCTTCCACCACCCATCACCGCCGTAGTTTTCCGTTGGTGCAGTCTCTCGTACGTGCAACCACGGGTTGGGGGGCGTCTAGTGCATTTGTACCGGACTAACGTCTGATGCACTGTGTTTTTTTTTTTTTTTAATCACAATTATGAGTAAAAAAAATAAAAAATGTTCAAACTTCTCTATTATTTTTTATTTTTTTTCTCATAATTGTGGTTAAAAAATAACTAAATAATACAAGACATCGAACGTTAATCCGATACAAATGCAAAGTTGGGCGCCCCCTTCCCCCACCCCCTCCCTCCCCCAAAAAAAAAAAAACCTAATCCAACTCAACCCAACCCAACCCTGCAACCACTGCCAAACTATATATATTATACCCTAGTTGTTACACCTAACTAATCATGATACTAGGTTCAATGATAGCTAACACAATCATATTTTTATAGTGATTATACTATCACGGCATTTAAAGTCTAAAGCATTAAATAAATTGCATAGCCAATTAATTAAGACGACTTTTTATATTTTTAGTTCTTAATAGATTATAGATAAGACGACTTATTGAGAAAGTTACTATTTTTATATTTAAAATATATTCAATAATGGTGAACATATATACCGACATGAGAATATATATATATATACTAGCCAACAGTTTTATTTAATCGTAGGCATGATATAGATAGAAAACGGTTGCTTAGAAAATTTGAATTTTTAATAGAGGGGAAGCAACTTAGGTGAAAATAAAGTAAATTACGTTATATACTCCATCCGTCCAAAAAAATAAGACACATAATTCACTTCTTTTTACTGCACATTAAATTTTGTATATGATATACTTGGATATAATTTTTTTTTCTCGTTGAGATATTTTCAATATAAAATTTTTAGAATAGAATTTGTCCTTGAAGAATTAAATTTATTATAAAAATTGTCTAAGTGTGTCCTAAATAAATATTCTTAATATATACTCCCTTCATCCCAATTAAATTATATGCACTTTCAGTGGCGGAACCAGAACGATTTTATAGGGGGGTCAAAATTTTTAAACCAAGCGACCGAAAGCACCGGCCGACCGCCTCTACGACCTCCGCCTGTTCCCACTGGACCCATTCCCTATCGGGGGTTAGACATCAGTGACACCGAGCACCGCTAATCCCCCCCTTGACCCCACTGTTCGCTTAGGCATGGCCTCTCTCTGGGTCAAACGTTCCTGTCCGCCCCCCCTAATTCCGCCCTTGTGCACTTTTAACCATTTGTACACTTATTAAGAAATGCAATTATTATCTTAATTTTATTATTAAAAAATACAATTATACCCATACTTAAAATTACTCATCAAAACTTAGCACTCGCATAATTTTGTTTTTGGAACAAATGTCTTTTGTAATTGTTGCATAATAAATTATCCTCATATATACACCTCTTTTTTTATTTTTAGAAATAAGCTCAACATTTTTATGAAGTACTTTTTTTATCTTCTTTATATTTGGGGATTATACATTTATGAGGAGAAATAATAAATGAAAAGGGTAAATTTGTAATATAACCACATTTATGAGGAGAAATAATAAATGAAAAGGGTAAATTTGTAATATAACCACTTTAATAGTCTAGAAAAAAGTAAAATACAATTATTTTAGTACAACACATTAAAAATTCTCTAAAAGAGTAGATAATTTGAAATGAAGAGAGTATTTTATTAAAATTGTGAAGACAAATAGAACTCTTATTTGGAGACGAAAGGGGATTAGATGGTGAGATTTATCTTTTTTTAGGAAAGGCAAAATATCATTAATAGAACTAAAATATAGTTTGAATCTCAAAATTTATAAGGTAGTTGAGATTTGCACCCAAATATTTAAACGTATTTAAGGGGGGTGTATTCAATTAAGATTTTTAAAGACTTTTTTTAAGTGATAAACTTTTGTAGAATTTGTGAATTTTAATGACTTTTAAAAACTTTCTTAAAATGACTTTTATAGACTCCATGAAATAAGTAACAGACTTTTATAAACTTTTTATCAAGATTACGATAGACTTTATATACTTCTAATATATAAAATTGAAAGATTATTAGATTTAAGATTAAAATTTTGCTACACAGTTAAATTATTTATTATATTTTTAGTGCATATATTATAAATAATAATCCACTGCTTATGATAACAACTTTCAGAAAACATTTTATACAAAAATTGCAAGTTCTGAAAGTATTATTTTATCTAAGCATTAGAATACATATATATTATAATATATTTATTACATGGCTTCTGATTATTCAATTACATGACTCCATGATTTCATTTTTTTTCCTTCGCAGAAAACGAAATCCACACTCTTATGTGAGTGTGTGATTCAATACCATATTGATTGCTTTATTACCATATATATACATATATATATATATATATATATATATATATATATATATATATATATATATAGGGAAATGATCCATAGCATGTATTTGCTATGGATGAAAAATGAGCAAATAACATCATAATTATCTATTACATAAATTAAGGACTGAGATTTAATACACAATTGTGCCTTCCGCTAGTTCAACTAGCGGAAACCATTCAAAAACTTTCATCCCAAATTGCCCCCATATCAAGTCAATACCAGCCAATCAAATTTATATATATATCCGCTAGTTGAACTAGCGGAAGAAGAATGGATCAAATATCAGATCTTGAATATTCTCAAATACGCCTAATATTAGATCTTTCAATCAATAGCAAATATCAGAGCATGAATATGGGGGCAAATATCAGATCTTGTACTCAATCCTCTCACACTACAAGAAAAATCTCTAACAACGACCGAAAGTATCTGTGACCGTCCATTTCGGTTGCTAATAACACTAACTGTGACCGATAATAGCGATCACACTGTATTTTCGTCGCTATTAGTATTCGCGACTGCATGCGGTCGCTAATAGTATGGACTTGGTCGCTAAAGGTATTTTTCCTCCTAAAATTTGGCGCAAAATTAGCCCGACAAGCCTAATAGTGACTGGATCTTATTAGCGACCGCACGCGGTCGCTAAATATGCCACGTATTTAAATATTAGCGACCGCATGCGGTCGTAGAACGCGATCGCTGATTTTATTTAATCTAACTCGAACCAGACATTCAAACAGAATAGAAAACGGAGAAAAAAAGAACGAAGAGGGAGAAGACGGCAGGGAGAAGAAGGCAGGGAGAAAAGGGAGAAGAACGAACCAAGTAGTGCTCGCATTTTCTCGATTCAGGTACGTTAATATATCTCTCTATTGTGCATTTTTTTTGCTAAAAGGGTTTTCAATTTCATATTGGAATTTTTATATAATTAATTTACTCTTATTTTTGTTATGAGGTGGAATTTGGGTTTCAAGAAGTTTTTTGGAGTGGAGGAGAATACTGATATCAAATTGATGTGTTTTTAGTAAACCATTTGAATTTTTGATATTTTTGTACATATTAGTTTAGTTGACTGTCTAAAATGCTTTGTTTTAAACTAAAATTTCTATATGTTATTACTACTTTGTTGCTTTGAGATATTTATTTTTAGAGATAACTATGAGTTGGGGAATAGAATTTGATTTGGACAAGGACCAATATTACCTATATCTTGCTTTGATATAGTATGTGGAACCAAAAAATGGAAAATATCACATTCTATGGTACAAATTATTACTGTAGGGTAGATTTCTTTGGGTCATTGAGTTATACGAAATACATTTACCTAGAACTGGTAGGGGTAACTTTTTTAAAACTAGTTGAGACATAGTTAAGCGTGTCACAACATGCACATTTTGGTTTGTTTTCTACTTTCAAATTGATTTTGCTTGCTGTATGGTGTATGTCTATTATACCATGATTGTTGTGAACAATTATGCACCATAAACTAGGTTTCCAGTCTCTCTAGTTCAACTCTCTGTATGTGATAAGAGATAGAGAAGTCAGGTAGTTCATCTCAATTGGACAAAGATTCGATCTTTAATTAAAATGGGAATGGGAATGGTACAAATTTGTTAGTATTTGGAACAATTGACACACATTTTGCTTAGCTTAATTCTTCTGTCTGGGCCTGTATGTACCCGGCACATAATTAGCTTTTAAAGTAATTGGTGATTTTCTCATGTATATGTATATGTATATATATAGGAATTAAGGAGTACTACTTTTTTTTATATAAGAGTAATTGGTTTGATGAATCATTAAATGAAGACAAAACTACCACCACTTGAATGATCAAGACATAGAAAGAAAATGAAATCTGGCTCCCTCACCTTCACCTTTAATATTATACTACCAATCATTTATTTAAATGTTTTACTCTATTTAATGACTTTATAGGACTAATAGTCCCACATTAAGGGACTAGTAGTATGTCTTCTTCTACAATCTTGATATTCGCAGCGTTATAGTTTCTAGAACACATTGCAAAGTCCATTGGCTGTTCTTGAAACTTGACCATCAAGATATTTTCATCACCTAATCATCGCCCCTACTTCACTCAACGTGCAGCTCAGCGTGCAGCCATGGTAGAGCTCGACGAATGAATTGCTTCTTTTTTGTTTGATGACAAAGGGGGAGAGTTTTTGTGAATTATTTTTGGTTGATTATGGAAGAATTTTAAAAAAATGTTGGTTTTTGATTTGGTGTGCATCACCAAAAGATTTATTATGTTTAATTTGGGATTTATTTTAATTTATATTTGTTAGCATGCAGTAATTATTTTGATATTTGATAAACTAACAAATACTGCAGGTATTCAGGATTGTTTTGAATTGTTTACAAAATTCAGGATTTTGTAAAATTGAATTTCAGTAACCTGAAATTATATTGCATGGATTTAGGGGGAGTCAATAGTGTTATGCATATATTCAGGGGGAGTTTATGGGAGTTAAACAATTTTGGGTTGTCATCATCAAAAAGGGGGAGAATGTTGACTTAGTCATATTCTAGCCTTATGTTTTGATGATGAAATGTTCAAAATACTAAATTGTTTTATGATGTTTTCAGGTATTTTGGTGATAAAATAGCTTTGATTGGATATTCAAGAGTTTAAAGGAATTTCTCTTTACTAAGAAAACAAATGTAAGATCAATTGCATAATAATTGATTTTTCATTTAAAGGCTCTAGGACATATTATTAATTGCATTTTTATTATATGTCTTAAATGAAAAATGAATTTAAAATTTTATGCATTTAAATATCCGATCATATTATGTGCATACATCTTTAATTGAGTAATGTTACGCGTGGATATTTATATACTGGCAGCTAGATTATATTGAAATTGTTGCATGAACGGATATCAAGGAGTGATTATTTTTCATGCATAAACATTGAATATTTGGTTGTGTGCATGCCAGCTATATATATATAGAGTGTGCTACTTTCAAAGGTGTGCAATCATGAAAGATTTGGACTCTATTACTTTGAAAAGTTAAAGATTTTGTTGGGAAAAGGAGTATGATGTCACACGTCTTTCTAGTTACTCCACTTCAGTTGCTACACGCCACTTTTATAAAGTAGAAGAGTCAGAGTTGTTATCTCTTAAGGGGTCTTTTGATTTATTCAAACTAAATAACTAACGAGAATTTGTTTTGCTGGATAACAATTGACTATAGTACTGTTGAACTCTTTAACTACTTCTTACCATTTTATTTGAACAAATTGAACTTATCTTTTATTAACAAAAATTTTATATGAGCTATATATCAGTGTTTTCATGTTTGCAAAAACACAACACACGAAATTACTACTTGCACTTATTACTGTTATTATCGAGCAATCTGATTTTATCATGTGCAAACTTTTGAGAAGCTAAGCAATTAATTTTCTGGTATTATTTGAGCTGGTATTCGGTAAGAAATTAATTGTTTATCTATTATGTGCTAATTGATCATTGCATTTAGTTGAGCCTTTAATTGTTAAATTGATTATTCTTGCATTGATCATAGACCTCTATAATTGTATTGAATTTTCTGTTTTAGACTAAGTGTAGTCTAAAGGTTTTAATCTTAGTGGATTAGAGAAAAGGTTTACAAACAGGTTCAAGGAAGCAAAGGTGCTTGAAGAGTGCATAGGTGCACAAGGAGCAAGAGAGCTCAAGGGAAATTAATTGTTAATTAATTGTTGTTGGAATCTGTTTTGTAATCTGTATTTATTTATAAAGAAATAAATAAAAGTGAGTGTCCAATACTAGTTGGTATTGGACGTGGACTAGGCTATTATTATAGAGGGTAATAACTGAACCACGTAAAAAATCTTGGTGTTGATTTTATTATTTGCTTTACTTTAAAATCACATAAGCTATTTTAATTATCTTAATAATTAAAATTTGAATACTTATATTATATTAAGATAATTCTTTGACATCAAGTATTTTACTTAAGATATAAATTCAGCAGGATACTTTCTTAAATAGGCTATATTAATTCAGTAAACTGATTTCAATTATTATAATAGCCTGAAGTTAATAATTTAACTTAAAAGTTTAAAAAGTTGGTCATAGATTGCTCCCACACTTATTCAACCCCCCCTTCTAAGTGTGCCTAGATAAATTTCACTCATGTTATATATGTACATATACATCTATATGTATTTATAAGCATCATAAATGGCATTGAGCTGAATTATAAATCTCTAACAAGAGAATACAATAATTCATGTCAACATAGGTACCGTGGTATCATGGACCTCTATTCAGACCGTAGTTGGATGAGACGACGAAAGTCAAGTGCCCAGATAGGTGCTACAACAGAATTTAGAGCTGGTTTCCAAGTATTTCTAGATTATGTGTATAGTCACCCGGAATGTGTTAATGGTCAGAACAAGATAAGATGTCTTTTGTTGGGAAATTGCATAGTTTGATTTGATGTTTAAAGTAAATGTTCATGATTTTGTGTAAAGTCCTTCTAGGAATATATGTACAAGGACTTAGTGATAGATCATATTTGTTAGGTTGATCTAAGCTTTTAATGTTTATCATTCTGTAAATGAATGTATAGATAAAGAGATCAAAGATGTTAGATTGATCTATGTCTTGAAATGTAATAGATAGGCTTCAATAAAATCGTAGTCTATTGAGCTGATCAAGAGTTTGTAGAAGCCAAGGCAGAATCGTAGAGCATGGAGGATCATAATATGTCTGCCTTGAAGGGCCTCTCCAGAAATCGTAGAGTGGTCCAGACGTTTACCAAAGCCAACTCAGAGATCGTAGTGTGCTCTCAAAAACGTAGAATCTGCAAGTCAAGCAAGTGAAGATCGTAGTGTGTCAGTCCTTAAGAGAAATTATCGTGTTCTCGTTTGCTAGCATCGGATCAAACACCAAGGTGGTAAGACACCACGATCTGAATCGTAGAGTATCATCTGCCTGTGTCAGAAGCATTGAGCCTTGACCATTTGTTTAAAGATAAATCTGAACAAATGTGGAATGGGTTACAAACGTTGAAGTACTCACCAGTCCCAATGGCATAAAAAATATCCTTAGTATACAACAAAGAAATGTATTGAAGAAGCTAAGGAAAGGACCATGGGTAAGAGGAAAACACCTTTTCAGGTGTTAGGTGAGAAAGCAGTCTGTTGTGTCAGTGGGTCAGAATGTAATTCAGAAGATATGCAGAAAAGTCTCCATCAAAGTTCAAAAATGTCAAACACATTTAATGCTTCAACGGATAGCTTTAACAAACCGATTTCAAGGATCACATATATGAAAAATATTTGCAGATGATAAAGCCAATCAAGTATTGAACAAAAACGAAGAAGAACACTCAACGCTCAACTCTACGATCTGAGAAAAAGAGAAAGCTTGCTCAGCTACTCAGTTCTTTCGAACAAGAGCTTAACGGCAACTGAGTAGCACCAATCAAGAACTCATCAACTACCAAATCAAGTGAAGTAAGAAGTTTCAAGTCGGAAGGACTTGAAGAGTTCTAAAGTGAATCGAGAAGAACCAAGTCTGCTTTGGACTTGAAGAGTTCAAGAGTGAACTAAGAAGTTGTAAGACCCCAAATTTTATGAATAAAGATTTAATTTTCTCAAAATATTTTTTTATTAATATTATGGTGTGGATTTGATATAATGTTATAGTTGTGGGTAATATTTATAAATTTTGCAAAGTAAGCAAGTTGTTATAAAATATTAGATTGGTGGGGGAATATTCATTTTAGGAATATTCATATAACATGAAATGACACAATCATTGATGGACCCCACAACGGAATTATTGTCGGAATGAGAAAAGCGATAAAAATATCTTTTATGAAAATAACGGCGGAAGTTTTACCGTTAAAATTGTTGAACTACCCGGTAGTAAAAAATCTGATGTCTGGCGTGGTTGCATAGTAGCACACGGTATTGATTATTGATGCTTACGTGAGAAGTCACTCGGTTTTGTTCAATTATTGCTATAGTAATTCTTTGCATAGTATCTCACGTTATTTGATTCAATTATTGTCAATATTTTATATATTATTAAATCAATAATTGAGATGATAAAGTTATTAATATTATTATTTGCAATATTGATGATGTCTAGAAGTTACATCGAGGAGAGGTTTGGTCACCTAATTGCGGCGCGATAGGGAGAAATCCTTATTGGAAAGCCCCTCTTTCTTGAGGAATGACACAGTTGTTAAATATTGCGAATTATAATAATGATGATAAATGTTGTTAAAAATATTGAGGGATTTTATAAGTATTTGAGGTAAATTTTGCTTATTTTATGGACCCCATTTACCCATTTTTTAAAATAATCGGTGAAAATTATTTAATATAATAAAGGGGGGCCATTGTGGGAATGACCCATATGTTGGGATTGAATGTGGGAAAAAATAATGTTGGGGAGAGGAATATATAAATTGGAATAATAATAATTTAATATTATATAATATATAATATATATATATATATATATGGGTATATATATATATATATATATATATATATATATATATATGTGTGTATGAAATTGTGATTAGAAGGATATATTAATTATTATATATATATATATATATATATATATATATTATAATAATTTTTATTTTTTATGATGAAATAATAGAATATATTATATTATATATAAAGTTATTTTTTTATTATATTATATTCTAAAATTTTTAAAAAAAGTTTTTTGAATCGATGAAAAATTTTGTAAAATTTTTTGAAAATAAAATCCTTTTTAATATTTGCCGTGTGAAAATTTTCTCAAATAGTATCCTTTCCATTCTCCTATAAATAGGATGCTTAGTTAGAATTGAAAATCACACGAGAATCGAGAATTCTTCTTCTATAATATTGGCGTATTTCTTTCGAGTTTTAGAAAGCTTTGAGTGTAGAAAATAGTGAAAGTTTTCTTCAAGAATATATCATTATATACCGGTTGGAATACTCTTCTTTTTTAGGTAAGGGGTATTATTTATTTCACATTACGAAGAGATATTATTTTTTATATTAGTATGAATATTATTTTCGTTCAATATTAATAAAAAATATTATTTTATTTCATTTAATATTAGGATTCGTTTAATATTAAAAATTATATTATATTAATTATTTTTATTTAATATTAAATAATGAATATTATTTTAGTTTAATATTAAGTAAGGGATGTTATTTTTGTTCAATATTAAGCTTGAAATAATATTTTCTTCCATACTCTGTAGTATGTAAGTAATATTATTTCGTTTTGATTTTAAATTCTATACTCATTTTGTTAAAGTTTTGGCTTCTATACTCCATGAAATTAGTAGAATATCCTTGATATTTAAGCTTCATCGATATCTTTTCATGGAAATATTATTACGAGCATTCTTGATAAGTTTTAACTTTTTCATGTTGGAGTACTATTCACGAGTTACTTATTCACGAAGTTACTATTCACGGGTACTTATTCACTTTCGAGTACTATTCACCGGAAGTACTATTCATGATAAAAATTGATTCATTTTTTGGTCCAAATCATTTTTGGTACAATATTATTCTTGAATTTTACTCCTGAAAAGCGATATCATGTTGACAATTTGAGCGTTATTGAATTACGGATAAATTAAATTATAAATCTTTAAAATTTATCCTTGAACTTGTTTTATTGAATTATTATGTCATTGTCATCATCCTCATGCTTATATTGTTATGAAAAAGTCATCTTTGGCCCGTAGTGCATAGATGGACTTGGTATGATTATGACGAGGATTATTCGGTATAATCATGGTAGTAATGTTACAAATGATGTGGTAAAAGTCCTCGTTGGCGTAGTGCATTGATGGACGATTTTTGGTATGATTATGGCCATGGATTCTCTTGACCAAGGTGTGAAAAGATGAATTATTTTATGGCATGATCATGACCAGTTGATGAAAACACGATTATCTTTGGCGCGTAGTGCATGGATAATTAGTGTGGTGCGTGATACTAAAGAATATCCTTGGCACGTAGTGCGGGGATGATTCGATGATGTGGATTATTTATTAAAATTTGAGTCTCGTGATAAAATTGATGATAAACTTTTAAATCATAGAAGATAGTAGATTTTATGCTCTACTTGACTCTTCTAATGGATTGCTTATTCCATTGCGATTGTTGATCTAAAACTTGTTGTCTATTATATTCTATCGGTTGTTATCTTTGTTGAAGGCTAAGGATAATTTATTACGCATTATCTTAGTCATAATATTTCTTCTTGGGCTAGTTGAGCTCACCCTTTCTTTCAATGTTCTCTTGAGGAAATGAGAATATAAATTTGGGACTAGTCGGGGAATGGATTGATGGTCCGGATGGTTGCATTAGTAGTCCTCACTATTACGTGAAATAGTGTGATAATAAATGTATTGAGGACTTATTTTGAGTTTGAATCATTGTCTAGAAGACAATATTTGTATTAAAACTCATTATGCTCATGTTGTATATTTTAAGTTTGTATTTAATTTTTACATACCATGTATTTGGCGACTCAAGAATGGGTGATGTATACCTATTTTGGGGGCGTCACGGTTGGTATCAAAGCTTAGGGATATGATCCACTGGTGAGATGTGAGACAAGAACTAGGAGGGAGAGCGAGAAATTCCTTCGCTAGTATGACCTACCTAAGTTTATTTGTTATTTAATTGGTCGGTCGAGAATATAGGGATAATATGTTGCATGTCGATTAACCCTTGTTTTGTGGCGGTGTTTGAAAATGACATCAAAAATGTTGAGAATAGCAATGGAGCACATGAGGCCAGTTGAGTCACCACACATCGATCGATACCGGGATAATGTGCATCGAGAAGACAATAATCCTCGGTAAACAACAACACCTTGATCAAATGATGAGCGATGGGATGTTTAGGAGGCTTTTAGAATTCATGCAACACCAAGCGAGAGAGACTCTGTTCATAATGCGAGGTGGAAACAATGGCAACCCACGGTTGGTCACCTTAAGCGATTCAAGGCTGGGACCACTAGGAGTTTTGGAAAGCGAGAACCACTTAAAGGCGAGAGCGTGGATAAAGCGGATCACCAAGATATTTGATGTCTTGGAATGCTCGAGAGGAAGCAAAAGGTTCCATTCGCCACCTTTATGTTGCGTGAAGAAGCGGATCATTGGTGGGAATCGTAAAAGCGTACCCGACTGGCCTTTTCAAGATGTCTTGGGAGAAGTTCAAGAATTGTTCAACGACAAGTACTTTCCGAAAGTATTAAATCACATGAAGGAGGTGGAATTCATCAAGCTGGAGCAAAACAATATGGCCAAGTGTCGCGATGCGGCTAAGTTTGCGGAGTTATCCGGTTTTGCATCCCATTTGGTTGATAATGAGGAGGCGAATGATCACGAATGTTTCTAAGAGGTTTGAAACCCGAAATACGTCGATACCTCATTTCTCACAAACTTTGTTTATATTAGGATGTTGTGAATAGGGCTCGATTAGTGGAAGCGCGATAATGAGTCGACCTCAACCAAAAGGTAACGACCAACAACACGATAATAATCATCTGCCGTGGCAGCGACCATCGAACAAATGATAACCATCGTGGGGAAATTATCATGCCAAATGGTAACCACTTGGTGGTAATCATGGCCAAGATAATAAAGTGGAAATTTCAAGAAGAAAGGTTCAATAATGATGGAAAAGGCGATGACACCAACACCGTTTCAAAGGAAGAAGAACGACCACCGGGTCGTATGTTTCAAATCTTGAGACGGGGAGGGACACATCCAAGTCAAACTATCTGCTGAACCCAAAACGTGTTTCAATTGCGGAAGAGAAGGTCACCTAGCTCGATTTTGTCGTGTAGTGAAGTCAAGTCCCGGTTTGGATAGTGACCTTGAAGGATGTCCCGGACAAGTCAAAAGTTGGTAGTTTAAGTGAGGCGTTTGTCGAGGAACACAATGAAGTTATCACGGGTAAGTTAATCATAAACTCTTGCGAAGTCTATACCTTATTCGATCTGGGTTCTACCCACTCTTTTATTTCTCCTACTTGCACTCAACGTTTAAATTTAATTCCGGAGAAATTAGACTTTGACTTATCTGTTGAAACTCCGTTAGGAGAAACCTTCGTTACATCCACTGGTTTATAAATCTTGTTTGATTCAAATCGACACTTTCACGTTACTGTCGATCTTATCTCTTTGAAAATACTTGCCTTTGATGTGATTTTAGGAATCGTTTGGTTAACTATTCATCATGCTAAAATTGATTATTTTAAATAAGGTTGTTAGCTTTCATATTCTAACCAACTTTGTTATGCGAATTCAAGAACCAAACCACTAAAAGTCGATCATTGTCATATCAAGCCATAAGTAAAAGCCCCAGAGCTTTTTTTGGTGACTTCCTTGTGTGGAATGCACCTAAAGCCAGGACTTTTTAGTAGGGGGCCATGAATAGCGATGGCAAGTTGATAGGTATCAATGTGACGTGTTATCAAGTCTTGGATGAGAGTCACGATTTTGAATGATATTTCTATTGTTAATAAATTTTACGACGTATTCCACGAAGACTTCTAGCCTACCCCCAGGCGTGAAATCGAATTTTGTATTGACCCCGGTACAAAACCCATTTCTAAAACCCTCAAATATTTCTTCACCCAAAATGAGCGTATTATGTGCCAAAGGCGTTGGCTCGAAATTTGTTGAAGATTACGACCATACCATTCAATACCATCGTAAAAAAGCGAGCGTGGTAGGTGACGCGTTGAGTAGAAGATCGTATCGTTTTCTGAGTGCGACGTTGTTAACACAAAACCCATTTCATATACTTACAAATGATGAAGATAGAGTTAAAGACTCTAAGAACCTACGTGAAGATAACGAATATATGATTAGAAAGCGACTTTAATCGATAAAGTTAAAAGCGCTCAAGCTATACACTTTCGGGTGATGAATGTGAAGAAGAAGGTTCAAGAGGCGTTATTCTAGAAACAAGAATCGATGAAGAGAGAAATCTCAACCCTCGATTTTATTGGTCCATTTGAAATCCTCGATCGAGTAGGAGCGTGGCTATAGACTTGCTTTACCGCTTAAGTATGTCGCGTGTTCATAACGCGTTTTTCACGTATCGATGTTACGTAAATATGTGGATGACCGAAACCACATTATTGATTTAGAACCAGACGAGATAGCGGAAGATTTAGCGTATGAAGAGATACTGTTAAAATCTTGGATAAGAAGAAATATATTCTACGCTCAAAGGTTATACCTCGAGAGTTAGAATCGGCGAGGTATCCTCATCTTTTCTTAGACATACCGGTATGCGTACGTAAATTTAGAGGCAAATTTCATAAGGAGGGAGATTGTAAGACCCCAAATTTTATGAATAAAGATTTAATTTTCTCAAAATATTTTTTTTTAATATTATGGTGTGGATTTGATATAATGTTATAGTTGTGGGTAATATTTATAAATTTTGCAAAGTAAGCAAGTTGTTATAAAATATTAGATTGGTTAGGGGAATATTCGTTTTAACGAGGAATATTAAATGCAGCGACACAATCATTGGTGGACCCACAAGCGGAATTATTGTCGGAATGAGAAAATGGCGAAATATCTTTTATGAAAATAACGGCGGAAGTTTTACCGTTAAAGCTGTTGAACTACCCGGTAGTAAAAAATGCGATGTCTGGCGTGGTTGCATAGTAGCACCACGGTATTGATTATTGATGCTTCGTGAGAAGTCACTCGGTTTTATTCAATTATTGCTCTGATAATTCTTTGCATAGTATCTCATTTTATTTGATTCAATTATTGTCAATATTTTATATATTATTAAATCAATAATTGAGATGACAAAGTTATTCATATTATTATTTGCAATATTGACGATGTCTAGAAGTTACATCGAGGAGAGGTTTGGTCACTAATTGCGCTTGATAGGGAGAAATCCTTATTGGAAAGCCCCTTTTTCACAGGAATGACACAGTTGTTAAATAATGCGAATTATAATAACGATGATAAATGTTGTTAAAAATATTGAGGGGATTTTTTTTATGAAGTATCTGTGTAAATTTTGCTTATTTTATGGACCCCCATTTACCCATTTTTCAAAATAATCGGTAGAAAATTATTTAATATAATAAAGGTGGGGCCCACATGTAGGGCCCATATGTGGAAAAAAAATAATGTGTGGGGAGGATGGAAAGGTTGGGGAATGAGGAGTTTAAATTGAAAAGGAATTTATATATATATATATATATATATATATATATATATATATATATATGTATGTGTGTGTGTGTGTGTGTGTGTGTGTGTGTGAAGAATGAAGGTGAATATATAAGAAGGGATTATATATATATATATATATATATATATATATATATATATATATATATATATATATATATATAATTATAATAATATTTTATTTTTATATAAAAAATAGAATATATTATATTATATATAAAGTTATTTATTTTGTGAATATTATATTTTAAAATTTTTAAAAATTAGGTGTGATGAATTAAATTAATTATATCTGATGAAAACTTTTCTTTATTTGCTTGCGTGAACATTTTTTCTAAATAGTATCCTTTCCATTCTCTATAAATAGGATGCTTAGTTAGAATTGAAAATCACACGAAAATCGGAGAATTCTTCTTCTATAATATTGAGCGTATTTCTTTGAGTTTTAGAAAGCTTTGAGTGTAAAAATAGAAAAAGTTTTCTTCAAGAATATATCCATTATACCGGTTGGAATACTCTTCTTTTTTAAAGAGTAAGGGTATTATTTATTTCATATTACGAAGAGATATTATTTTTCAATATTAATTATGAATATTATTTTTAGATTCAATATTCATAAGAAATTTTATTTTCAATATTCAATATTATATATTAAATATTATATTTATTATAATGAATATTATTTCGTTTAATATTAAGTAATGAATATTATTTTAGTTTAATATTAAGTAAGGGATGTTATTTTTTGTTCAATATTAAGCTTGAAATAATATTTTCTTCCATACTACGTAGTATGTAAGTAATATTATTTCGTTTTAGATTTTGAATTCTATACTCATTTTGTTAAAGTTTTGGCTTCTATACTCCATGAAATTAGTAGAATATCCTTGATATTTACGCTTCATCGATATCTTTTCATGGAAATATTATTACGAGCATTCTTGATAAGTTTTAACTTTTTCATGCGAGAGTACTATTCACGAGTTACTATTCATGAAGTACTATTCACGGGTACTATTCACTCGAGTACTATTCACCGAAAATTCTTATTCATGATAAAAATTGATTCATTTTGGTCCAAATCATTTTGATACAATATTATTCTTGAATTTTACTCCACAAAAAGCGATATCATGTTGACAATTTGAGCGTTATTGAATTACGGATAAATTAAATTATAAATCTTTAAAATTTATCCTTGAACTTGTTTTATTGAATTATTATGTCATTGTCATCATCCTCATGCTTATATTGTTATGAAAGTCATCTTTGGCCCGTAGTGCATAGATGGACTTGGTATGATTATGACCGGGATTATTGGGTATAATCATGGCCAGTAATGTTACAAATGATGTGGTAAAAGTCCTCATTGGCCGTAGTGCATTGATGGGCGATTTTTGGTATGATTATGGCCATGGATTCTTCTCTTGACCAAAAGATGAATTGTTTTATGGCATGATCATGATTATTTATTGAGTTGATGAAAACACGATTATCTTTGCTATCTTAGTGCATGGATTTACCCAAAATAGGTATACATCACCCATCTTGAGTTAAAGCATGAAATACATGGTACAAAATACAAATAAAAACTTAATTATACAAGCATATTCGTGTAAAATACGACAAAACATATGTCTATGAGTTTTAATAAAAATATTGTCATCTAGACAATATCCACACTCAATGGAGTCCTCATTACATTTATTATCACACTATTTAATAGAATAGTGAGGACTACTAATGCTATCATCACGGGCCAGTCACTCTGGTTCCAGAGCTCATCCCGGTTATATTCTCATTTCACGAAGAGAACAGTGAAAGAAAGGGTGAGCTCAACTAGCCCGATAAAAATATTATGACTAAGATAATGCGAGAATAAATTATCATTAGCCTTGAACAATGTTAAGCGATAAAATACAATAGACATCAAGTTTAAGCTGCGGTGAATAAGCAATCCATTAGAAGAGTCAAGTAGAGCATGATATCTACTATCTTCTATGATTTAAAATATTTTCATCAATTTTTATCGGCGAGACTCGACAATAAATAAACCACATCATCGAATCATCCACCTTTACGGGCCAAGGATATTCATTAAATCATCAATGGTCATGACTATCTTAGAATAATCCTGGTCATAATCATACCAAAAATTGTCCATCGATACACTTCTGAAGCCCTTTGAGGACTTTTACCACATCATTTATAACATTACAGTCATGATTATACCAAATGATCCACAGTCATAATCATACCAAGTCCATCTATGCACGTAAGCGAAGATGACTTTCATCACAATATAAGCATGAGGATGATGACAATGATATAAGCATTAATCAAGCGAAAACAAGGATAAATATTAAAGACTTTAAATTTATCCAAATATTATCAATCACTTAATAAACTCATCATCTAATATTATTAATATTATAATAATATTTTAATCACTTCTTAAACTTATAAACAATTTATTTCAATTGTTTACACTTTACCAAATAATGCATTTAATCATTCAAAAATGTCATACTCATAAGATTTCATCACCAATGATCAAATCCCTCATCAAAAATCTGCATATACTATATATAGGATTCCCAAGCCATAAAATCCTATTTTCCAATTTTGTTACTTCACATAACATATTTAATTCATTTACTCATAACTAGTTCATTTTCATGAAAAATACCAAATCAGTCCCAAAAATATTTCTTTTTTGGATTTAGCGAATATATAGTCCCATATTGAACATATATTTTTCTCGAATTTTTTAAAATTCATTTACTATTTTTCATATGGCCAAAAGCTATGAATATTTAGACATTTATCATAAATTGTACTTTTGTCCAAAAATTCCAAAATTTATAGGGTATACTCTGTTATATACATGTACTCCCAATAAAAATTTCACCAATTTTGGAGTTAACCACAAAAGAGTTATAAGGGTTTACTTTTAAAATAGTCTTTTCCCATAAAATCCATAACTCTTAATCTATACATCCAAAAATCGCCATTTTTGGACACAATCTAAAAACTCATCAAATTATCATTTCAAATTTTTCCAGAATTTTTGAGGTCGAAAAATTATTAAGCGAAACTGCCTGGCGAAACCCCTTTTGAATGAAAATACTATTCATATGAATACAAAGGATCATTCACCATGCATGCACGGTAATCCACATAGACAAGTTATTCCAACAAATAATAAAGAATGGAATAACGGAAGAATTCACCATCCATGCGATGCGATAGACCGCATGACGGGTTATTCTCAGCGAAATAATAAAGAATGGAACCGAATCATGCGTAATTCATGCGAGCACGAGGATATTCCAACAAAATAATAAAGAATGGAACACGGTCGTGCGTAAATATTTTGAGACAGAATATTCAAAAATAATAAAGAATGGAACGGAATCATGCGTAAACCTCACAGACGGGATATTCCAACGAGAATAATAAAGAATGGAACTGGGTCATAAATAAACCCTTGCAGACGAGATATTCAACGAAATAATAAAGAATGGAACCGGTCATAAATAAAAACAGCCTGAGACGGGATATTCAACGAATAATAAAGAATGGAATAACAAATTCACCGAATTCACCGTATGCGATGACCCCTTGCAGACGGGTTATTCAACGAGAATAATAAAGAATGGAATAATAGAAGAATTTCACCATGTATGCGGTACTTCGCATAGACAGGTTATTCCAACATAATAATAAGGAATGGAATAACAATAGCTCTCTTCATGAATACGAAAGAAATAATACCCCTTACCTTAGAAAGAAACTGGATACTGGAGTAGAGAGGTAGCAGACTTCTCTTCTTCTTTCTCTCTATAATTTCTCTCTATAATAATTGCTCTATAGCTTTAGTGAATTGGTGAGAAATGAAGGAAGAATGAGCTTATTTTATAGAAAAATATAGTTTCGATAATTGCACGTTTTGGGGCTCGAAATATTACGATCTGAATACCTCCACTTTTCTTTCATTTTTAATTTAGTCCTGCAAGTATTATCAAACTTGCACCACATCCCCTAATAGTAAATAACGTGAATCAATAGTTCAATCATGTGAATCAATAGTTATAATCATATGAAAATACAAATTATAGTATAGTACCTCCATCTATACCTCCATTTATAACTTAGTCATGCAAGTATTATAAATCTTGCACCAACTCCCCTAATAGTACAAGAATGTGATTCAATAGTACACACATGTGAACAAATAGTTATATAAGCATGTGAATTAGTAGCAATTAATTGCTCATTTATCCGATTAATTACCCGATTTATCAATATAACCCCCAGACATCAATTATCATTTTTTGACCAGAATAAATGTCGATTTCCACTAACACTAATAATTCCAACACAATGGAACTATCAATTTCATCTTTAATCAACACGAACTTATTCATCATTAATATTATAACTCACAATATTTATCAACGAGTCGTTCCCCGGAAAGAGGGGCTTTTCGATAAGAGATTTCTCCTTATTGGCGCATGATTAGATGACCAAACCTCTCCTTGTGAACTTCTAGACATTGTAAATATTGCAATTTAATAATATGAATAACTTTGTCGTCTCAATTATTGATTTAATAATATATAAAATATTATGCGAGATGATCTTTGTGACAATAATCGAATCAATAATATGAGAGATATGATCACGACAATTCTTTGTAGCAATAATTGAGTATAAGCGAGTGACTTCTCACGTAAGCATCAATAATCAATACAGGTGTTATCTATGCAACCACGCATATTCTTTGTACTTTTACTACTTAGGGTAGTTCAACGGTTTTAACGGTAACACTTTCGTAGTTATTTTTATAAAAAGATAATTACGTCATTTTTAACTACGACAATACTTACATTGTGGGGTCCACCAATGATTGTGCCGTCGTCTGAATATTCCCAAACAAAAGAATATTCCCAGACCAATCGAATATTTTATAACAACTTGCATACTTTGCAAAATTTATAAATATTACCCACAACTATAACATTATATCAAATCCACACCATAATATTCAAAAAAATATTTGAAAATTTAAATCTTTATTCATAAAATTTGAGGTCTCACAATCTCCCTCCTTATGAAATTTTGCCCTCGAAATTTACGTGCGTACACAGTATCTTAGAAGAGATGAGGATACCTTGACTTCATTTGATTCTAACTCTTGAGGTATAACCTTTGAGTGTTGAATATGATCCTTCTTATCCAAGATTTTAACACGTATCTCTCCTATACGTTAAATCTTACGCTATCTCTCGTCTAGTTCTAATTTAATAATGTGGTTGAATCATCCACATATTTACGTAACATCGATCGTGAAAAATGTTATGAACACGCGACATACTTGGTGGTAAAAGCGAGTCTATAGGCCCACGATTCCTACTCGATCGAGGATTTCAAATGGGCCAATTAAATCGAGGGTTGAGATTTCCTCTCTTCATAACTCTTGCTTCTAGAATAATGCCTCTTGAACCTTCTTCTTCACATTCATCGACTCGGATGTGTGGCTTGCGCGCGGCTTTAACTTTATCGATTAAAGTCGATTCTACTCGTATATTTCGTTATCTTCACGTGGGTCCTAGAGTCTTTAACTCTATCTTCATCATTTGTAAGTTATCTGAAATGGGTTTTTGTGTTAACAACGTCACTTTCGTAAACGTATACGATCTTCTACTCAATGCGTCGGCTACCACGTTATTCTTCCACAATGATATTGAATGGTATAGTCGTAATCTTCAACATTCGAGCCAGCGTCTTTGGCGCATTATCGTTCGTTTTGGTTGAAGAAATATTTAAGGGTTTTAGAAATGGGTTTTGTCTTTGGGGTCGATACAAAATTCGATTTCACGCTCTGCAGGTAGGCGAGGAAGTTCTTGAGAATCGTCGAGAAATTTATTAACGATAGAAATATCATTCAAAGCGTGACCCTCATCCAAGACTTGGATATGCGTCACATTGATACCTATCAACTTGCCACCGTCATTCACGGCGTCCCTACGGAAAATCGGCTTGGTTGCATTACACACAAGAAGTCAACAACGAAAGGATCGGGGCTCTTTACTTATGGCTTGATATAACGGTGATTAACTTTAGTGGTTTGGTTGCTTGAATTAGCATAACGGGTTGGTTAGGAATATGAAAGCTAACAACCTTACAAAAAGCATGATGAGTAGTTAACCAATCGATTCCTAAAATTACATCAAAAGGCAAGTATTTTCAAGGAAATAAGATCGACGAAGTAGCGTGAAAGTGTCGATTTGAATCAAATAAGATTTATAAATAGTGGAGGTAACGAAGGTTTCTCTAACGAAGTTTCAATCGATAAGTCAAAGTCTAATCTCTCGGAGTCAAATTTAAACGTTGGCGCAAGCAAAGAGATAAAAAAATGGGTAGAGCGGTATCTAATAAGGTATAGACTTACTTGAAAATTTATAATTAACTAACCCGTGCTAACCGTTTGGGTTACTCGCTTTTTGAGAAGTCACGAAAAATGCTCTTCTTCACAGAAACCACCGAGCTTTGTTTTGTCCTTATCCGCCTTTGGTGCCACCGTCCCGGTGGACTTGACTTTGGTGCCGCGACAAAATCGGGCTAGGTGACCTTCTTTTCCACAATTGTAACATGCTTTGGACTACATCGTGCGGTTTGGACTTATGTGTCCTTCCCTCCATATTTGTAACTTATCCCCTCCACATAGGTGGTGGTTCTCCTTCCTTAACAACGGTGTTGATCTTTGACGTCTTTCCATCATTGTTGAATCTCCTCTTCTTGAAATGTCCATTCTTATTATTTTGTCCATGATTCCCACCGAAGTGGTTACCATTTACGGCATGTTGATTCCCTCCGCTTATTGTCACCTTAGATGGCTTGCTATCACTTATGGTATTATCATTTTTCGGTTTCTCTCTCTTGGTTGGGTTGACTCATTATCGCGCTCCAATAAGCGAGCCCTATTAACAACATCTGAATACAAACACGGTTTATGAGAGATAAGATATTGGCGTATCTCGGGTTTCAAACCTCTTAGAAACATTAGCGTCATTCTCTCCTCATTATCAACCAAATGGGATACAAACCGGGACAACTTCGGCAAACTTGGCCCGTCTTTTGCGACCACGGTCATATTGTTTTGCTCGACTTGATGAACTCTACTTCTTTCATGTGAGCGAATACTTTCGGGAAAGTACTTGTCGTTGAACAATTCTTGGAACTTTTCCCAAGTCATCTTGATCTGGCGAGGTTGAGTCGCTTCTGATTCCCACCCGATGTCTGCCTCTTCCTTTCATAACATGAAGGTGGCAAAGGGAACCTTTTGCTCCTCGGAGCATCCCAAGACATCAAATATCTTGCGATCTGCTTTATCCACGTCTCCACCTTAGTGGTTTTGGCTCTCCAAAAACTCGGTGGTCCCGGTTCCTTGAATTGCTTAGCGGTGACCGTCCAGGAGTTGCCGGTGTTTCCACTGCATTTTGGATAGGGCTCTCTTTCACGATGTTGCATGAATTGCATAAAGCCTCTGAACATCCCATCGTTCATCATTTGATCGGTGTTGTTATTTACACGAGGATTATTGTCTTCTGTTGCACATTATCACAGGTATTGATCGTTGGTGACTCAGCGGTCTCATGTGCTTCATTCTTGATCTCAACATTTTCGGATGCCATTTTCAAACATTGTCACAAAACAAGGGTTAATTAACATATCACATATTATCCTATACTACGTGAGACCAATTAAATACCAAATAAACTTAGGTAGGTCATACTAGCGAAGAATTCCCCGTCTCTCCCCTCTAGTTCTTGTCTCACATCTCGGCCGGGATCGTATCCTAAGCTTTGATACCAAGCTGTGACACCCCCAAAATAGGTATACATCACCCATCTTGAGTCGCCAAATACATGGTACAAAATACAAATAAAACTTAATTATACAATTGTCGTGTAAAATACGACAAAAAACATATGCTATGAGTTTTAATACAAATATTGTCATCTAGACAATATCCACACTCAATGGAGTCCTCATTACATTTATTATCACACTATTTAACGAGAATAGTGAGGACTACTAATGCTATCATCTGGATGATCACTCAGTTCCCAGAGACTAGTCCCAACTATATTCTCATTTCTGAAGAAACGGTGAAAGAAAAAGGGTGAGCTCAACTAGCCCGATAAGAAATATTATGACTAAGATAATGCGAAATAAATTATCATTAGTCTTGAATAATGTTAAACTAATAAAATACAATAGACATCAAGTTTAAGCTGCGGTGAATAAGCAATCCATTAGAAGAGTCAGTAGAGCATGATATCTACTATCTTACATGATTTAAAATGTTTTCATCAATTTTTATCGGTGAGACTCGACAATAAATAAACCACATCATCGAATCATCCACTGCTACTACGGGCCAGGATATTCATTAAATCATCAATGGTCATGACTATCTTAAGAATAATCCACAGTCATAATCATACCAAAAATTATCCATCAATGCCTTTCTGACAGGCCCTTGAGGACTTTTACCACATCATTTATAACATTACGGTCATGATTATACAAGAATGATCCTGGTCATAATCATACCAAGTCCATCTATGCACGTAAGCCAAAGAAGATGACTTTCATCACAATATAAGCATGAGGATGATGACAATGATATAAGCATTAATCAAGCGAAAATAAGGATAAATATTAAAGACTTTAAATTTATCCAAATATTATCAATCACTTAATAAACTCATAATCTAATATTATTAATATTATAACAATATTTTAATCACTTCATAAACTTATAAACAATTTATTTCAATTGTTTACACTTTACCAAATAATGCATTTAATCATTCAAAAATGCCATACTCATAAGATTTCATCACCAATGATCAAATCCTCATCAAAAATCTGCATATACTACTATATAAGATTCCCAAGCCATAAAATCCTATTTTCCAATTTTGTTACTTCACATAACATATTTAATTCATTTACTCATAACTAGTTCATTTTCATGAAAAAATACCAAATCGATCCCAAAAATATTTCTTTTTTAGGATTTAGCGAGAATATAGTCCCATATTGAACATATATATTTTCTCGAATTTTTAAAATTCATTTACTATTTTTCATATGGCCAAAAGCGCGAATATTTAGACATTTATCATAAATTGTACTTTTGTCCAAAAATTCCAAAATTTACAAGGTATACTCTGTTATATACATGTACTCCCAATAAAAATTTCACCAATTTTGGAGTTAACCACAAGAGTTATAAGGGTTTACTTTTAAAATAGTCTTTTCCCATAAAATCCATAACTCTTAATCTATACATCCAAAAATCGCCATTTTTGGACACAATCTAGAAAACTCATCAAATTATCATTTCAAATTTTTCCGAATTTTTGAGGTCGAAAAAATTACAAACGCCCCTGGCGAAAAACCCTTTTGAATGAAAATACTATTCATATGAATACAAAGGATCATTCACCATGCATGCGGTAATCCACATAGACGAGTTATTCCAACGAGAATAATAAAGAATGGAATAACGAAGAATTCACCATGCATGCGATAGGCCCGCACAGACGAGTTATTCTCAACAAATAATAATAAAGAATGGAACCGGAATGCGAACCGCGAATGAGGATATTCAACAGAATAATAAAGAATGGAACTAGGTCATGCGTAAACCTTGCAGACGAGGATATTCCAACGAAATAATAAAGAATGGAACCGGGTCATGCGTAAACCGCTTGCAGACGATATATTCCAACGAGAATAATAAAGAATGGAATAACAACGAATTCACGGGGCATGCGATAGGCCTTACAGACGAGTTATTCCAACATAATAATAAAGAATGGAATAATAGAAGAATTTCACCATGTATACGGTACTTAGCATGAGCGAGTTATTCAACATAATAATAAGGAATGGAATAACAATAGCTCTCTTCATGAATACGAAAGAAATAATACCCTTACCTTAGAAAAAAGCTGATCTTTGGAGTAGAGAGGTAGCGACTTCTCTTCTTCTTCTTCTCTATAATTTCTCTCTATAATAATTGCTCTATAGCTTTAGTGAATTGGTGAGAAATGAAGGAAGAATGAGCTTCTATTTATAGGAAAATATAGTTTCAATAATTGCACGTTTTGGGGCTCAAAATATTACATTATAATACCTCCCCTTTTTTTTTCATTTTTAATTTAGTCTTGCAAGTATTATCAAACTTGCACCACCTCCCTAATAGTAAATAATGTGAATCAATAGTTCAATCATGTGAATCAATAGTTATAATCATGTGAAAATACGAATTACAGTATAGTACCTCCATCTATACCTCCATTTTTAACTTAGTCATGCAAGTATTATCATTCTTGCACCAACTCCCCTAATAGTAAATGAATGTGAATCAATAGTACACACATGTGAACAAATAGTTATAATCATGTGAATTAATAACAATTAATTGCTCATTTATCCGATTAATTACCTGATTGGTCAATATAACCTCCAGACATCATTTATTATCGAAATAAATGTCGATTTCCACTAACACTAACAATCCCAACACAATGGAAATATTTTTCTCAAAAATTTTATTTTTGAAATTTCAAAGTTTGACTTTGTTTGAAAAAGTCAACTGTTGACTTTTTTGACCAAAAAGTTAAACCCAACAAATTTTGTGTTTATAGTCTATTTCTACTAATTTCATCGTTTTAATCAAATATCACGTCCGTCTCTCAAATTCATCAACTCAATTCGATTTTAATAACATTCATCATTAATATTATAACTCACAATATTTAACAACGAGTGTCGTTCCCGGGAAAGGGGGGGCTTTCAATAAGAATTTCTCCTTATTGGCGGCATTGATTAGGTGACCAAACCTCTCCTTGTGAGAACTTCTAGACATTGTAAATATTGCAATTTAATAATATGAATAACTTTTTCGTCTCAATTATTGATTTAATAATATATCATATTATGCGATGATGATCTTGTGACAATAATCGAATCAATAATATGAGAATATGATGTAACAATTCTTTGTAGCAATAATTGAGTATAAGCGAGTGACTTCTTACGTAAGCATCAATAATCAATATGGTGTGCTACTTATGCAACCACGCGTATTCTTTGTTTTTACTACCGGTAGTTCAACGGTTTTAACGGTAACACTTTCGCCGTTATTTTTATAAAAAGATAATTCTGTCATTTTCTTACTACGAAAATACTTCCGTTGTGGGATCCACCAATGATTGTGCCGTCGTACGGATATTCCCCGATAAAAGAATATTCCCTGACAAAATGAATATTTTATAACAACTTGCATACTTTGCAAAAATTTTCACATATCACCTTTAATTAACCCTTTATCAATTTAACCATTTACGAAATAAAATAATAATTATAAGAAAATTGAATACTTTCATTTCATAAAATTTGGGGCCATTAGAGAGTCAAAGAATCTACATGAAATGACTGTTCAACAATTATATGGCAACCTTCTTACATACAAACTGGAGCTGACTCAACGAGCAGAAACTCTATCTGAAGGAAGAAAGAAGGATAAAGGTGTTTCTCTCAAAGCAGCTGAAAACATCTCCAAAGTCAACACTGAAGTTGACTCTGACTATGATGAAGATGACGATGAGGACTTTGCAATGCTGGTGAAAAGACTTAGAAGGTTCATGCATTAAGGCAAAATCAGCAAGCCAAAGAAAGTCAACAACTACAGCAGCCAAGAGCAGATAAACGATCTATGCTACAACTGCAAGAAGCCTGGCCATTTCATTGCTAACTGCAACAAACCTCTCAGAGAAGAACTAAAGAAGAAATCACATCCAAAGAAGGAATTCAAAGGCAATAAAACACCTCAGAAGAGAGACAGAGGCCTTATAGCTAGAGGATCGTGGAGTGACTCAGACAATGATTCAACTCCCGAATCTGGAGATGATGAAGATCCTCAAAGGGCAAATCTTTGCCTGATGGCCAAGCATGCAAAGGACAAAAAGAACTCCAACATACATGAAATAAGTATAGATGAGGTATTTGACTTCAACTCTCCTGATGTAGACATTGATGATTTAAGAACTGCACTACATCGCATAACATCTGATCTGCATCAATACATGAAATGGTTTAGAGTTCTGTCTAAGGACTATTCACTTCTTCAAAAGGAGAAAGAGAAAGTTCAAGAAGAACTGGAAACAGCCCTTCTAAGTACTGACTCGCTCTCCAAGTTTGAAGCTGAGAATAAGCTCTTAAAAAAGACCAATGAGCTCAATGCATAAAGAGAGTCAAGTCTAACCTCTTAAATTGAGGAACTAGAGAAGACAATCTATACATGGAATAAATTCTCTTCATCCATGGACTCCCTGATCTCTAGTCAAAGAAGTGTCACTGACAGAACAAGTTTAGGCTTTGGGGAATCCACGTCAGAGCCATGTGTGGAAAAGGTAAAGGAAACTAGCACTAGTAATGCTTCAAGTTTTAGTAGAGGCATTATATTTGTGAAATCCTCACTTGTTTCTTTCACTCGTGATTCTTGGTCCCAAGAGTCCTAGAAAGAACCTAGATGTTTACTTAAGACCTCTTATAGACGAGTTGAAGGTATTGTGGGAGGATGGAGTACAAACTTGGGATGTTTCCACGAAAACAAATTTCAACCTTAGGGCAGCGGTTATGTGGACTATAAGTGACTTTCCTACTTATGGTATGTTATCTGGATGGAGTACACACGGGAAGTTGGCTTGTCCATATTGTATGGATCATACAAAGTCTTTCAATCTATCAAATGGTTGAAAGCCATGCTGGTTTGATTGTCATTGTCGTTTCTTGCCGGTAGATCACCCATTTCGAAGAAATAGAGAAAACTTCAGGAAAGGAAAAGTAGATCATGATATGCCAGCAACGCGACTGTCGGGGACGGAGATGCGTGACCATGTGATGAGATTGTTGGTCAATCCATTCAGTAAGATTGTTACCTCTGAAATTATCGATGGGTTTGGCGTGTCTCATAATTGGGTTTGGAGAAGCATCTTTTGGGAACTGCTATATTGGTCTGCAAATTTGATTTGTCATAATCTAGACGTGATGCATATTAAGAAGAATGTGTTCGACAATGTGTTTAACACCGTGATGGGTGTTGCGGGCAAGACGAAAGATAATGATAAGGCACGGTTGGACATGAAAGATATTTATAAGCATCCTGGATTAGAACTTTATGAATCTACTAATGGTAAGATGGTCAAACCGTATGTAAGATACACATTGTCCAAAAAGTAGGTTGAAGATGTGTGAACATGGATAAAGTCTCTGAAACTACCAGATGGATATGCATCAAACATTACAAGGTGTGTTACAGGTGGGAAATGCAAGGGATGAAGAGTCATGATTGTCATGTGTTCATGGAAAGACTCATGCCTATAATATTTCGGGACTTGCTTGATAAACCAATATGGGATGCTTTGAATGATCTTAGTCATTTCTTCAGAGACATATGTTCAAAAAAGTTAAATGAAAAGGACGTGTATATACTTGAGAAGAACATCATTGAGATCACGTGTAAGCTTGAAAAAATATTCCCTCATGCTTTTTTCGACTCTATGGAGCATTTGTAAATCCATCTACCCTATGAAGATCGTGTTGGTGGCCCAGTTCAATATAGATGGATGTACCCTTTTGAGAGGGTCATGGGAAACCTTAAGAGAAAGGTGAAGAATAGAGCTTATGTCGAGGAGTCGATATGTGAGGCATAAAATTTTGATGAGATATCTACAGTTGTCTCAGACTATTTTCCTGACGAAGTCTTGACAAAGGCCAATCGAGTCCCGAGACATGATGATGGGGGCAATGTTGAACTAAATGGTCGGCTTTCTATATTTGGTTTATCGGGTCACGCTTATGGAAAAGGAAAGTGCATATTGTGACACCCCCAAATCCAGGTACTTCAATTCCACAGGATTTGGTGTTCACTATACAAATATCATTTATCTATCTACCCGTAACAAATGCAAACCATGCAATAGATAGAATAAATCCTCCCCTTAAGGGGTTATAACATCAGAATAAAAATTTCAATCCCAGGTCTAACTAACCTTTAACATCTGTGTGGAACATAAACAAATAATAAGTCTTACATAACATTAACATAAGTTTGGAAAATGAATACACAATCACATAAACAACAAGTCTTCATCATTTGCTAATCTTGCCCTTCCCTTTGCTAGTAGAAGGCTTATTGGACCTTTCATTCTTAACTGCAATGTTATTATTACGCAAGAGTGAGCACGATTGCCCACAAATATAATAATGAAACAAAAATATAATAACATGCGAGAGAATCAAAGACTTCTGGAATAAAACTCAACTTTTGAATCAAGAATGAATAACAAGAGTTAAAATAACTTCTGAGGGTCATAAGACCTTGAACTATGTGCACAATACTATACTGTGCACAATATCTTAATGCTAAAGCGTAAATAATCCCCTATAACAGGGTTGTTCATCTCAGTTTGACATTAGAGTCTGCACCAAAGGAAGTTTGGTTTGGATAATTCAACAAGGTTTCTGAAATTTAGAACGTTCATCAACTATGGACTAGTCGAATCAAAAAGGGTTCGCTAGTCTAACAAAGTTCAACAATAACTGATATTTAAATCGAATAACAATCTCAAGAGGTATACAATAGAATAAGTATTGTATAGCAGAATCATACTTTCAAAAGATTAATAATTTTAAATATAACAAATTGAACTTGATCAATAGTAACGAGAATTTATTCGATGTACTTTCATAAACTTGATTAACAATAACAAGTAGGGTTAGGAAACTTGTCTCGTGTGTAGATTACACGTTAATTTATACACGTTCCTTGATTTAATCCTACATACCATTTACATTCACAATACCAGTCAATTATAACGTAATTAGTCATCACAAGTTCATTCTATTTGTTTAACTCGGATTATGACTATACTTAGTCAAATTACCACACTTACTGTCACATAATTTGCAGTTCACGAACAATAAGCTAACTATGCATTCAATAATTCAATTCACACATAAATGTGTTATTAATATGTTAAGAATTTATTCTAACGTCTCGTTATACGTCTAACATAATTTTATGTTCCTTAGATTTGGTTACTATCACATTTCTAGACTTGAATAATTAAAAATTTTCATTTCTGGACAATAATTAAAAGTGGTAATACTGTATACCATCATCGAAACTTAATCTACATTGTCATTGCAAGTAATCGTATAGGCGTGGAGTTGGCAATGCCAAGGCCATGGCGAACTAGTACCAGTTCTGTAATTCACGAAAATTTGTAGAACATGGCCAAAACCTCCAATTAATTTGTTCTTACACGAATTTAGACATACCCAAACACTAAAATACACATATAACTACTACCCAACCCTTCTAGCATGATTTTAACAAGTTTAAACACAAAATTTTCAGAATCAAAACATGTAATTTCATTGTTCTTGATGTTCTTGAAAGTTTTGAACACAAAACATAAAAATTAACACTACGGGTTTGTTATAACACCAAATCCGTCAATTCGAAGTTTGATTTCTTCGTTTTAACATGCATAATTATATACAAGTGTAAAATTTATGATAAAACATATTATTAATTTATTAAATTTGCGTGTAAGGGCCATATTTCTATACTCTAAAATTTTGAAGCAATAATATACGTCATATTTTTATGAAACTGATGATATGGAAATCTACAATATATAGTAAAAACATGTTATGCTAACATATTATCACATATATATCCACATAATCACTACCATCTCCAATTACAGAGATTTTAACAGAACTTGAAAGCCATTTTCATGAAAACTTTTAATAACGTAAAATAGAAATTGGGTTGAAGAGATTACCCAAAGTGTAGATGAGTAGAGATAAAACCTTTCTCAATTAATTCTTCAATCACACAACTCACAAATTCCCTCAATAATTTCTCAATATCTCTCTGTGATTTGCTTTACCAGACTTAGAAAATAAAATACTTAGCAAAATAAAGGAAGGAAGACGTATATAATTATAAAAACTGACGCAGTTGTGGTCAGTTACTCCAATTCGTGGTTAACTGCCCAACTCCCAATAGGGCTCCGTTTGGCTAGCCTTAAAAGGCTCATTCCCATTTAATTTTATAAATCTCTTATACTATAGTTTAATAATGTCACACCCATTTACGCAATAAATCAAATATCTTATTTAATTTAATTTTAAATAAAATATAATAATTTCTCATTAATTCACATAGTCACGTAATTAAATTTCTCGTTTATTAATTATGTAAAATTATTAAATCTCTAATTAATTATTAAATTAATTAAAATAACATTAGGCTTATTAAATATTTATTTTAATTCAATAAGCTCACATTATTACATACTTTAAATAAATCAATTCTCTACATTAATTTAATAATATAACACATATAATTAAGTTAAGCTACCACAACTTCATCAATTAATTATTTAATCTAATAATTGAATCCTTAGAAAATATTTATTTAATTTAATAAATATTAAAATTAAATTACAAAATCTCGTTTGTCACACATATTCCTTTATGAGCAAGAATTACATTTTGCGCATACTTACATTCTTCTCAATTGCGAGGAGATTGATGAATTTGTGAGGTATACATGTAAAATTCATATGTATTAGACCTATATCTTAACCTGCAATCTCATACTAATATATGTTAATGTTTATAAAATTATATAGAACATACGATGACGAGTTAAAAGCAAATCAGCCCGACATCACTGATAAAGATATTCAAGTTAGTCGTGATCAAAAATTTGCTCTTTGGCTAAAGGACAAAGTAAGTTAAGCTAATTAAGAATGACATATATCGTATTAATTTATGAATGTATTTAATTTAATAGAATTTTTGTAGGCTCTTAATGAGGGAACGATTCCTCCAAATATACAAGTCCTAGCTATGGGTCCAAACAGGGACCAAGTCATTCACAATGGTTACAAAATAAATGGATGTGAATTTTATATAAAGACATATGGTCGCGGTAAAAGAACAACTAATACTGGAGTGTGTGTTCAAGGAGATTGTTACAATGAGCTTGGTCATGCCTTTTATGGGGAGTTGGAGGAAATCGTAGAGTTATCGTACAAGGGCACGTACGGGGGTCATATTAATTTGTTCAAGTTCGTTGGTTTGATTCAGAAAAAGGGATTCGTGTTGACATGCATGGAATCGTCGATATTGACCTCCATAGGTCTGTGTACTCCAACGAACCGTTTATTTTACCAACTCAAATAGTACAAGTATACTACACTCCTAGTCCTTTTAGGAAAAGGAATAGGCCGCCTACAGATTGGCAAGTTGTAATTCATAATCCCGCGCGCAGTCGTGTCCAAGTAATCGACAAGGATTTCTACCAAGAGGAGATGCTTCATAGACCACCTATAATAAATATAGAGGACAACAATGAATTAATCCAGTTAGAGGGTGGAGATGAACTCGATGAATTGGATCCCGAGATGCTTATTGTGCCGGATATGACAATCTTATCGAGGAAGAGTTATTGACTGACACCAACACAGAATCTGAAGAAGAAGATGGTTTTGAATCTCCGATACTTGTACAAAATGATTCTGACTCAGACAATGATTTTCATTAAAATGTATGTTTAGTTTTAATTGTATTACAATGAATTACATATAGGAATGTTCTCTATATCCTTAACATGTTTATGTACCTTTCATTTATAGTTGTCATAGTTAACTATTTTGCAGTCATGTTTATGTACCTTTCATTTATAGTAATCGTAGTTAACTATTTCATACAATTAATTATCATTATTGTTCTTTTCTATAAAATATATGTTTAGTTTTAATTGTATTACATACAATTAAATATATACATGTTCTCTATATCCTTGACATATTTATGTACCTTTCATTTATAACTCATACTAACATCCTAAATTTTTTATTTATAGATGTCTTCTGAACCAGCAGCACGAAAGCGCAGGTTGGGTCGGGGCCCTAATCATGTGCTGAAGGCCCCGGCTAATCCGAATGATCGCATTCTCATACATATCTGTCCTCCTCAAGAAAGCACATATGTGACGCCCCCAAAATAGGTATACATCACCCATCTTGAGTCGCCAGATATATGGTACAGAACTCAACTACAAACTTAATTATGCAACTGTCGGGCAAAATACGACAAAACATAGCTGAGAGTTTAAACACGAATATTGCCTTCTAGACAATATCCACATTCAATGGAGTCCTCATTACAATTATTATCATACTATTTTATAAAAATAGTGAGGACTACTATAGCCACCATCTCGAACCATCAATCCATTCCCCGACTCGTCCCATCTATATTCTCATTTCCTGAAGAGAACAATGAAAGAAAAGGGTGAGCTCAACTAGCCCAGTAAGAAATATTATGACTAAGATAATGCAGAATAAATTATCCTTAGCCTTCAACAATATAACACTGATAAAATACAATAAACATCAAGTTTAACTGCAGCGGAATAAGCAATCTATTAGAAGAGTCAAGTAGAACATAATGTCTACTATCTCCTCTAGATTAAAAGTCCATCGTTAATATTTCATTCCTGTAATAATCATCAACCGTTCTTTGTCATACCCAAGACAAAAAGAACTATCATCACATGTCTTCACCTGAACCACCAAAGATTATAGTTAAATCCATAATTCATTTTTATAATTATGTACATAAATAATTTCTCCTTGCCACAAAGGCTTAATAGAATTTTACTCAATATCCTTACCCCAAAGGCTAAAGATATTCAAATGTAATAACAATGATCATACCAATCAGTTGTCTACCTTTGCACTACGGGCCAAAAATATTTAACTATAAAACCAATGGTCATGATCATACCTGTAAGACCCCAACTTTTATGAATAAAGATGAATTTTCTATAATTATCATTTTTGAATGAATTTTATATAATGTTATAGTTGTGGGTAATATTTATAAATTTTGCAAAGTACGCAAGTTGTTATTCGATTGGTTGAGGAATATTCATTTTAAACAGGGAATATTCGTACGATGGCACAATCATTGGTGGACCCCACAACAGAATTATTGTCGGATTGAGAAAATGACAAAATATTTTTTATGAAAATAATAGCGGAAGTTTTACCGTTAACTTTTGAAACACCCGATGTTAAAAGTACAGGAATACACGTTGTTGCATAGTAGCACACGGTATTGATTATGGATGCTTACGTGAGAAGTCATTCAATTTTATTCAATTATTGTCGATATTTTATATATTATTAAATCAATAATTAAGATGACAGAGTTATTAATATTATTATTTGCATTATTAACGATGTCTAGAAGTTCTGTCAAGGAGAGGTTTGGTCACTTAATTGCGCTCCAATAGGGAGAAATCCTTATTGGAAAGCCTCCTCTTTCCTGGGAACGACCTGGTCGATTAATAGTGTGAATAATAATAATGATGATGAAGTTTTATTTTATTAGTATTATTAATGTAATAAAACAGAAAAGCTTTTTATATAAAACAGAATACTTTTATAAAGTTATTCGTTTTATTAGGCTAATAGTAAAATCTTTTTATATAAAACAAAATACTTTTATAAAGTTATTCGTTTTATTAGACAATAATTAGAATATATTATACTTTATTATGCATAGTGTTTGCATAGTGCCTGCATAGTATTTGCATAGTAAAATCTTTTTAAAAGTTATTCGTTTTATTAGATTATAAATAGAATATATTATATTTTATTGTAAACCAATATGGACCATCCGCTTAAAGTAAATCGATCCGACCGTTCATGGATTGAATACTTATTCACCAATTCTTCTATAAATAGAAGCTCATTCCTTCATTATTTCTTAAGAATTCACTGAAACTCTAGAGAGAGAAACTGTAGAGAGAATTAATCTTCTACCTTGAGCGTATTTCTTTAGCGTTTAAGAAAGCTTTGAGCGTAGTGCAAGTTTCTTCAATTATATCCCCGCCTACCGCCGTGAGTACTCTTCTTTTATAAGGTAAGGGGTATTTTTTCCATATTCATGAAGAGAACTTCATTATTCCATTCTTTATTATTCTCATTGGAATAACTCAGATACGCGATCTCACCCTATACTTGGTGATTTCTCATTGTTATTCTATTCTTTATTATTCGCTTGAATATCCTCGTGCATGTGTTATACTGTGGGACTCGGTTCCGCCTTTATTATTCTGTTGGAATATCATGTATGCATGCGCTTACTACCGGACTCGGTTACATTATTTATTATTCTCGCTGGAATAACTCGCTCATGCCAAGCAAGTACATGGCATGCATGGTGATTTCTTTGTTATTCCATTCTTTATTATTCATTTGAAACATCCCGTCGATGCGAATTTTACCGACACGGTTCCGTTATTTATAATTACATTGAATAACTTTTGTCTGCGCGGCAACCGCATGCCCGTGATTTCTTTTGTTATTCCATTCTTTATTATACTCTGGGTTGGTTAAAGTTTTGACTTCTATACTCCATGAAATTAGTGGAATATCCTTGACATTTGCACTTCATTCAGTATCTTTTCGTGGAAATATTCTTCTGAGCATTCTTGAATTTTACTCTACAAAGAAGTATCATGTTGACAATTTGGACGTTATTAGTTCTGAATAAATTAATTCTTGAACTTGTTTTATTGAATTCTTATATCATTGTCATCATCCTCATATTTATATTTTGTTGAAAGTCATTTGTGGCTCAGAAGTGCATAGATGGACTTGGTATGATTATGACCGTGGATTATTCAAGTGCGTAATCATGACCGTAATTTTACAAATGATGTGGTAAAAGTCCTCATTGGCCCGTAGTGCATTGATGGATAGTTGTTGGCATGATTATGACCATTGATGAATATACGAATATCCTTGGCCCGTAGTGCATGGATAATTTGTGGTTGTGATACTAATGAATATCCTTGATCAGTAGTCTGTGGGATGATGTGGATTATTTATTGTCGAGTCCCAAATGATAAAAGTGATGAAAAACCTTTTAAATCATAAAAGATAGTAGATTTTATTCTCTACTTGACTCTTTTAATGGATTATATGTTTCGCTGCAGTTAAACTTGATGTCTATTGTATTTTATCAGTTTAACATTGTTGAAGACTAATGATAATTTATTCTGCATTATCTTAGTCATAATATTTCTTACTGGGCTAGTTGAGCTCACCCTTTCTTTCACTGTTCTCTTCAGGAAATGAGAATGTAGTCGGGACTAGTCGGGGAATGGAGTGACGGTCCAGATGATAGTATTAGTAGTCCTCACAATTCTGTTAAATAGTGTGATAATAAATGTAATGAGAACTTATTCTGAGAGTGGATATTGTCTAGAAGACAATGTTTGTATTAAAATTCACAGCTCTCTTGTTGTATATTTAAGATTGTATTTGTATTCTGTACCATGTATTTGGCAACTCAGAATAGGTGATGTATACCTATTTTGGGGGCGTCACAGTTGTTATCAAAGCTTAGGGATATGATCTCTGGCTGAGATGTGAGACAAGAACTAGGAGGGGAGAGACGGGGAATTCTTTCGCTAGTATGACCTACCTAAGTTTATTTGATATTTAATTGGTCGATTAGAGTATAGGGATAATATGTGATATGTTAATTAACCCTTGTTTTTTGGCAATGTTTGAAAATGGCATCCGAGAATGTTGAGAACATAAATGGAGCACAGGAGCCCGTTGAGTCTCCACAGATCAATAATCAGGATAATGTGCATCAGGAAGGCGACAATCCTCAGGAAAACAACAACACTGACCAGATGATGAACGATGGAATGTTCAGAGGATTTATGCAATTCATGCAACATCGTGCAAGAGCGGCTCTCAGATAAAATGTAGGTGGAAACACTGGCAACTCTCGAACGGTCACCGCTAAGCGATTCAAGGAACTGGGACCACCGGAGTTTTTAGAGAGCCAAAACCACTTAAGGCGAGACGTGGATAAAGCGGATCTGCAAGATATTTGATGTCTTGGGATGCTCCGAGGAGCAAAGGTTCCTTTGCCACCTTCATGTATTGCGTGCGGCAGGCGATTCTTGGTGGGACTCAGAAAGCGCGATTCAACTCGCCGCACCAAGATGTCTTAGGAAAAGTTTCAAGAATTTTTCAACGACAAGTACTTTCCCGAAAGTATTCATCACATGAAAGAGGTAGAGTTCATTAAACTGGAACAAAACAACATGACTGTGTCGCAGTACGAAGCCAAGTTTGTCGAGTTTTCCCGATTTGCGTCCCATTTGGTTGATAATGAGGAGAGAATGACGCGAATGTTTCTAAGAGGTTTGAAACCCGAGATATGTCAATATCTTATCTCTCATAAACTGTGTTTGTATTCAGATGTTGTTAATAGGGCTCAGTTATTGGAGCGCGATAATGAGTCAACCAAACCAAAAGAGAGTAGCCGACAAAATGATAATACTAGTGATAGCAGTCATCGAAGCGGTGACAATAAGCGTGAAGGGAATTAACATGCCAGAAATGGTAACCACTTCGGTGGTAATCATGGCCAAAACAATAAGAATGGACATTTCAAGAAGAGGAGATTCAACAATGATGGAAAGACGTCCCGCATCAAAGACTAGCTTGTTAAGAAAGAGAACGATCACCTATCATATGCTTCAAATGCGGAGGGGAGGGACACATCACTCCAAACTGCGCGATGCCGTCCAAAGCATGTTATAATTGTGGAAGAGAAGGTCACCTAGCCCGATTTTGTAGTTCACCGAAGACAAGTTCAGCTAGGATGGAGGCACCAAAGGACACCCCAGAAAAAGTCAAAGCCAGTAGTGCAAGGGAGAGCGTTTTTCGTGACCTCCCAGAAAGCAAGGAACCCGAATGAGGTCATCACGGGTAAGCTTATCATAAACTCTAGCGAAGTATATACCTTATTTGATACCGGTTCTACCCATTCTTTTATTTCTCCTACTTGCGCTCAATGTTTAAATTTGACTCCGGAGAAATTAGACTTTGACTTATCTGTTGAAACTCTGTTGGGAGAAACCTTCATTACATCCACTGTTTATAAGTCTTTTTTGGTTCCAATCGGTACCCTCACATTACCTGTCGATCTTATTTCATTGAAAATACTTGCATTTGATGTAATTCTAGGGATTGATTGGTTAACTACTCATCATGCAAAAATTGATTGTTTTCATAAGGTTGTTAGCTTTCATATTCCTAATCAACCTATTATGCGAATTCAAGAAACCAAACCATTAAAATCAATCACTGTCATCTCAAGCCATAAAGCTAGTCATTTATTGAAAAACGGATGTCAAGCTTTCTTAGCTCATGTCACGGATCTAAACAAAAATACGTCAGTTTTGAATGATATTTCTATTGTTAATGAATTTCCGACGTATTCCCTGAAGAACTTCCCCCGCCTACCCCAGGCGTGAAATTGAATTTTGTATCGACCTTGAACCTAGTACAAAACCCATTTCAAAGCCCCATATCGAATGGCTCTATTGAACTTCGAGTTAAAAGACCCAATGCAGGAATTGTTAGACATTGGCTTTATTCGTCCCTAGTACTTCTCCTCGGGTGCTCTGTTCTATTCGTGAAGAAGAAAGATGGGAGTATGCAACTTTGTATTTATTATCTGGGTTGAATCATGTCACCATCAAAATAGGTACCCATTGCCACGTATTAATGACCTGTTTGACCAGTTACAAGACGCCAAATTCTTTTCAAAGATTGATCTTTCTTTCCGGATATCACCAATTGAAGATTAGAACCGATGACATTCCTTAGACGGCTTTCAGAACTCGGTACGGGCATTATGAATTCCTAGTCATGTCTTTTGGATTGACTAATGCTCTTGCTGCCTTCATGAATATGATGAACCGAGTATTCAAGGAATATTTGGATCACTTTGTGGTCGTCTTTATTGATGACATCCTTATTTATTCCAAAAGCCGTGAATATCATGAGCAACACATGAGGCTGACACTCCAAAAGCTTCATGAATATAAGCTTTATGAAAAGTTGAAGAAATACGAGTTCTGGCTTGAGGAAGTAGCATTCCTTGGGCACGTGGTATCAAGTCATGAAATATCTATTGATCCAGCAAAGATTGAAGCTATTCAAAGATGGGAGCAACCTAAATCAGTGACCGAAGTACGTAGCTTTCTCGGCTTAGCTGGTTATTATCGGAGATTTGTAGAAGGGTTTTCTCGAATCGCTACTCCCTTAACTCAGCTGACTCGGAAAGATACAAAATTCGGTTGGAGCGAGGAATGTGAGAAGAATTTTTAAGAACTCAAGAGAAGACTCATTTCAAAGACTGCTCGACAATACCATCCTGCCTCGGAGGGATTTGTCATCATGATGATGCTTCGAGCAAAGGGTTAGGATGTGTTCTCATGCAACATGGGAAAGTCATAGCCTATGCCTCTCGACAACTCAAAGAATATGAGAGGAATTATCCTACTCATGATCTAGAGTTAGCGTGCGCTAACCATTTTTGCACTAAAGATTTGGAGGCATTACTTGTATGGGGAAAAAGTGGAGATCTTTACGGATCATAAAAGCCTCAAATATTTCTTCACTCAAAAGGAACTCAACATGCACGGCAATGACGTTGGCTTGAATCATTGAAAGATTATGATCATACCATCCAATACCATCCTGGAAAAGCAAATGTGGTAGTATGTCGATTGAGTAGAAAGATTATATCGGCAATGAAAAGCGATATTATCAACGCAAAGGCCCATTTTGTATGACTTGCAAAGGATGGAGATAAAGATAAAGACTCCAGGGACTCAATTGATGATGGAAAATATACGAGTGGAACCGACTTTAATCGATAAAGTTAAGCTACTCAAGCTACAGACCTGGAGCTGATGCATATGAGGAAGAAAGTACAAGAAGGTGCTATGCCAGAAGCAAGAATCGATGAAGAAGGAATACTTCGAGTCAACTCCAGACTTTGTGTTCCTAACGACCTTGATTTAAAGTATAAAATCATGATAGAGGCGCAAAACACACCATTTTCAATCCATCCTGGGAGTACCAAAATGTATCATGATCTTCGACATACATGTTGGTGGGGCAATATGAGGAGGGAGATAGCGCTGTTTATCTCAAGGTGTTTAACTTATCAATGAGTCAAGGCGGAGCATCAAGTACCAAAAGGTCCATTGCAACCACTTGAAATTCCAGAATGGAAGTGGGAGCACATTACCATGGATTTCGTTACTGGTCTTCCCAAGGTTTCTTAGGGTATAGATGTAATTTGGGTCATTGTTGATAGATTGACCAAGTCTGCTCATTTCTTACCTATACGAGAAACTTATACACTTTAACGTCTTTCTCGTATATACATAAATGAGTTTATAAGATTGCATGGTATGCCAGTATCTATAGTTTCTGATCGAGACCCAAGATTCACTTCACGATTTTGGGTTAGTTTGTAAAAAGCTATGGGCACGGATTTACGATTTAGTTCGGCATATCATCCTCAAAAGGACGGACAATCAGAGAGGACTATTCAAACTCTTGAAGATTTATTAAGACTATGTGTCCTTGACTTCAAGGGAAGTTGGGACAAGTTCTTACCATTGGTGGAGTTTTCCTACAACAACAATTATCAAGCAAGCATTGACATGGCTCCATTCGAAGCTTTGTATGGAAGAAAGTGTCGTTCTCCAGTATGCTGGGATGAGGTGGGTGAAGCAACGTTGTTGGGACCGGAGTTAGTATGTATGACTACGGAAAAGATACAAACGATCCGGCAACGTATAAAAACCTCACAAGACCAACAAAAGAGTTATGCTGATCTTCATCGAAAGGACATGGAATTCGATATTGGAGATCATGTGTTGTTACGTGTTGCTCCATGGAAAGGAGTTACGAGATTTGGAAAGAGAGGAAAGCTCAATCCTCGATTCATTGGCCAATTTTTAATCCTCGATCGAGTAGGGACTGTAGCCTATAGAATCGCTTTATCGCCTAGTATGTCTCGTGCTCATAATGTTTTTCATATATCCATGTTACATAAATATGTGAAAGACCCGAACCACCTTATTGAGTTAGAACCGGAAGAAATAGCGGAAGATTTAACGTATGAAGAGGTTTCTGTTCAAATCTTGGATAAGAAGGAACATATTCTACGCTCCAAGGTTATACCTCAAGTCAAAGTTTTATGGAGGAACCACGATGTTGAGGAAATGACCTGGGAGTTAGAATCTAAAATGAAATCAAGGTATCCTTACCTCTTTGACATACCAGGTACGTACCCTAATTTCGAGGGCGAAATTTCATAAGAAGGGGAGATTGTAAGACCCCAACTTTTATGAATAAAGATGAATTTTCTATAATTATCATTTTTGAATGAATTTGATATAATGTTATAGTTGTGGATAATATTTATAAATTTTGCAAAGTACGCAAGTTGTTATTCGATTGGTCGGGGAATATTCGTTTTAAATAGGGAATATTCGTACGACGATACAATCATTGGTGGACCCCACAACAGAATTACTGTCGGATTGAGAAAAAGATAAAAATATTTTTTATGAAAATAACGGCGGAAGTTTTTATAGTTAACTGTTGAAACACCCGGTGTTAAAAGTACATGAATACGCGTGGTTGCATAGTAGCACACGATATTGATTATGGATGCTTACGTGAGAAGTCATTCAGTTTTATTCAATTATTGTCGATATTTTATATATTATTAAATCAATAATTGAGATGACAGAGTTATTAATATTATTATTTGCATTATTAACAATGTCTAGAAGTTCTGCCAAGGAGAGGTTTGATCACCTAATTGCGCACCAATAGGGATAAATCCTTATTGGAAAGCCCCCTCTTTCTTGGGAATGACCTGGTCGATTAACAGTGTGAATAATAATAATGATGATGAAGTTTTATTTTATTAGTATTATTAATGTAATAAAACAGAGAATCTTTTTATATAAAACAGAATACTTTTATAAAGTTATTCATTTTATTAGACAATAATTATAATATATTATACTTTATTATGCATAGTATTTACATAGTGCCTGCATAGTGTTTGCATAGTAAAATCTTTTTAAAAGTTATTCATTTTATTAGATTATAAATAGAATATATTATATTTTATTATAAAATAATCTGAACCGTCCGTTTAAAGTAAATCGATCTGGACCGTTCATGGATTGGTTACTATTCAGTCAATTCTTCTATAAATAGTAGCTCATTCCTTCATTATTTCTTACGAATTCACTAAAACTCTAGAGAGAGAAACTGTAGAGAGAATTATTCTTCTATCTTGAGCGTATTTCTTTAGCGTTTAAGAAAGCTTTGAGCGTAGTGCAAGTTTCTTCAAGTATATCTCTGCCCTACCGTCGGAGTACTTTTCTTTATAAGGTAAGGGGTATTATTTTTTTTCATATTCATGAAGAGAACTTCTGTTATTCCATTCTTTATTATTCTGTTGAATAACCTGTATACGCGGTCTACCCTATACTTGGTGATTTCTGTTGTTATTCTATTCTTTATTATTCTGTTGGAATATCCTGCACATGCGTTATCGCGGGGACCGGTTCCGCTCTTTATTATTACTCCGTTGGAATATCCTCATGCAATGCGCTTTATTACTTGGACTCGGTTCTATTATTTATTATTCTGTTGTAATAACCTGTCTATGCGAAGTACCGCATGCATGGTGATTTCTGTTGTTATTCCATTCTTTATTATTCTGTTGAAACATCCTGTCGATGCGAATTTCGCCTGACCTGGTTCCATTATTTATTATTCTGTTGGAATAACCTGTCTATGCGAAGTACCGCATGCCTGGTGATTTCTTTTGTTATTCCATTCTTTATTATACTTAGTTGGTTAAAGTTTTGACTTCTATACTCCATGAAATTAGTGGAATATCCTTAACATTTGCGCTTCATCTAGTATCTTTTTGTGGAAATATTCTTCTGAGCATTCTTGAATTTTACTCTACAAAGAAGTATCATGTTGACAATTTGGACGTTATTAGTTCCTGAATAAATTAATTCTTGAACTTGTTTTATTGAATTTTTATATCATTGTCATCATCCTCATATTTATATTTTGTTGAAAGTCATTTGTGGCCTGTAGTGCATAGATGGACTTGGTATGATTATGACCAGGGATTATTCGGCGTAATCATGACCGTAATATTACAAATGATGTGGTAAAAGTCCTCAATGGCCCGTAGTGCATTGATGGACAACTGTTGGCATGATCATGACCATTGATGAATACACGAATATCCTTGGCCCGTAGTGCATGGATAATTTGTGGTTGTGATACTAATGAATATCCTTGGTCAGTAGTGCGGGGGATGATGTGGATTATTTATTAAGTTGAGTCACAAAGAATAAAAGTGATGAAAAACCTTTAAATCATAAAAGATAGTAGATTTTATTCTCTACTTGACTCTTTTAATGGATTGTATGTTCACCGCAGCTTAAACTTGATGTCTATTGTATTTTATCGGTTTAACATTGTTAAAGACTAATGATAATTTATTACTCGCAAAGATCTTAGTCATAATATTTCTTCTTGGGCTAGTTGGGCTCACCTTTCTTTCACTTTATTCTCTTCGAAATGAGAACGTGGCGGGACTAATCGGGGAACGGGTAAGTGACGGTCTGGATGATAGTATTAGTAGTCCTCACTATTCTCATTAAATAGTGTGACAATAAATGTAATCAGGACTTATTTTGAGAGTGGATATTGTCTAGAAGACATTGTTTGTATTAAAACTCACAGCTCTCTTGTTGTATATTTAAGATTGTATTTGTATTATGTACCATGTATTTGGCGACTCAGAATAGGTGATGTATACCTATTTTGGGGGCGTCACACAACCAATCAATTGTCTGTCAGTGCACTACGACCAAAGACATTCAGCAGTTAACTAATGGTCATGATCCTGCTAATCACATCATCGAATTATCCATGCACTACAGGCCAAGGATATTCGTTATTATCACCAGTGGTTATGATCATGTCATACACATGTTCATCTTTGCACCTAAGCCAAAGATATACAACTATAAAATCAATAATCAACAGTCCATCTATGCACGTAAGCCAAAGATATACAACAATAAAACCAATAATCAACAATTCGTCTTTGCACGTAAGCCAAAGATATGCAACTGTAAAATCAATAATCAACATTCCATCTTTGCACGTAAGCCAAAGATAACTAAATTAAGGATAAATATTAAAGACTTTAAGCATTAATCAAACGAAATCAAGGATAAATATTAAAGACTTTGAATTTATCCAGAGTTTAAAAAAAAATATCCAAATTGTCAACATGAGACTGCTTTGTGGAGTAAAATTCAAGAATAATATTCATGTACCAAAAATAATTTGGACAGAACGGAAATATATTTTTCAGGTGAATAGTACCCCGTGAATAATACTTCAGGAATAGTACCCCGTGAATAGTACCCCGACACGAAAAGTGTCCCGAATACCCGAGTGAATGATACTAGAGTGAATAGTAACCCAGTGAATAGTAACTCGTGAATAGTACTCGCACGAAAAAGTACCCCTAATACCCGAGTGAATAATACTAGAGTGAATAAAGAATCGGGTGAATAGTAACTTAGTGAATAGTAACTCATAAAAAAATACCAAAGAAAATGATATTCCATGATTTAGTACAAAAGAAATGATATCTCGCATTTAGTATAATAGAATATACTAAACCGTAAATGGATTTTCACTCCGCCATGCAGTAATCCACGTAGACAAATCATTTGCACAATTTAATAAAGAATGAATACGAAGGATCATTCACCATGCATGCGGTAATCCACATAAACAGGTTCTTACAACAGAATAATAAAGAATGGAATAACAGAAGAATTCACCATGCATGCGGTAGTCCGTGTAGACAGGTTATTCCAATAGAATAATAAATAATGGAACCAGGTCATGCGTAATCCGCATGCATGCGGAGTTATTCCAATTGAATAATAAAGAATGGAACCAGTCATTCGTAATCCGCATGCATGTGGATATTCTAACGAGTAATAATAAAGAATGGAACCAGTCATGCGTGAATCCGTATGCACCGGATATTCCAAATGTAATAATAAAGAATAGAATAACAACAGAATTCACCAAGCATGCGATAGAAGCGCGATGAAGGTTATTCCAATGTAATAATAAAGAATGGAATAATGTAAGAATTTCACCATGTATGCGCGTATTTAGATGCATAGGCAAAGTTATTCCAACATAATAATAACGAATGGAATAACAACCCTTACGAGTATTGAAAGAAAATAACTCTCTTCATGAATACGAAATAATAATACCCCTTACACAATAATGATATCCCTTACCATAATAATAATATCCCTTACCTTAGAAGAAAACTGGATACTGGAATAGCGAAGTAGCAGACTTCTCTTCTTCTTTCTCTCTAAAATTTCTCTCTATAATAACTGCTCTATAGCTTTAGTAAATTGGTGAAAAATAATGAAGGAATGAGCTTCTATTTATAGGAAAATATAGTTTCCATAATTGCACATTTTGGGGCTCAAAATATTACAGTATAATACCCTCATCTTTTCCTTCATTTTTAATTTAGTCATGCAAGTATTATCAAACTTGTATCACCTACCCTAATAGTAAAGCATGTGACTCAATAGTTCTAAACATGTGAAAAAATTAATTATAGTATAGTACCTTCAACTATACCTCCATTTTTAACTTAGTCATGCAAGTATTATCAAACTTACACTAACTCCCCTAATAGTAAATCATGTGAATTAATAGTACACACATGTGAACACATAGTTATAAGCATGTGAATTAATAGCAATTAATTGCTCATTTATTCAGTTAATTATTCGATTGGTCAATTTAACCTCCAGACATTAATTATTATCGAAATAAATGTTGATTTCCACTAATACTAATAATTTCCACACAATGGAAATATTTTTATCAACAATTTCATTTTTGAAATTTTAAAGTTTGACTTTTTTCGAAAAAGTCAACTATTGACTTTTTGACCAAAAAGTTAACCCCGATAAATTTTGTGTTTATAGTCTATTTTTACTAATTTCATCATTCCAGACTCAAATATCACGTCCGCGTCTCTAAATTCAACTTCAAACTCAAATTTGATTTTTAATAACATTTATTCATTATTACTGTATTTTTATCACCGATTATTTTATGAAAACTTTCTTACTTTAAAAATTTTCAAATATCACCCTTAACTTTAAACTTTTATCAATTTAACTATTTAACAAAAAAGAAAAATTGAATACTTTTATTTCATAAAATTCGGGATCTCACAATCTCCCCTTCTTATAAAATTTCGCCCTCGAAATTTACGTACCTGATAGTTCGAAGAGATGAGAATACCTTGCTTTCTTTTCGGATTATACCTTTCCGATTATTTCATCTCTATCATGATTTTCCTATTTCTCATCTCCTGTATTTCAGATATCATTCTAGAATATAGTTTCAAAATAAGGGTTAATTAACATATCACATATTATCCCTATACTCTGACCGACCAATTAAATACCAAATAAACTTAGGTAGGTCATATTAGCGAAGAAATTCCCCGTCTCTCCCCTCCTAGTTCTTCTCTCACATCTTAGCCAGGGATCATATCCCTAAGCTTTGATACCAACTGTAACGCCCCTAAAATAGGTATACATCACCCCATCTTGAGTCACCAGATACATGGTACAGAACTCAACTACAAACTTAATTATGCAACTGTCGGGCAAAATACGATAAAACATAGCTGAGAGTTTAAACATAAATATTTCCTTCTAGACAATATCCACACTCAATGATGTCCTCATTACAATTATTATCACACTATTTTATAAAAATAGTGAGGACTACTATAGCCACCATCTCGGACCATCACTCCATTCCCCGACTCGTCCCAGCTATATTCTCATTTCCTGAAGAGAACAATGAAAGAAAAGGGTGAGCTCAACTAGCCCAGTAAGAAATATTATGACTAAGATAATGCAGAATAAATTATCCTTAGCCTTCAACAATATAACACTGATAAAATACAATAAACATCAAGTTTAACTGCAGCGAAATAAGCAATCTATTAGAAGAGTCAAGTAGAACATAATGTCTACTATCTCCTCTAGATTAAAAGTCCATCGTTAATATTTCATTCCTGTAATACTCATCAACAGTTCTTTGTCATACCCAAGACAAAAAGAACTATCATCACCTGTCTTCACCTGAACCACCAAAGATTATAGTTAAATCCATAATTCATTTTTATAATCATGTAAATAAATAATTTCTCCTTGCCACAAAGGCTTAATAGAACTTTACTCAATATCCTTACCCCAAAGGCTAAAGATATTCAAATGTAATAACAATGATCATACCAATCAGTTGTCTACCTTTGCACTACAGGCCAAAGATATTCAACTATAAAACCAATGGTCATGATCATACCAATCAATTGTCTGTCAATGCACTACGGCCAAAGACATTCAACTGTTAACTAATGGTCATGATCTTGCCAATCACATCATCGAATTATTCATGCACTACGGGCTAAGAATATTCGTTATTATCACCAGTGGTTATGATCATGTCATACACATGTCCATCTTTGTACGTAAGCCAACGATATACAACTATAAAACCAATAATCAACATTCCATCTATGCACGTAAGCCAAAGATATACAACTATAAAACCAATAATCAATAATTCGTCTTTGCACGTAAGCCAAAGATATGCAACTGTAAAACCAATAATCAACAGTCCATCTTTGCACGTAAGCCAAAGATAACTTTCATCACAATATAAGCATGAGGATGATGACAATGATATAAGCATTAATCAAACAAAATCAAGGATAAATATTAAAGACATTAAATTTATCTAGAGTTTAAAAAAATATCCAAATTGTCAACATGATATCGCTTTTTGTGGAGTAAAATTCAAGAATAATATTCATGTACCAAAATAATTTGGATGAAAAGAAATATATTTTTCGAATGAATAGTACCCGTGAATAGTACTTCCGAATAGTACCGTGAATAATAGTACCCACACAAAAAGTATCCCGAATACCCGAGTGAATGATACCAGAGTGAATAGTAATTGGGTGAATAGTAACTCGTGAATAGTACTCTGGCATGAAAAGTGCCCTAAATACCAGAGTGAATAATACTAGAATGAATAGTAACTGGGTGAATACTAACCCGTGAATAGTAACTCATAAAAAAAATACCAAAGAAAATGATATTCCATGACGAGTACAAAAGAAATGATATCTCAGACGAGTATAATAGAATATATGAAATTGTAAATGGATTTTCACCCGCCATGCGGTAATCCACTTAGACAGATCATTTCCACAATTTAATAAAGAATGAATACGAAGGATCATTCACCATGCATGCGGTAATCCACATAGACAAGTTATTCTAACAAAATAATAAAGAATGGAATAACAGAAGAATTCACCATGCATGCGGTAGTCCGCGTAGACAGGTTGTTCCAACAGAATAATAAATAATGGAACCAGGTCATGCGTAATCCGCACAGACAGGATATTCCAATAGAATAATAAAGAATGGAACCAGGTCATGCGTAATCCGCACAGATAGGATATTCCAACAGAATAATAAAGAATAGAATAACAACAGAATTCACCAGGCATGCGATATATCCAGGACAGATGGGTTATTCCAATGTAATAATAAAGAATGGAATAATGTAAGAATTTCACCACGTATGTGGTATCAGGCATGATAAAGTTATTCCAACGTAATAATAACGAATGGAATAACAACCCTTACGAGTATTAAAAGAAAATAACTCTCTTCCTGAATACGAAAGAATAATACCCCTTACACAATAATGATATCCCTTACCATAATAATAATATCTCTTACCTTAAAAGAAAACTGGATACTGGAATAGTGAGGTAGCATGCTTATCTTATTCTTTCTCTCTATAATAACTGCTCTATAGCTTTAGTGAATTGGTGAAAAAATAATGAAGGAATGAGCTTCTATTTATAGGAAAATATAGTTTTCATAATTGCACATTTTGGGGCTCAAAATATTACAGTATAATACCCTCATCTTTTCCTTCATTTTTAATTTAGTCATGTAAGTATTATCAAACTTGTACCACCTACCCTAATAGTAAATCACGTGAATCAATAGTAAAGCATGTGACTCAATAGTTCTAAACATGTGAAAAAAATTAATTATAGTATAGTACCTTCAACTATACCTCCATTTTTAACTTAGTCATGCAAGTATTATCAAACTTGCACCAACTCCCCTAATAGTAAATCATGTGAATCAATAGTACACACATGTGAACACATAGTTATAAGCATGTGAATTAATAGCAATTAATTACTCATTTATTCGGTTAATTACCCGATTGGTCAATATAACCTCCAGACATTAATTATTATCAAAATAAATGTCGATTTCAACTAATACTAATAATTCCCACACAATGAAAATATTTTTATCAACAATTTTATTTTTGAAATTTTGAAGTTTGACTTTTTCTGAAAAAGTCAACTGTTGACTCTTTGACCAAAAAATCAACCCCGACAAATTTTGTGTTTATAGTCTATTTTTACTAATTTCATCATTCCGGACTCAAATATCACGTCCGCGTCTCCAAATTCAACTTCAAACTCAAATTCAATTTTTAATAACATTTATTCATTATTATTATAACTCGCAATATTAACAACCAGATCGTTCCCAGGAAAGAGGGGGCTTTTCAATAAGGATTTCTCCTTATTGGCACACAATTAGGTGACCATACCTCTCCTTGACAGAACTTCTAGACATTGTTAATTATGCAAATAATAATATGAATAACTTATCATCTCAGTTATTGATTTAATAATATATAAAATATTGACAATAAATATTGAATCAAATAACGTGAGATATTATGCAGCAATTACTGTAGCAATAATTGGATAAAACTGAGTGTCTTCTCACGTAAGCATCAATAATCAAAATATTTGTATAATACCGGTAATGCTACTATGCAACCAATGCCAGACATTCTTTACTTTATCACTTCGATTATTTTATGAAAACTTTCTTACTTTAAAAATTTTCAAATATCACCCTTAACTTTAAACTTTTATCAATTTAACTATTTACCAAAATAGAAAAATTGAATACTTTTATTTCATAAAATTTGGGATCTCACAACATAAGTTAAACATCGTGTATGTATAACAATTTAATATTTCCATTGTTATATATATATATTAATGTAAATTGTTGTATATTGTAGTGATTTTCAAGATAGTAAAATTGTGAAGTGCATTTCACAATTATGATTACAGGACTGGCCTATGCCAATGATTACATGGGTGAGCACACCTCTCGCCCATAATGATGCAGTTTAGGCTGAATTTTAGGTCTATTTTTTATCACTCTGATAGATAATACATAGTTAATCAAATAATATTGTTTAATAATGTTGGATTATGGTAATATAACAGTTTTAATATTATTATTGTTATTTTATTTACAGAAGCGGTATAGATGGGACGATGCGCATGCATCGGTTATTCAGACACTGTTCTGGCAGAAGTGCGTCGTCCGAACTAAAGATAATCTGAACAAGGAACGACAGAAAGCCCTACACAATGCTGAGATTGACCATCCAGGACAAGGTGAGTAGTATATGCATGAGCATAGCCCCTGGTGGTGCACACAACCCATATGGGTGCAGATGTGTGACCATGGAGAGAGCCGAGAGAATGGGGTCAAGGGCGCAAGATCGCCCGCCACGAAAATGCATCCTTAGGTGTATCTCAAGGCGAAAAAAGGCAAAAAGCACGATCGGGCGGCGAGATATCATAGTCTGCTGAAGATATCTTTGCCGCCAGGGTACGTATGTTATGTTTACAGTCATCTTTTGTAGCTAAAATATCATATGTTTACGTATTAATATGAGAAAATGAACTGTAGGAGTCTCAGTTTCAAGGTCAACCTATCAATTGGTTGGATGTGTATGTAGCCACCACGATGGTGGTCCGCTGAGGTCGTTTAGAGATAAATTTGTAATAAGTTAATTTTATACAAATATGTTGTTTATAAATTGTGACGACCTTTTTTAGCATTTCTTTATTTATTTTTAACTATTTAATTGTTGACCTTTTGATAGGACACTTATAAGGGCTTAATGAACGAGCGCTATCTTGAAGGCACCCCGCGTCCGTCGATTGATCAAGAATTGTGGGAGAGGGCGTCCGTCGTGAAGAAAAACTATGTTAAAGGCCAAGGACAAAAAAGACGCCCGACCATCAGTGGCATAGGCAGCTCTGCTACCTAGTCTACACAGACATCAGGTCATCCAGCCTATTATACTCCTGTTGACTGTGTGAGAGCGATCTGTCGGGATTGTGATCTTCTTCGTATACCGGGCATCTGTAGTCTCTATGTCCTGATGAGTTGGAGGATGCAGTGGCGGCAGCAGCAGCAGCACAGCATCAGGATGGCGACCAGGTATATATCGATATTGTTATTGTCACTGTCTTACTTATATGTTTTACTACATTGTCTATTTTTTAGCTTTCCCTAAATCATAGCAGTATCAACACATGCATGTAATATGTTTTATTCTTTTGTTAATTACAGGGTCCTAATTTGGATGAGCCATGAAGAACTAGACTTGTTTTTTAGATTTTTAAAGTCTTGTACTCTTTTATATTCATTCTTTGGACAATTATATTGGTTTATGATTCTATTATATGGATGTTTACGATTGTATTGTGTTGTGTTGGTTTACGATTCTATTATATGGATGGATGTTTATCATATAGTAGTTATCATTGATGAATGTTTATCATATAGTAGTTATCATGGATGGATGTTTATATGGATGCTTATATATACTGTTGTGTGTTGGGATAGAAAGCAGGTACAAAGCAGGTTATTTTTCGGAAATCAATAAAATAAAAAAAATATTTTAAAAAAAAACAACATCAACGACCGCATGCGGTCGCTAATCTTCACTAACAAATGATCGCGTTACCTACTTGAAACTAGCGAATCGATTGGTCGCTATTAACGATCATTGACACGTGTGTCATGTCACACCTGACAAATGACTCAGCATGAGTCATATTAGCGACGGATTCGGTCGCTGATTGTTGTCGCTAACAAGTCCGTCGCTATTATTGGTCGCTGATGTCCATCCAGCGACCAGATTACTTGCGACTAATATCAACGACCGCATGCGGTCGCTAATACTCATCTACGACCATAGGCGGTCGCAGATAGGCGGTCGCTGATAAGCATTTTTGTTGTAGTGTCAGATCTTGAATATTCTCGAATATTACGCCTAATATTAGATCTTTCAATCAATAGCAAATATCAGAGCATGAATATGAGGGCAAATATCAGATCTTGTACTCAATCCTCTCCCCTTCCACTTAAGATATCTCGCTTCAAAGTTTCCAGTAAGGCTTTACAGATCGGACGGATATCTCACTTACCAACTTTAACAAACCAAGCCTCACCAACAAATCAATCCTCTCCCCTTGCGCTCAAGATGTTGGTTCTTGTGAAAAAACAAAAACATTAAAAAAAGCGTGTCACGTTGAGATACAAGTTGAAACTTTTGAAAGAGACTCGATGCGTCGACATGAATATGAAATTAACCTGGAGCATTGGGGGTTGCATTTGAATGAGATGATGTCACTTAGCTTCCATTTGTTCTGACAGAGACGCTTCCATCAGTTCTAAGAGTCGTAGTGGAAGGAAGGAGCCTCACCGTGACTTGGGGGTAATTTGGTCAAAAAATTCTCTTTTATGCGTCCGTTAGTTCAACTAGCGGATGGCGTATTTATATTTTAAATTTGAACCCTTAATTTATGCAATGTATGGTGGAGATGTTATTTGTCTATTTTGTATCCATAACAAATACATGTTACAGATCATTTTCCATATATATATATATATATATATATAATTCCTCCTTTTATCAAATCATGCAGTATAATTAATAATAAGACAAAAGCTAAATATATATACATACATAATCTTCACAATTGATCTGAGAGTTTCATGAATTTATCTCACATTTATTAAACAAATTTCTATCGTCTTTGTATTGGAAGCTTTCGAACTGCCGCTTTCTCCCTTACCGATTTACTGTGCCTTTTTCTTCTTCCCTCGATTACACGTACCGCGAGACCGATTAGGTCTTTAGTTATTTTTTTACTTATTAATATATCTTCTTAATTCTCTTAATTATAATATGATTTAATTTTATCCACATATAAATTTAATCCAATTAGTTTTAAGGCTCAAATTTTACCAAATTAATTTATCCTTCACATATTATATTAGCCCATATAAAATAAATAACTAGTTTGACCTAATAAAAGACAAAGTCCAATTAAATTATTTAAAATATAAATTTAAATGTTATTTATTTTATTTTATTTCTTTATTATTATGTTTTTTTGGGTATTACACCGCGAATTTGTATTTACACCGCAAATTTCTGGGTTCCCTCCTTACTGGCTATCCGAATTTTCACCTTTGTGTTTAATATTTGAAAGTCTTTAGAAGTCTTTAGAGATGAGGTCAGACTTTGGATATGAGTTGATAGTTATAATTCTTCTAAAGTCTGTCAAACTCTATCATTTGATAGAAATCTAAAAAAATTATGACTTTTTGAATACCAAAATACTTTTATAGACTTTGTAAAAATCTTAATTCAATACCACCTAACTTTTAAAGACATTAAAAAAGTTGTAATTGAATACCAGTAAACTTTTATAAACTTTTTAAATGTCTTGATTGAATACAACCAAACTTTTAAAATCTTTAAAAATCTTAATTGAATACACCCCCCTAAAAATATTCTAAGAATCTCTTATGCTAAACAAAATGCACCCTCCGATGTTTAAACTAATCCAAATACACCTCAAAATTCTATTAAGCTAAGAAAATGCACCCCAAAATTTATTGTACTAAACAAAATTCAGCCTCACTTTTGAATGATACTTAAATACATTTTAAATATTAGGGTACAAATCTCAATAACTATACAAACTTTAGGTTTCAAACTGTATTTTAGTCGATTTATGTATATCACCCTTCGTCATGGTGCGATTCATATCTGCCTTGATGAAGTGGCAGACATCTCTGAATGGTCTTGAAGTAGGTGGACATGCAAGCATTGAACTTATGGGGCACCAATCCTGCCTCTCATGAAGGATGTCCCCTTTGGATGAACTTTAAAACCAACCCTTCAATCTCTCCACCATACCACCTAAAATAAATTGATTCCATCATTCAATTAATCTGTAACATAGTCAAAATAATAGAATTATACAGATGAATATCAACATGAGATATGCTGTAGTATGATGCCAAATGGACCACCTTTCCAAACGTCTGCTCTTGTACATTAAAAAATAAGTACAAAAAAAAGAACTTTTTTTTCATGTTAAAAATTGATCATATTATTTTAGCAATGAAAATTTTGGGATGAATAATTCTAACCTCTTAAATGGTAGAAAATTACGATTAATAATTTTATTTTAATCTTAATATATCAGGAAAAAAAGAGAGTCAAGAATTTGGTTCCAATCCAAAAACTTCATGTTGAAATTGCTTGAGAATCTAAAAATTTACCTGTTTATACTCATGGATTTTTACCTAAATCAAAAGTCTTCATCTACTTTTTAATCTCTTAATTTATTCCTTGTTGAGAGAGAGAGAATTTATGGAAAAATACATGCGGCATATACCTCGAATTACATGCATGATTAGAGTGTGTACTGGTGCAACTTTAGGCCATAAACAAGGAAAAAGTATAATGTATAATTGTCTCCTACTAGATCTGCAAGAAAAGCAAAAAAGAAAAGGTAAAAAGAGGCCAATCATTCTTCCCTCTTGTGTATTTTGTGTACACCCACTTCATTTCCATATGATTCCACATGTCATCTCATCTCTTCTATATATTCCATACCCTCATTATATTCATGTTTTGGGTTATAAATTTGGTCAACCTAAGAAGACAAAGGAAAATGGGGACTTTTTTTCTTTACTTAAAACTGTCTAGATTCATTTTCTCTACTCATTCCTTCTTTTGATTAATCTCTCTTTTCCTCTCCATTTATTTCCACACCACTTTTCTTACAGTTTATGTCTATATATATATATATATATATATGCTCATAATTTTCTTCATCTGATAGATTATTATGCAAAATGAATTTTGAGGATCTTTGTAACACTGGCCTTAGTCTAGGCTTACCCTCTATGGAAAGGCCAAAAGATCAACAATATTTTCATCAACAAAAGAATATTAAAACATCGTCGAAATCGGATCATTTTTTCCCATCTCTTACTTTAGCCTTATCTTCAGATGATCAAGTGACAATTCAAAGGGGATTAACTTTTGATGCAAGTAAAGTGCATGGTGAACTATTATCGAAATCAAAATCGAAATCCACCGTTTTGTATAGACAGGCCTCGTCGATTAGCGGGGTTTCATCGTTTTCTAACTCGAGCGTGAAGAGGGAGATCAGAGATACATGTAGTGAAGAAGTTGAAGCAGAAGAAGAAGAAGAAAGAGTTTGTTCAAAAGTAAGTAGTGATGATCAAGATGATGAAGAGGAATTAGGTGGTGCAAGAAAGAAACTTAGACTCACAAAAGATCAGTCTCTTATTTTGGAAGATAACTTCAAAGAACATAGCACTCTCAATCCTGTAAATCATCTATCCCTTACTAGATCTCTTAATTATGCATATTAATTAGTCTTATATATATATATATATATATATATATATATATATATATATATATATATAAATAATAATAACCAGTACCTTTATCATCTTCTTCTTCTTCTTCTTTAAATTATTATATATATATATATATATATATATATATTATTAATCTTGATATTAATTCTATCAGAATCAAAAGCAAGCCTTAGCAAAACGGCTAAATCTAAGGCCACGTCAAGTGGAGGTATGGTTTCAGAATAGGAGAGCCAGGTAAAACTTCTACTATCCCATTCCCTTGAGATTCCGTTTTTGTTTCAAGGAAAACATTTTCAGGTTTTCAGAAGAAGTTTTTCGAATATGTTTTTTCACAAAACATTTTTCTTAAAACAAATAGAGCCCAATTCTGATTTAGTGAGTTAGCTAGCTAGTATTAATATATATATTGTTACCCTTTTAAAATTATATATATATATATATATATATATATATATATATATATATAATTTTCCCCCTGAAATTAACAGGACTAAGCTGAAGCAAACTGAGGTAGACTGTGAGCTACTGAAGAAGTGCTGTGAAAAATTAACAGACGAAAACAGAAGGCTGCTGAAGGAGCTGCAAGAGCTGAAGACATTAAAGCGGGCAACGCCGCCATTTTACATGCAACTGCCGGCAGCAACCCTCAGCATATGCCCTTCCTGTGAGAGAATTGGTGGTTCTGTTTCTCATCATGAAAATTCATCCAAATCCCCTTTCTCAATAAACAACACAAAGCCTCAATTTTATGGTCCCTTCATTAATACTCATCCCTCTGCAGCTTGCTAGACAGTATTTTACAAGCTACTACTACTTTTTAATTAACACTTATAAGTACCAAGGCATCTTAATATTAATTTGTTCCTCTAGCTAGAATATGAGAATCATCAATTTTATCATGTAAAGATAAATTCCATCTCTCCAACTCTCTTTTATTTCTGTGTTTTGTATATATTAATGATGTAAATCTTTGACAATAGTAGTCTATATATATGAATGAAGTTTGGATTTTTTTTTTTGGTCCAATCTATTGTATCCAATATTTGTGTTAATTCAACATTACCTTATGTGTGACACTAGACGTAAATATATATATATATATATATATATATATATATATATATATCATGACAAAGTTGCTTCTTTAGAGTTAAACTCCTTTTTGGCATGTGAATTTTTTTTTTTTTTTCTCCAAATTAATTTTCTCACAAGCTTTTAAAAGGTTTCTCTCATAACAACCCGATTCTTATGAATGGAACCCCATATATATATATATCCAAATTTTTCTGATTTTATCATATATAGATATTATAACTACTAAAAGAAATGAACCAATATTTGAGAATGGAAGTTGTACATGTGATGTATATATAATTCTATTATACATTAGACAACCATTGAGAACATAAAATAAATTAAAATTTCATTAGATTTGGAACGGAAGGGATGAAGTATAGAATGAATCTAGTTTTATTAACAAAGTCAACCGCATTAATGTTCGATTAAATTTTTTAATTTACTTCATGGTCCTATATATAAGGAGAAAATAGGGTTTTCAAGCTAAAATGGATAAAATAAACTCTTCAAGCTTTATTTGACATTATATTTAAGCCGAATCCAATTCAATTCGAAAGAGAATTTGGTAATTATTTAATATATCCTAAGCAGATACAACACATGATTCAGCTTGAAATTAAGCTTAATTACAAAGGGAGGTGGGAGGTGGGAGGTGGGAGAGAGAATAAGAGTTTATTGAGGTGGTTGATAATGTTAAAATAGTATTTATATTGTAAGAGCAAATATAAATTTAGTATATTATTATACATTACATTTTAAACTTTTAATTATATTTATTACTTCGATCACATAATTATTATTTTAACATTATTAACTGTCTTTATTAATCAGGATACATGAAGTCCACCAAAAGATTAGTCCTGAAATGATATATGATAGTACATATTGATGATCAAATTGAATACCTCAACACAAACCATCTTTCCACTTAATTTAGATTAGAGAATATATGACTGTTGAGCCAAACAACTGGCTAGGGACATGATAACAAACTATGCATTATTTTTGCTACAATTATTGCACCCTTTGCAGCTACTTGTAACAACATTCCATATATATCATTAATCATTGTATCAAAATAAGCAACATTTTGCCTAATTAATTTTTTTTTAAAAATTATTAGAAACATCAATAATAATTGCCATCAATCGTGTCATTTTCGTGACATTATTTACAAAAAAAATTGTGCATCCTCCACATCCAACCACTAATATCTGTGTTTACGCCTGCTTTCGCACGCGTAATGTTACTTAATAGTAGTATAAAATAAAATCATAACTTAAGTATAAGCAACCTTACTTAATTACTAGTAGTAGTTCTTTTAATAATTGTGATGTTTGCTTGGAAATCGTTAAGGCGGCCTGATTGATGACAAATTGACACGTATAACAAATTGCCACAAGTTTAATTTGCCAACTTAATTTAATCATGACTCATACTTAATACTAGGTGCTTAACAATCTAGACAAAAAATTATGAGAATCTGGCCAATGTGTTATGGATATCATCATCAGAAGATCATAATCACCTGTTAATTAAAAAGAGTTTAATTTAATAATATGACTCAATAAAGATCACATTTCTTTAATCTTTAGCTGACTATGAAACTGAAAAAAGTAGTTTGACTTGTCAAAATTCCAGTGCTCCCTACTTAAAGGTTTGCTAGTAGTATTTTATATATTTTGTATTGATGCTACATATTATTTTCTTGTAAAAAAATTTTCTTTCTAAAAACAATGAAATATTAGTATAATAAGTTAAAACTCAGTCCTTGGAGTTATTAGGTGTAAGGTTCAGTTCTAATCAATTGTGTGAATTTTTATTTCATAATTAAATATATATAACTATGTTTTTAAAATTATAAAAAATTGGAGTGGGTAACAAATTGTATTTAATTTCTTATAATTATAGTATCTTTATTTAAACTTTATCAACAATGGTATAAAAATTATCATATTTGAATTAGAATATAATGATATTCGTATTTTGTATCCGAAAAAATATTTTATCTATATTTATATCCGATATTAAATTAATTTCTTAATATACTATTTGAATTCGATATTAGAAAAATTATTTAAATTCAAATATTATTAGTTTTACGAATAACTATCCAAATTCATTAACATAATTAATTAAAATTAGAAAATAAATAATTAAAAATTACTATTATGATATTAATATAACATAACACAATCATCAACCATATGATTAAATTATAAAATTCAAAGGAAAAAAAAAACTAATCACTATTTAATAAAATATCTTTATGGAAGATATTAAAAAATAAGGAATTGTTAAATCCACAGCAGAAATTATTATTTCCTATAGCAACGATTTTTACTGTCGCTATACATTTACAATTACCTAAAAAAATATTATAATTTTATAATAAAACTCGTTCTTTGCTCGGGATTATGATACCGTATGTCTGATTCGATAAATATGTTAGCAAACTGATGTTAAATGGACACAAATATACATGTATCTATATCCCGATATCCGTATATGTTTATTTAAGAATATCTCTAATCGAATACGAATAATATCTATTTAAATTGAAAAATACAAATACGAACGAATATCCTATATTTTTCGGTTACCCTTTACAACCCTAATATTACCTTTTGATCAATCACAAGTAACATAGTTAATCAGTATTTGAGACATACGGTATGGCATATTATGTAATCTGATTATTAATAAGTAACATATTATGGCATCGTTTCAAAATTCTATTTGAGATCATTAATATTAATTTTTTTTTCCAAGTCGGTCGAAAAGTTGACAAAAAAAACTCGGAGAATATATCAATTTCATGTTCATGCAAAGAAATCTATATATCATTAAGATAAGAAACATCATCCCCACGCTTTAGATTAATTTTACAACTTAATTTATATATAAAAAAGTACACATTATGGAGATTGTCACTTAAATAGTATACGTACATAGCTGCTGAGATCAACATAAAATTGAAGGTAGATAGGGAATTACAAACTTAATCATAAAGTTGATAAATGATAAAGATGAAAGATTAAGAGTATTAAATAGTCGTAGATTAGCCTAGTTTAATACAGAAACCCAATAGGCTCTGAGACTATCCTAGAAGCCTGGCAATAATATTATATAAGTCCAGATTAAGTGACAATTGTCCAGCTTATATTAATATTAATATCGTCCTTGCCACTCCTTCAATACACCTTCCAGCTTTGTACACACTATAATGAGTAACAAGTGAAAGCTTAAAATTTATGAATTTATTTTATTTTAATTAATTACTTATTAAAAACATGTTTCAAAATTTAAATTACTATAGCTTAGTAAACCTGCTCTCCCTTCAACGACATTCACATTCATTAGACAAAGATTTGTTGCATTTGGAGCCAATGTTTATGTATGTGTAGCCAATAAGCTTGAGAAAGAAACCATAATTTATATTAAGCAAGTTTGAACATGAAGGCGACTGCCTCTCTTTATATATCTGGTTTAAACACAATCCATGTACAACACTGTCGAACTCAGGTCAGGTTCAACTTGCTGTTTTCGAGAGCATCAACTGATCAGGCATTTTATCCCACACTCGACCCAAAAGATCACGACAAGTTGGTATTTTTAGTAGAGTTTAATTTGGTAACTGATATTTTCACATGTATTTTTGATATTTCCACGTAGTCATCTCTTACATGAGCATACAGTGAGTCTCACTTTCGTGTAAAAAGACCATGTAAAAATATCAAAAATACACGTGGAAATAATGTTCTTTACTGGCATGTTCTGGTGCAGGATAGAGTTATCATACTTTTACTAGAGTGAGTTAGAAATGTTGATGGATTGATACATATCAAAATTGATTTCAAATCAATTGTATCAAAATTACTTTCTCTTACAATTTCAATTGAACTCGATAACAAATATTTCATCAGCCGTTACTTTCTCTTAAAATTTCAATTGAACTCGATAAATAGTTGGAAAAAGGTTCCATGTAGCTGCAGCACCCGCCTCTCTTAGTCAATAGGTAGCAGGTTCGGCATTTACTACAATCAAAAGAAAAATAGAAAGGGAGGTGATAGAAGATGAAACTCTTCAGAAAAAAGTACATTGTATTTTTATTTCTCTGAATCTCGTTTTCCTTCATCTGCTGAATACATATATATTGCTTATAAGACTAAATCCCTTTTTGGGATATTACAAAAATAGTCTCATATAATATGATAACTATAGTTATCATTATTATCCCATCTCAAGTTGTGAATCTGGAATAGATTACAGAGGTGCAACTTGAAACTTAATATGTGAATGTGATCTGAAGCAAGAGCCTTAGTAAGAAGATCTTCAAGTTGTTGATCAGATGACAAATGAGCAGTGCCAATGTTGTCTTTAAGTAGTTTTTCTCGAACAATATGACAATCAATTTCAATATGTTTGGTGCGCTCATGAAAGACGGGATTAGAGACAATGTAGAGGGCTGACTAATTATCACAATATAAAGAAACTAGTGTTAGATTAGAAACTCCGAAATCCTGCAACAAAGCTAGCAACCAAGAAATTTCACAACATGTATCTTCTATATATAGCTCTATATTCTGCTTCAGCAGAAGAGCGAGAGACTGTGGATTGTTTCTTACTTTTCCATGAAATGAGAGAATTACCCAACATGATGTAATATTCAGTTAATGATTTCCTAGTTGCTTTACAACCTCCCCAATCTGCATCACAGTAGGCAGATAGAGAGAAAGAACTTGTAGAAGAGAGTAAAATACCTTGCCAAGGTGATTGTTTAAGGTATCTAACCAATTTTAAAGCAGCCTCCATGTGAACAGTCTTGGGTTTAGCCAAAAATTGAGACAAGACGTGAACAGAATATGCTATATCAAGTCTGGTGACAGTTAAGTAAATTAACTTTCTCTCACCAAATATTCTATAAACACCAAAGATTGGACAAATCGATTCATTGAACTATGAGTAAATTGTGATGTTGTTCCATTGATATTTTGGAAGGTTTAACACCAGCGAGACCAGTATCTTGAAGGATGTCAATAGTATACTTTCTTTGCTGAAGGTAAATGATGAGGACATGATTAGCTTGGATTCAAATGGAGGTCGTGGATCGGATCCAGTGCAATTACCAGTTTGACCGTGACGAGAGGACGAGCTAAAAGGTTCAAGGAAGGACTTATGGATTTGGTACAAGCAATGTGGATTGAAAATAACATGTCAACTTGGTTCAAGGAGGATAAGGTTATTCTCAAGTACATCAATATGGTCCAAGGTTGCGTTCCAGAATAATCCAATGCAAGCCAGGAAAAGAGTCTGCAAGTTTGGGAATCAGCACACCAACCCCGACGGGCTTTCACGAGCCCAAATGACTGCCCCGACGGCAAACTCTCTCTGTCAAAGCCGCCCAAATGAGATCTGAAATCGCCACAGCATCGAGCTCTGCCTTGACACACCTTGACCAAAGAAGCTTTGTAGGCCAAAATTCCCCTCCCCAATGGGCATGCTTAGGTTTAGTTGGCGCGTTTTTCTTTTGATAGATTTTGAGCGAGGATTTGTTTCCTAAACGCAGTATTTACTATATTTTATCAAATTTCTATTATAACTAGGATGTTAGATTAGATTTTGATTCCAAAAACACTTATTGATTCCTTTTAGGATTCTTAGGGTTTCAATTCCTATTATTTAAGACTCGTGGATGTAATTCATTAACCCACAATTTAATAATATTCAGATTTTAATTACTTGTGAGATTATTCTCTACTTTTTGGTTCTTTGAAGAATTCCTAAGTATTTTTCTTAGTTAATTCTTTGAGATTCAATTTGACTTATCATACAATAATTCATTGTTGTGTGTGGCGTCTTCTACCGCATCAATCGTCGATTGTGTCGAGGTTCCTATTTCAATATAAACACGGGGTTTAGGCGTCTTTAGTGTTACATTCAACGCAGATTTCATTGCTTGATCGATTGTACCAAGGTTCTCGTCTCAATATAGACGTTGGGTTAAGGTGTTGAGAGAGTTCCACTCTATCAATTGTGCTAGAAACGATCCGGGTGACGACAACATCACGCAATTTCTAGCAAGTTATTTATCCTTTAAATTTATGTTTGAGATTGTTGAGCAAAAAAAAGAGTAGAAATTTTTTTCCAGATTTTTTAAAAATTTTGTCAATTGCATGTTATTGTTAGTTTTCATACCTTTTATAATTTGTTTGTGATAAGTTATTTTTTGAATTGATTAGTAAAACCTAGGATTTTGCTAGGTGAATTCGAAAATAACCTGTTAGAGAGAATATTTAGAGGTAAAAGGCTCAGTAATGAGATTAATTGAGGGTAAAAGCCAATTTATTGAGCGAATACACGAGGGGATCATTGACTCGAGCGAAACACATAAGAGAGTGGTGAGAAAATTATTTTCTACTAACCCTTGTTTTGCAGGAAATATGTCTACTTCGAAAGATAAATGAACTTTTGAAAAACAATCTTCCACAACTTTTGACATGAAGTTTATGTTAGAAGCCATGAACAAAGAGTGGAATCGAATAAGGGAGATGATGAATGAACGACTTGATCAGATCAGTGAGTCCTGAGGGGGATCATCCCAAAAGCTGCATGGAACACAACAAAAGGGGAGAACACATTAATAGGAAACTAAAACGAAGGAAAATTACTTCGAGGGGGAATTCAGTGAGGAGGAAGATCATGAATATGGTTTTTTACACCAAAGGCCAAGAAGTCCTAGAGAAAGGGAAGGTCAGAATAGGGCAGATGATAACGTGAATGGCATTAAGATGAAAATCCCAGCTTTCCAAGGGAAGAATGATCCGGAGGCATACTTAGAATGGGGAAAGAAGATAAAATGGGTATTTGACTTTCACAATTATTTAGATCTCAAGAAAGTTAGATTAGCCGCTACTGAATTTTCTGATTATGCAGTTACTTGGTGGGATCAATTGATTACTAGCAGAAGGAGATGTGGGGAACGTCCAATTGAAACTTGGGTAGATATGAAAATAGAGATGAAAAAGATATTCGTACCGAGTCACTACTGTAAGACCCTGAATTTTATGAAATGAAAGTATTCAATTTTATTATAATTATTATTCTATTTAGTAAATGGTTAAATTGATAAAAGATTAAAGTTAAGGGTGATATGTGAAAATTTTACATAGTAAGCAAGTTGATATAAAATATTTGTTGTGTCGGGGAATATTCATTTGGTCGGGGAATATTCTTTTTGTTAGAGGGAATATTAAATGCGACGACACAATCATTAGTGGACCCATATTAACGGAATAAGCGCTCGGATATAAAAGCGGCGAAATAACCTTTTTATAAAAATAATAGCAAAACTTTTACCGTTAACTGTTAAAATACCGGTGATAAAAAACATTAATACGCGTAATTGCACAGTAGCATACGGTATTGTACAGTATCTCTGATTATTGATGCTTACGTAAGAAGTCACTCAGTTCATTTAATAATTGTCACAGTAGTTGATGCATAGTATCTCATATTATTGATTTAATTATTATCATAGTATCATCTGCATAATATTTTATATTATTAAATCAATAATTGAGACAGCACATTTATTTATATTATTATTTGTATTATTGACAATGTCTAGAAAATTTTATCAAGGAAAGGGGTTAGGTTATCTAATTGCACGCTAATAAGGAGAAATCTTTATCGAAATTCCCCCTCTCTTTCCTAGGAATAATCTGGTTGCCAATATTGTAAGTTATAATATTAATGATGAATAATTGTTGAAATATTAAAAATGTGTTTATTGAAGATAAGTAAATTACAAAAGTTAAAGGAGAATATTGTAAACTTGGAAAACTTTAGGGGTACCAGAGTGTAATAAGTTAATTAATCTAGACCGCCGGTGGTGATTTTAATAGTAAATCAATCTGGACTGCAGGTGGTGGTTTTAATAATAAATCAATCTGGACCGCAGATGGTGGTTTTAATAGTAAATCAATATGGACCGTCGATGGTGGTTTTAATAGTAAATCAATCTAGACCGTCGATAGTGATTTTAATAGTAAATCAATTTGGACCGTCGGTTGTGGTTTTAATAGTAAATCAATATGGACTGTCGGTTGTGATTTTAATAGTAAATTAATATGGACCGTCTATTTTAATAGTAAATCTATCTGGACCGTCCGTGAATCAGTTATTATTTAGTCCATTCTCCTATAAATAGAAGCTTAATTCTTCTTTCATTCTCATCAATTCACTAAGACTCACAAGAGAAACTATAGAGAGCGATAAGAAGAGTATTCTGCATGCTACTTCACTATTGCAGTATTCAGTCTTCTACTAAGGTAAGGGGTATTATTTCTTTCGTATTCGTAAGGAATATTATTTTTCGTATTCATTCTTTAATCTGTGGGAATAACCTGTCTATGCGGATTACGTACCGCATAACAGGTGAAAATCTATTTACAGTTTCGTATATTATTTCTTTTCATATTCTTAAATCTAAATTTACTATGGTAAGTATTGCTTCTATAATCCCTGAAATTAGTAGAATATCCTTGAGCTTTGCGCTTCATCTAGTATTGTTTTATTGGAATATTGGAACTTTCTTATTAAATTTCAATATTTTCATTCAGGGTACTATTCACGGGATACTATTGTGATGCCCCAAAAATAGGTATACATCACCCATTCTGAGTCGCCAAATACATGGTACAGGAACAACTACAACTTCATTAATACAATTATCGTGCAAAATATGACAACACATATACTGTGAGTTTAAATACAAATATTATCTTCTAGACAATATCCACACTCAATAAAGTCCTCATTACAATTATTGATGCACTATTTTACAAAATAGTGAGGACTGCTATAACAACTATCTTGAAACATCACTCTATATCCCGACTGGTTTCCGCTATATTCTCGCTTCCTGAGAAAAAAATGGAACAAAAAAGAAAAGGGTGAGCTCAACTAGCCTAGTAAAGAATATTTATGAATAAGATAATGTAGAACAAATTATCGTTAGCCTTCAATAAATCAGATAAAATATAATGGACAACCAGTTTTAGATCAATATTCGTAGCGAAAATAACAATTCATTAGAAGAGTTAAGTAGAGAATGAAATCTACTATCATCTATGAATTTAAAAGTCCATCATTAATATTTTATCCCTATAACATCAATCAATATACAGCTTGAATCAAATATTCATCTTTGCACTCTGAAACCAAAGATATTTATTTATATCACCAGGTTGGTCATGTTCATCTCAACACCTATTCATCTTTGCTGGCTGGCCAAAGATATTCATCGAAGTAATCATTCATCTTTTGCCTTCTGAGCCAAAAATATTTAGTTATATCACCATTTAGGACTGAGGAGGATGAAAAATATCTTAAAGAAAAAAAATCCAGTGAGATAACAGATCAAAGATTAGGGATTCGTACTTCAGTTTATCCAAGTTCAAAGATACTCCATAATAATCAAATGTGGAGAAGAATTCAAAAATAAAGATCAAAACATGGATACAATCAAAGATAGTAACCATAATCGACATCTTGGACAAAGATGAGAAAATTTCATTTTTCTGTGAATAGTATCGTATTCGTGAATAGTGTTGTATACGTAAATAGAAACCCCGACACAAAAAAGTAGAAATTCCACAAGAAAAATCATACTTAGTGAATAGTACTCATGAATAGTACCGTATTTGTGAATAATGCCATATACGTGAATAGTATCATATACGTGAATAATAACCTCGACATGAAAAGGTAAAAATTTCATAATAAAATTCATACCAATATTTCGGTATAATGATATTGAAAGAAATAACATCATTTATGAAGAAAATAACATCCCCTACCTCAAAAGAACAGTACTTCTGACCAGAATATCGGATATAATGTTGAAGGAAACTTGCACTGAATAGCAACTCTCAAAGTATCTAAATACTCATAAAAATACGCTCGATAATATAGAAAGAGAAAACTTATGATTCTGATGTGATTTTCAATTCTAACTAAGCACCCTATTTATAGAAAAATACTAGAACGCCAAAGCAAACTAAATTAATAAAATAATATTTTATCAAAAATTTTCACGTACACCACAATTGATCAAATTTTAGCACACCACAGTGGGGCCCACCAAATTCAAAATTTCCACACCAACCAAAAGTGGGGCCCACCCATATTTTTAATAAAAATATTTATTTCTAAAACTTCAATAATTCATAATAAATAGCCCTTTATCAGAAAATTTTGAATCTCATGTCTATTCCATAGGAAATTTAATTCTCTACAACTTTGTAGAAGAAAGTTTTTCCAAATTCTAAACAGAAAATGCCCGAAATCTATATACGGACGATTTTTAATACCCCCATTCCGATAAAATACTGATAAAATACCTCAGTATTAATTCCTTCATTTATATCCACATAAAAATAAATATTTTCTTATCATATAAATCAATAATTAATTGTTCACAAATAATATTACAGAATCACAATACTTACAACTAGGTCGTTCCCAGGAAAGAGGGGGCTTCCGATAAGGATTTCTCCTTACTGACGCTCAATTAGATGACCAAACTCTTTTCCTAGACATAACTTCCTTAGACATTTCCAATAATGTTATCTAATAATATTATTCAAATAATATGAATTATTGATCTGATAATGGGAAATACTGTGTAGTGACAATTATTAAATTAACAATAATATAAAATATCAACGCAGCAATTATTGAATCAATAAAATAAAATATTGAATAGTAATTACTGTAACAATTATTGAGTAGTTATTTCTTACGTATGAATTAATAATCCAAAATACTGCAATACCATATGCTTCTTTGTGCGACCACGCCAGATTCTCGTATTTTTAACCACTAAGTATTCCAACAGTGTTAACGGTAACAATTACGCTGTTATTTATAAAAACTCTAATTTGTTGTTTTTTTCATCCGACCGTTTTTCGTTATAGGGCCCACAAATGGCTGCGCCATCGTATGAATATTCCCCGATAACAAGAATATTCCACGACAAAATGAATATTCCCCGACAACAATGAATATTTTATAACCATTTGCTTATTTTGCAAAATTTGCACATTTCACTCATAACCAAAGCATTATATCAAATTAACACCTTATTATTTTAAAATAATAAATAGAGGAAATTAAATTTTATTTATAAAAAGTTGGGGTCTTACAACCTCCCCTCCTTATGAAATTTTGTCCTCGAAATTGACGTACATACCTAGTGTTTCAAAAATGTGAGGGTACCTCGCTTTCATTTCAGATTCCAACTCCCAGGTCATTTCCTCAATAGCATGGTTCCTCCACAAAACTTTGACTTGGTATATAACCTTTGTTTGTAGGACATGCTCTTTCCTATCCAAGATCTTGACAAGTACCTCCTCGTACGTTAAATCTTCGGCTATCTCGTCTGGTTCTAACTCAATAATGTGGTTCGGGTCTTTCACATATTTACGAAGCATAGATATGTGAAAAACATTATGAACACGAGACATGTTTGGAGGTAATGCGATTCTATAGGCCACATTTCCTATTCGGTCAAGAATCTCAAATGGACCAATAAATCGTGGATTGAGCTTTCTTCTCTTCCTGAATCTTGTAACTCCCTTCTATGGAACAATACATAACAATACATGATCCCCAATATTAAATTCCAAGTTCTTTCGATGAAGATCCGCATAACTCTTTTGTCGATCCTGTGCCGTTTGTATACGTTATTGAATCGTTTGGATCTTTTTTGTAGTCATGCGTACCAATTCTGGTCCACACAACATTACTTCACCCACCTCATCCCAGCATACTAGAGAACGACACTTTCGTCCATACAACGCCTCGAATGGAGCCATGCCTATACTTGCTTGATAACTGTTATTGTAGAATAATTCCACAAATGACAAGTACTTATACCAACTTCCTTTGAAGTCTAGAACACAATGTCTTAATAGATCTTCAAGAGTTTGAATAATCCTTTCTGATTGCCCGTCTGTTTGAGGATGGTGTGCCGAACTGAATCGTAAATCCGTGCCCATAGCTTTCTGCAAACTAACCCAAAATTGTGAAGCGAATCTTGGGTCACGGTCCAAAACTATGGATACTAGCATGCTACAATCTCACAATTTCATTTACATACATACGAGCAAGACGTTCAAGGGAATAAGTCTCCCGTATCGGCAAGAAATGAGCAGAATTGGTTAATCTATCAACAATAACCCAAATCACATCTATGCCCTGAGAAACCTTGGGAAGACCCATAACGAAATCCATTGTAATGTGTTCCCACTTCCATTTCAGAATCTCAAGTAGTTGTAATGGACCCTTTGACACTTGATGCTCCGCCTTTACACGTTGACAAGTTAAACACCTCGAGATAAACTCATGATCCTCTCTCTTATTGCTCCACCAAAATGTATGTCAAGATCATGATACATTTTGGTACTCCCAGGATGGATTGCAAACGGTGTGTTGTGTGCCTCCATCATGATTCTATGCTTCAAGTCAAAATTATTAGGAATGCAAAGTTTGGAGTTGACTCGAAGTATTCCTTCTCCATCGATTCTTGCTTCTGGAATAACACCTTCTTGTACTTTCTTCTTCATACGCATCAGCTCTAGGTTTGTGGCTTGAGCAGCCTTAACTTTATCGATTAAAGTCGGTTCTACTCATATGTTTGATATCATCACGTGGGTACTTGGAGCCTTTAATTCTATCTTCATCCTTTGTAAGTCGTACAAAATGGGTCTTTGTGTTAACAACATCGCACTCGTACCCGCATATGATCTTCTACTGAACGCATCATCTACTATGTTTGCTTTTCTAGGATAATATTGAATGGTATGGTCGTAATCTTTCAACAGCTCGAGCCAACGTCGTTGCCGCATGTTGAGTTCCTTTTGGGTGAAAAAATATTTATGACTTTTATGATCCGTATAAATCTCCATTTTCTCCCTATATAGGTAATGTCTCCAGATTTTTAATGCGAAAACTACTGCTGCCAACTCCAGATCATGAGTAAGATAATTCCTCTCATATTCTTTGAGTTTTCGCGAGGCATAGGCTATGAATTTCCCATGTTGCATGAGAACACATCCTAACCCTTTGCCTGAAGCATTGCTGTAAATAACAAATTCACCTGAACCAGATGATATTGTTAGAACAGGTACCGAAATGAGTCTCCTCTAGAGCTCTTGGAAACTCTTCTCGCATTCCTCGCTCCATACGAATTTTGTATCTTTCCGAGTCAGCTGAGTTAACGGATTAGCAATTCAAAAAAATTCTTCCACGAATCTCCGATAATAACCAACTAAGCCCAGAAAGCTATGTACTTCAGTCACCGACTTCGGTTGCTACCAACTTTGTATTGCTTCAATCTTCGTCGGGTCAACAGATACTCCATGTTTTGACACCACGTGTGTGAGACCCCGAATTTTATGAAATAAAAGTATTCAACTTTTTATATTTTGGTAATAATTAAATTGATGAAAGTTTAAAGTTAAGGGTGACATTTGAAAATTTTTCAAAGTAAGTGATAATGAAGTTTTGTTTTATTAGTATTATTAATGTAATAAAACAGAAATACTTTTTATATAAATTAGAATACTTTTATAAAGTTATTCGTTTTATTAGGCTAATAGTAAAAATTTTTTATATAAAACAGAATACTTTTATAAAGTTATCTGTTTTATTAGACAATAATTAGAATATATTATATTTTATTATTCATAGTGTTTGCATAGTGCCTACATAGTGTTTGCATGATTATGACCAGGGATTATTCGGTATAATCATGACCGTAATGTTATAAATGATGTGGTAAAAGTCATCTTTGGCCCGTAGTGCATAGATGGATTTGGCGTGATTATGACCAGGGATTATTCGGTATAATCATGACCGTAATGTGACGAATGATGTGGTAAAAATTCTCATTTGCCGTAGTGCATTGATGGACAATTTTTGGTATGATTATGGCTATGGTTTCTCTTCGGCCAAGGGTGAAAAGATGAATTGTTTTATGGCATGATCGGGAATCATTGATGAAAACACGATTATCTTTGGGTCAGAGTGCATGGATAATTCATGGTCGTGATACTAAAGAATATCATTGGCACGTAGTGCGGGATGATTCGATGATGTGGATTAATTATTGAAATTGAGTCTCGTGAATGAAATATTAATTCATGGATGTGATAATAATGAATATCTTTGGCCGTACTGTAAAGATGAATTAATTAGTATGATTATGGGCAGAAATTGTAATTTGGTATAACCATGATTTTTGATGTTTCAGGTGAAGATAGGTGATGAAAATTATCTTACTCACGGTGCGAAAAGAATTTAGAATCACAATTATGATTATGAGTTATTCATATGGTTGTGGACATGAATTGTTGATTGATGTTACAGGGATAAAACATTATCGGTGGACTTTTAACATAGAGAAGATAATAGATCTGATAGTGTATTTGACTTTTCTAATGGATTGCTCGTTCCGCTGCAACTATGGTTGAAAAGTTTTATCATCTACCATATGTTATAAATCTCTGATTTATTATTGATGAAAGCTATTGATAATGTAGTTATCTTTAGTCATGATATTCTTTATTGGGCTAGTTGTGCTCACCCTTTTGCTTCACAATTCTTTTCAGGTAATAAGAGTGTAGCTGGGTCGAGCGGGGATAACAGGGAAATAGTGTGATGGTCCGAGACTGTCGAAGTTTCTCAATACATTATAAAACGGCATGACATACACTATATAATTGTGTTGAGGACCTAAGATGTGGGTGTCGTATTTTATACGTCACTTAATAATTGATTTTGGTGAACAACAATAGGGTGATGAGAACCCGACTTTGAAAGCGTCAAAAGTGCACCTCATTAGAATGAATATAATAGTAATCTTCTCGTTTGTCTTTGGGATCTTAAAATATTTGCTGCTGTATTTTATATGGCATTATAATAATTTGAGTTTGGATACTGTCTACGAGACAATATTGTATTAAAACTCACAGTTAACTGTGGTCGTATTCTATACGACAGTTCAACAGTTGTATAAATGAAGTTTGTATTTGATTTTTATAGTGTGATATCTGGAGACTCGGAATGGGTCGTGTGGACCAATTTTGGGGGTGTCACAATTGGTATCAGAGCTTAGGGATATGGTCGTTGGCGGAGATAAGAGTCTAAAACTTGGAGGGGAGAGACGAGTTATATACTTATTGGTGTGTGTGACTTACCTAAGTTTGAAATTGTTTATTTTGATAAGTTGACAAATTGTGATATGTCAATTAAACCTTTGTTTTGAAGCTATATTCTAGAATGATATCCGAAATACGGGAGATGAGAAATGGGAAAATCATGATAGCGAGGAAATTATCGGGAAGGTACAATCTAAAAAGAAAGCAAGGTATTCTCATCTCTTGAATATCGTGTACGTCACGTAAATTTAGAGGCAAAATTTCATAAGGAGGGAGATTGTGAGACCACGAATTTTATGAAATAAAAGTATTCAATTTTTGTATTTTGGTAAATAATTAAATTGATAAAAGTTTAAAGTTAAGGGTGACATTTAAAAATTTTTCAAAGTAAGTGATAATGAAGTTTTGTTTTATTAGTATTATTAATGTAATAAAATGAAATACTTTTTTATATAAAACAAAATACTTTTATAAAGTTATTCGTTTTATTAGGCTAATAGTAAAATCTTTTTATATAAAATGAATACTTTTATAAAGTTATCTGCTTTATTAGACAATAATTAAAATATATTATATTTTATTATGCATAGTATTTGCATAGTAAAATCTTTTTATATAAAACAAAATACTTTTCTAAAGTTATTTATTTTATTAGATTATAAATAGAATATATTATATTTTATTGTAAACCAATTTGGACCATTGATGAATTGGTTACTATTCAGTCCATTCTCCTATAAATAGAAGCTCATTCTTTCATTATTTCTTATGAATTCACTTAAACTCTAGAGAGAGAAACTATAGAGAGAGTTCTTCTTCTGTAATCTCGAGCGTATTTCTTTCGAGTTTAAGAAAGCTTTGAGCGTAGATGATAGTGCAAGTTTTCTTCAAGTATATTCTCGCCCTATCATTCGAAATACTCTTCTTTCAAAGGTAAGGGATATTATTTATTGTACTCGTAAAGGGGTATTATTTCTTTTGTTTTCATGAAGAGAACTTCTGTTATTCCATTTTTTATTATTCTGTTGGAATAACCTGTATACGCGAACTACTCTATACTTGGTGAAATTCTTCTGTTATTCCATTCTTTATTATTATGTTGGAATAACTTTGTTTTATCTAAATCTGATATACATGGTGATCTTCTTACATTATTCCATTCCTTATTATTATGTTGGAATAACTTTATCTATGCTGATATCGCATACATGGTGAAATTCTTCTATTATTTTATTTTTACTATTTTGTTAGAATATCACATGCATGCGTTTTTTACGCCTACACTGGTTTCATTATTTATTATTCGCATTTATTATTACAGCCGGAATATCCTATTTGTCTTGTTCTGTACGGGACCAGTTCCATTATTTATTATTACATTGGGAATAACACATGCATGTGCGGTCTCTCTATCGCATGCATGGTGAATCCTTCATTATTCCATTCTTTATTATTACATTGGAATAACTCATCATGTGTGGATTACCACATGCGTGGTGAATGATCATTTATATTCATTCCTTATTAAATTGTGAAAATGATCTGGTTACGTTGATTATGATGAGTCATAATAAAAGCATTGGACTGATGAAAATCATGGGTATATGAAATATTAGTAAGTGTTATGTTGGTTATTATGTGAAAACATGAAAGTTTCTTAGAAATCACAAAGGGTTGAAAAATCAGATTTTGGTGAAAATGGAACATGAAATTCAATTGACCATATCTCCTATTATATTTTGAATTTTTGAGTGAGGTCAAGTTCTAGAGTTAGGTCTATGAGTTTTGTAACTTATCCAAATGGAATCACTGGAAAAGGTGTTGTAGATTTTTGTGTGGACTGATTTTAGCAAAGGAGTCAAAAGTTTGCAATTTACGAAGATAAATCTTCCATCAGATTTTAAAAGGGATGTTTCGGCCACTTAAATTGTGAGGAAAATTCTGGACTTTTGGGACATGAAAATATATGGTATAAAGTACCTCCTGTCCAAAAATGAGCTCATTCCGACTTAAAATGAGCAAGTTATGACTATTTCAATATTTAGGTTTTTTTGACGAAAAGCGCTATAACCGGAGTTCTATAACTCCGATGACCATGAAATTTAAACTGGAAGCTCACATTAACATGTGTAAGATTCTGCCAAGATTTGGGAATTTTTGGAGTTAAAATTGAGGTAGCTAATTTCTTAAGGAATTAATTAGAAATTGATTTTTGAAAAATAGTAAATGAATTTTAAAAATTCCGAGAAAAATATATGTTCAATATAAGACTATATTATGCTTAATCCCAGAAAAGAAAAAATTTTGGGACTGAATTGGTATTTTTCAAAAAAATAGTTTAGTTACAAACATATGAATTAAATATGTTATGTGGAGTTGAAGAATTGATACATAGGATTTTAGGGCTTAAAAATCCTATATAAGGTATATGCAGATTTTTGATGAGTGATTTGATCATTGGGGATGAAATCTTATGAGTATGGCATTGTTGAATGATTAAATGCATTATTTGGTAAAGTGTAAACAATTAAATTAAATTGTTTAAAGTTTATGAAGTGATTAAAATATTGTTATAATATTAACAATATTAGATTATGATTGATAATATTTGGATAAAATTAAAGTCTTTAATATTTATCCTTGATTTCATTTGTTTAATGCTTATAATATTGTCATCATCCTCATGTTTATAATATGTTGAAAGTCATCTGTGGCCTGTAGTGCATAGATGGACTTGGTATGATTATGACCAGGGATTATTCGGTATAATCATGACCGTAATGTTACAAATGATGTGGTAAAAGTCATCTTTGGCCCGTAGTGCATAGATAGACTTGGCGTGATTATGACCAGGGATTATTCGGTATAATCATGACCGTAATGTGACGAATGATGTGATAAAAATCCTCATTTGCCGTAGTGCATTGATGGATAGTTTTTGGTATGATTATGGCTATGGATTCTCTTCACCAAGGGTACAAAGATGAATTGTTTTATGGCATGATCAGGACCGTTGATGAAAACACGATTATCTTTGGATGTAGTGCATGGATAATTCGTGGTCGTGATACTAAAGAATATCCTTGGCCTATAGTGCAAGGATGATTCGATGATGTGGATTAATTATTGAGCTGAGTCTCAGCAATAAAATATTAATTCATGGATGTGATAATAATGAATATCTTTGGCCGTAGTGCAAAGATGAATTAATTAGTATGATTATGAGCAGAAATTGTGATTTGGTATAACCATGATTTTTGATGTTTCAGGTGAAGATAGGTGATGAAAATTATCTTCGTCCTGGGTTCGAAAAGGAATTTAGAATCACAATTATGATTATGAGTTATTCATATGGTTGTGGACATGAATTGTTAATTGATGTTACATGGATAAAACATTATCGGTGGACTTTTAACATAGAGAAGATAATAGATCTGATGGTCTATTTGACTTTTCAAATGGATTTCTCGTTCCGCTGCAACTATGGTTGAAAAGTTTTATCATCTACCATATGTTATAAATCTCTGATTTATTATTGATGAAAGCTATTGATAATGTAGTTATCTTTAGTCATGATATTCTTTATTGGGCTAGTTGTGCTCACCCTTTTGCTTCACAATTCCTTTCAGGTAATAAGAGTGTAGCTGGGTCGAGCGGGGATAACAAGGAAATAGTGTGATGGTCCGAGACTGTCGAAGTTTCTCAATACATTATAAAATGCCATGACATACACTATATAATTGTGTTGAGGACCTAAGATGTGGGTGTCGTATTTTATACGTCACTTAATAATTGATTTTGGTGAACAACAATAGGGTGATGAGAACCCGACTTTGAAAGCGTCAAAAGTTCACCTCATTAGAATGAATATGATAGTAATCTTCTCGTTTTTCTTTGGGGTCTTAAAATATTTACTGCTGTATTTTATATGGCATTGTAATAATTTGAGTTTGGATACTGTCTACGAGACAATATTGTATTAAAACTCACGATTAATCGTAATTAAATATTCTATCTGACGATTTCAATGATTATATAAATGAAGTTTGTATTTGATTTTTATAGTGTGATATCTGGCGACTCAGAATAGGTCGTGTGGACCTATTTTGGGGGTGTCACAATTGGTATCAAAGCTTAGGGATATGGTCGTTGGCGGAGATAAGAGTCTAAAACTTGGAGGGGAGAGACGAGTTATATACTTCGCTGGTGTGTGACTTACCTAAGCTGAAATTGTTTACTTGATAAGTTGACAAATTGTGATATGTCAATTAAACCTTTGTTTTGAAGCTATATTCTAGAATGATATCTGAAATACAGGAGATGAGAAATGGGAAAATCATGATAGCGAGGAAATTATCGGGAAGGTACAATCTAAAAAGAAAGCAAGGTATTCTCATCTCTTCGAATATCAGGTACGTACGTAAATTTCGAGGGCAAAATTTCATAAGGAGGGGAGATTGTGAGACCCCGAATTTTATGAAATAAAAGTATTCAATTTTTTGTATTTTGGTAAATAATTAAATTGATAAAAGTTTAAAGTTAAGGGTGACATTTGAAATTTTTTCAAAGTAAGTGATAATGAAGTTTTGTTTTATTAGTATTATTAATGTAATAAAACAGAAATACTTTTTATATAAAACAAAATACTTTTATAAAGTTATTCATTTTATTAGGCTAATAGTAAAATCTTTTTATATAAAACAGAATACTTTTATAAAGTTATCTATTTTATTAGATAATAATTAGAATATATTATATTTTATTATGCATAGTGTTTGCATAGTGCTGCATAATGTTTTTGCATAGTAAAATCTTTTTATATAAAATGAATACTTTTATAAAGTTATTCGCTTTATTAGATTATAAATAGAATATATTATATTTTATTTAAAAGTAAACCAATCTGGAAATCAGTCTGGACATGGATTGAATTAATTATTATAGATCCATTCTCCTATAAATAGAAGCTCATTCCTTCATTATTTCTTACGAATTCAATGAAACTCTAGAGAGAGAAACTACGAGAGAGAGTTCTTCTTCATAATCTTGAGTGTATTTCTTTAGAGTTTAAGAAAGCTTTGGCGTGAAGATAGTGCAAGAAGTTTTCTTCAAGTATATTCTGCGCCTCTACCGATTCGAAATACTCTTCTTTCAAAGGTAAAGGATATTATTTGTTGTACTCATAAAAGGGTATTATTTCTTTTGTATTTATGAAGAGAACTTACATTATTTCGTTCTTTATTATTACTGTTGGAATAACTTTTGTATCTGGTGACTACCCTATACTTGGTGAAATTCTTACATTATTCCATTCTTTATTATTATGTTGGAATAACCTATTTATGTGAATCACGCATACATGGTGATCTTCTTACATTATTCCATTCCTTATTATTATGTTGGAATAACTTTGTATACATCTGATATCTTGTATACATGGTAAAATTCTTCTATTATTTCATTTTTTACTATTACATTTGGAATATCATATCATTAGCGTTTTTACGCTAGACTGGTTTCTATTATTTATTATTCCGCATTTATTATTACATGCAATATCGAATATCACGTACATCCGTTTCGTTTAACTTGTTTTCCATTATTTATTATTACATCGGAATATCACGTTCACGTGCGTTTCTGTGGACACTGGTTCCATTATTTATTAATCTGGGAATAACTTTTATGCATGCGGTCTCTATCGCATGCATGGTGAATCATTCATTATTCCATTCTTTATTATTACATTGGAATAACTTTGCTACATATGTGGATTACCACATGCATGGTGAATGATCCTTTATATTCATTCCTTATTAAATTGTGGAAATGATCTGGTTATGTTGATTATGATGAGAGTCATAATAAAAGCATTGGACTGATGAAAATCATGGGTATATGAAGTATTAGTAAGTGTTATGATGAGTTATATTGGTTATTATGTGTAAACATGAAAGTTTCTTAGAAATCACAAAGGGTTGAAAAATCAGATTTTGGTGAAAATGGAACATGAAATTCAATTGACCATATCTCCTATTATATTTCGAATTTTTAAGTGAGGTCAAGTTCTAGAGTTAGGTCTATGAGTTTTGTAACTTATCCAAGTGGAATCACCGGAAAAGGTGTTGTAGATTTTTGTGTGGACAGATTTTAGCAAAGGAGTCAAAAGCTGCAATTTACGAAGATAGCTACTGTCCAGATTTTAAAAGAGATGTTTCGGCCACTTAAATTGTGAGGAAAATTCCGGCCTTTTGGGACATGAAAGTATATGGTATAAAGTACCTCCTGTCCAAAAATGAGCTCATTCCGACTTAAAATGAGCAAGTTATGACCATTTCAATATTTAGGTTTTTTCGACGAAAATCGCTATAACCGGAGTTCTATAACTCCGATGACCATGAAATTTAAATTGGAAGCTCACATTAACATGTGTAAGATTCTGCCAAGATTTTGAAATTTTTGGAGTTAAAATTGAGGTGGCTAATTTCTTAAGGAATTAATTAGAAATTGATTTTTGAAAAATAGTAAATGAATTTTAAAAATTTCGAGAAAAATATATGTTCAATATAAGACTATATTATGCTTAATCCCAGAAAAAAAAAATTTGGGACTGAATTGGTATTTTTCATAAAAATAGTTTAGTTACAAACATATGAATTAAATATGTTATGTGGAGTTGAAGAATTGATACATAGGATTTTAGGGCTTGAAAATCCTATATAAGGTATATGCAGATTTTTTATGAGTGATTTGATCATTGGGGATAAAATCTTATAAGTATGGCATTGTTGAATGATTAAATGCATTATTTGATAAAGTGTAAATAATTAAATTAAATTGTTTATAAGTTTATGAAGTGATTAAAATATTGTTATAATATTAACAATATTAGATTATGATTGATAATATTTGGATAAAATTAAAGTCTTTAATATTTATTCTTAATTTCGTTTGATTAATGCTTATAATATTGTCATTATCTTCATGTTTATATTATGTTGAAAAGTCATCGTGGCACATGTAGTGCATAGATGGACTTGGTATGATTATGACCAGGGATTATTCGGTATAATCATGACCGTAATGTTACAAATGATGTGGTAAATGTCATCTTTGGCCCGTAGTGCATAGATGGACTTAGCGTGATTATGACCAGGAATTATTCGGTATAATCATGACCGTAATGTGACGAATGATGTGATAAAAATCCTCATTTGCCGTAGTGCATTGATGGATAGTTTTTGGTATGATTATGGATATGGATTCTCTTCGGCCAAGGGTGCAAAGATGAATTGTTTTATGGCATGATCAGGACCGTTGATGAAAACACGATTATCTTTGGCTATAGTGCATGGATAATTCGTGGTCATGATACTAAAGAATATCATTGGCCTGTAGTGCATGGATGATTCGGTGATGTGGATTAATTATTGAAATTTGAGTCTCAAAATAATGAAATATATTAATTCATGGATGTGATAATAATGAATATCTTTGGTAGTAGTGCAAAGATGAATTAATTAATATGATTATGAAGCGAAATTATGATTTGGTATAACCATGATTTTTGATGTTTCGGTGAAGATAGGTGATGAAAATTATCTTAATCACAGGTGCGAAAAGGAATTTAGAATCACAATTATGATTATGAGTTATTCATATGGTTGTGGACATGAATTGTTGATTGATGTTACGAGAATAAAACATTATCGGTGGAATTTTAACATAGAAGATAATAGATCGATGGTCTATTTGACTTTTCTAATGGATTGCTCGTTCCGCTGCAACTATGGTTGAAAAGTTTTATCATCTACCATATGTTATAGATCTCTGATTTATTATTGATGAAAGTTATTGATAATGTAGTTATCTTTAGTCATGATATTCTTTATTGGGCTAGTTGTGCTCACCCTTTTGCTTCACAATTCCTTTTCGTGTAATAAGAGTGTAGGCGGGGTTGACGGGGATAACAGAGGAAATAGTGTGATGGTCCGAAATTTGTCGAAGTTTCTCAATACATTATAAAACGGCATGACATACACTATATAATTGTGTTGAGGACCTAAGATGTGGGTGTCGTATTTTATACGTCACTTAATAATTGATTTTGGTGAACAATAATAGGGTGATGAGAACCCGACTTTGAAAGCGTCAAAAGTGCACCTCATTAGAATGAATATGATAGTAATCTTCTCGTTTTTCTTTGGGGTCTTAAAATATTTGCTGCTGTATTTTATATGGCATTGTAATAATTTGAGTTTGGATACTGTCTACGAGACAATATTGTATTAAAACTCACAGTTAATTGTGGTCTTATTCTATACGACAGTTCAACAGTTGTATAAATGAAGTTTGTATTTGATTTTTATAGTGTGATATCTGGCGACTCAGAATGAGTCGTGTGTACCAATTTTGGGGGCGTCACAATTGGTATCAGAGCTTAGGGATCTGGTCGCTGGCGGAGATAAGAGTCTAAAACTTGGAGGGGAGAGACGAGTTATATACTTAAGCTAGTGTGTGACTTACCTAAATTTGAAATTGTTTACTCTATAAGTTGACAAATTGTGATATGTCAATTAAACCTTTGTTTTGAAGCTATATTCTAGAATGATATCTGAAATACAGGAGATGAGAAATGGGAAAATCATGATAGCGAGGAAATTACCGGGAAGGTACAATCTGAAAAGAAAGCAAGGTATTTTCATCTCTTCGAATATCAGTTACGTACGTAAATTTCGAGGGCAAATTTCATAAGGAGTGGAGATTGTGAGACCCCGAATTTTATGAAATAAAAGTATTCAATTTTTGTATTTTGGTAAATAATTAAATTGATAAAAGTTTAAGTTAAGGGTGACATTTGAAAATTTTTCAAAGTAAGTGATAATGCAGTTTTGTTTTATTAGTATTATTAATGTAATAAAACAGAAATACTTTTTATATAAAACAAAATACTTTTATAAAGTTATTCATTTTATTAGGCTAATAGTAAAATCTTTTTATATAAAACAGAATACTTTTATAAAGTTATCTATTTTATTAGACAATAATTAGAATATATTATATTTTATTATGCATAGTGTTTGCATAGTGCCTGCATAATGTTTGCATAGTAAAATCTTTTTATATAAAACAGAATACTTTTATAAAGTTATTCGTTTTATTAGATTATAAATAGAATATATTATATTTTATTATAAACCAATCTGGACCGTTCATGGATTGGTTACTATTCAGTCCATTCTCCTATAAATAGAAGCTCATTCCTTCATTATTTCTTACGAATTCACTGAAACTCTAGAGAGAGAAACTACAGAGAGGGTTCTTCTTCTATAATCTCGAGCGTATTTCTTTAGAGTTTAAGAAAGCTTTGAGCGTAGAAGATAGTGCAAGTTTTCTTCAAGTATATTCCCGCCCTACCGTTCGAAATACTCTTCTTTTAAAGGTAAGGGATATTATTTGTTGTACTCATAAAAGGGTATTATTTCTTTTGTATTCATGAAGAGAACTTCTGTTATTTCATTCTTTATTATTACATTGGAATAACTTTTGTATATCATGGACTACCTATACTTGGTGAAATTCTTCATTATTCAATTCTTTATTATTATGTTGGAATAATATGTTTATGCAATCTGCATACATGGTGATCTTCTTCACATTATTCCATTTCTTATTATTATGTTGGAATAACTTTTTATATACATGATACCTGCATACATGGTAAAATTCTTCTATTATTTTATTTTTTACTATTCTAACATGGGAATATCACATACGTGCATTTTACGCCAGACTGCTTTTTTCGTTATTTATTATTCTTTATTATTACAGCCGTTAATATCCCGTCTGCGCGCTTTTTTTGCATGGGACTGGTTCCGTATCTATTATTACTATCTAATATCCACGTGCAATGCGTTTTCGCCGGACACAGTTCCATTATTTATTAATCATTGGGAATAACTTTTATGCATGCGGTCTCTATCGCATGCATGGTGAATCCTTCATTATCCCATTCTTTATTATTACATTGGAATAACTTTGTACATGTGGATTACCACATGCATGGTGAATGATCCTTTATATTCATTCCTTATTAAATTGTGGAAATGATCTTGTTATGTTGATTATGATGAGAGTCATAATAAAAGCATTGGACTGATGAAAATCATGGGTATATGAAGTATTAGTAAGTGTTATGATGAGTTATGTTGGTTATTATGTGAAAACATGAAAGTTTCTTAGAAATCACAAAGGGTTGAAAAATCAGATTTTGGTGAAAATGGAACATGAAATTCAATTAACCATATCTCCTATTATATTTCGAATTTTTGAGTGAGGTCAAGTTCTAGAGTTAGGTCTATGAGTTTTGTAACTTATCCAAGTGGAATCACCGGAAAAGGTGTTGTAGATTTTTGTGTGGACTGATTTTAGCAAAGGAGTCAAAAGATGCAATTTACGAAGATAGCTACTGTCCAGATTTTAAAAGGGATGTTTCGGCCACATAAATTGTGAGAAAAATTCCGGCCTTTTGGGACATGAAAGTATATGGTATATAAAGTACCTCCTGTCCAAAAATGAGCTCATTCTGACTTAAAATGAGCAAGTTATGACCATTTCAATATTTAGGTTTTTCTAACGAAAAACGCTATAACCGGAGTTCTATAACTCCGATGACCATGAAATTTAAACTGGAAGCTCACGTTAACATGTGTAAGATTCTGCCAAGATTTGGGAATTTTTGGAGTTAAACTTGAGGTAGCTAATTTTTAAGGAATTAATTAGAAATTGATTTTTGAAAAATAGTAAATGAATTTTAAAAATTTTGAGAAAAATATATGTTCAATATGGGACTATATTATGCTTAATCCCAGAACAAAATTTTTTTTGGGACTAAATTGGTATTTTTCATGAAAATAGTTTAGTTACAAGCATATGAATTAAATATGTTATGTGGAGTTGAAGAATTGGTAAATAGGATTTTAGGGCTTGAAAATCCTATATAAGGTATATGCAGATTTTTGAAGAGTGATTTGATCATTGGTGATGAAATCTTATGAGTATGGCATTGTTGAATGATTAAATGTATTATTTGATAAAGTGTAAACAATTAAATTAAATTGTTTATAAGTTTATGAGGTGATTAAAATATTGTTATAATATTAACAATATTAGATTATGATTGATAATATTTGGATAAAATTAAAGTCTTTAATATTTATTCTTAATTTCGTTTGATTAATGCTTATAATATTGTCATTATCTTCATGTTTATATTATGTTGAAAGTCATTTGTGGCCTGTAGTGCATAGATGGACTTGGTATGATTATGACTAGGGATTATTCGGTATAATCATGACCGTAATGTTACAAATAATGTGGTAAATGTCATCTTTGGCCCGTAGTGCATAGATGGACTTGGCGTGATTATGACCAGGGATTATTCGGTATAATCATGACCGTAATGTGACGAATGATGTGATAAAAATCCTCATTTGCCGTAGTGCATTGATGGATAGTTTTTGGTATGATTATAGATATGGATTCTCTTCGGCCAAGGGTGCAAAGATGAATTGTTTTATGGCATGATCAGGACCGTTGATGAAAACACGATTATCTTTGGCTATAGTGCATGGATAATTCGTGGTCGTGATACTAAAGAATATCATTGGCCTGTAGTGCATTGATGATTCGATGATGTGGATTAATTATTGAGCTGAGTCTCAGCAATGAAATATTAATTCATGGATGTGATAATAATGAATATCTTTGGCCGTAGTGCAAAGATGAATTAATTAGTATGATTATGAGCAGAAATTATGATTTGGTATAACCATGATTTTTGATGTTTCAGGTGAAGATAGGTGATGAAAATTATCTTCGTCCTGGGTGCGAAAATGAATTTAGAATCACAATTATGATTATGAGTTATTCATATGGTTGTGGACATGAATTGTTGATTGATGTTACAGGAATAAAACATTATCGGTGGACTTTTAACATAGAGAAGATAAAAGATTTGATGGTCTATTTGACTTTTCTAATGGATTGCTCGTTCCACTGCAACTATGGTTGAAAAGTTTTATCATCTACCATATGTTATAAATCTCTGATTTATTATTGATGAAAGCTATTGATAATGTAGTTATCTTTAGTCATGATATTCTTTACTGGGCTAGTTATGCTCACCCTTTTGCTTCACAATTCCTTTCAGGTAATAAGAGTGTAGCTGGGTCGAGCGGGGATAACAGGGAAATAGTGTGATGGTCCGAGACTGTCGAAGTTTCTCAATACATTATAAAATGGCATGACATACAATATATAATTGTGTTGAGGACCTAAGATGTGGGTGTCGTATTTTATACGTCACTTAATAATTGATTTTGGTGAACAACAATAGGGTGATGAGAACCCGACTTTGAAAGTGTCAAAAGTGCAACTCATTAGAATGAATATGATAGTAATCTTCTCGTTTTTCTTTGGGGTCTTAAAATATTTGCTGCTGTATTTTATATGGCATTGTAACAATTTGAGTTTGATATCATCTACGAGACAATATTGTATTAAAACTCACGATTAATAATAATCGTATATCTATACTCGAAAGTTCAACAGTTATATAAATGAAGTTTGTATTTAATTTTTATAGTGTGATATCTGGCGACTCAGAATGGGTCGTGTGGACCAATTTTGGGGGCATCACAACGTGCCCAAGGAATACTACTTCCTCAAGCTAGAACTCATATTTCTTCATCTTGGCATATAGCTTGTTATCATGAAGCCTTTGAAGTACCAGCTTCAAATGGTGCTCATGATCTTCACGGCTTTTGGAATAGATGAGGATGTCATCAATAAAGACAACAACGAACTGATCCAAATATTCCTTGAATACTTGGTTCATCATATCCATGAAAGTCGTAGGAGCATTATTTAATTCAAAAGACATGACTAGGAATTCATAATGCCCGTACCGAGTTCTAAATGTAGTCTTTGGAATATCCTTAGTTTTAATCTTTAGCTGATGATATCCAGAACGAAGATCGATCTTTGAAAAGAATTGTGCTCCTTGTAACTGGTCGAACAGGTCATCAATACGAGGTAGCGGATACCTATTCTTGATGGTGACATGGTTCAATTCTCGATAGTCAATACAAAGTCGCATACTCCCGTCTTTCTTCTTTATGAATAAAACAGGAGAACCCCAAGGAGATGTTCTAGGATGAATGAAATCGATGTCTAATAACTCCTGTAGTTGGACCTTTAACTCCTGAAGTTTAATAGGAGCCATTCGATATGGGGTTTTAAAAATGGGTTTTGTACCAAGTTTAAGGTCAATAAAGAATTCAACTTCACGTTCTGGGGGTAGACCGGGAAGTTCTTCAGGAAATACGTCAGGAAATTCACTAACAACAGAAATATTATTCAAATTTGACATGTTTTTGTTCCAGTCCATGACATGGGCTAAGAAAGCTTGACATCCATTTTTCAATAAACGAATGGCTTTATGGCTTGATATGACAGTGATTGACTTTAGTGGTTTGGTTGCTTGAATTCTTATAACAGGTTGGTTAGGAATATGAAAACTAACAATCTTACAAAAATAATCAATTTTGGCATGATGAGTAGTTAACCAATCAATCCCTAAAATCACATCAAATACAAATATCTTTAAAGAGATAAGATCAACAGGTAATGTGATGGTGCCAACTTGGATCAAGCAAGATTTATAAACAGTGGATGTAATGAAAGTTTCTCCTAACGGAGTCTCAACAGATAAGTCAAAGTCTAATTTCTCAGGAGTCAAGTTCAAATGTTGAGCACAAGCAGGAGAGATAAAAGAATGGGTAGAACCGGTATCTAGTAAGGTATAAACTTTGCAAGAGTTTATGATTAGCTTACCCATGATCACATCGTTTGGGTTCCTCGCATTTTGGCCAGTCACGACAAACGCTCTTCCAGGAACTGCTGACTTTGACTTGTTCGGGACAGCCTTTGGAGTCACCATTCCCGTCGGACTTGGTTTCACTACAGAACAATCTCTAGCTATATGACATTCCTTTCCACAATTATAACATACCTTAAATTGTGTGGGCAGTTTGGGCTGATGTGTCTGTGACGCCCCCAAAACAGGTGTACATCACCCATCTTGAGTCGCCAAATACATTGTACAAAATTCAAATATAACTTAATAATACAACTGTCGTGTAAAATACGACTAAACATAAACTGAGAGTTTTAATACAAATATTGTCTTCTATACAGTATTCAACTAAAATGGAGTCTTCAATATATTTATTATCACACTATTTCATAGAATAGTGAGGACTACTAATCTTATCATCCGACCGATCACTCCGGTTCCCAGACTAGTCCATTTACGTTCTCATTTCCTAAAGAGAACAATGAAAGCAAAAGGGGGTGAGCTCAACTAGCCCAGTAATAAATATTATGACTAAGATAATACAGAATAATTTATCATTAGCCTTCAACAAAGGTTAAATTGATAAAATATAACAAACATCAAGTTTAGCTGCAGTAGAACAAGCAATCCATTATAAGAGTCAAGTAGAGCATAAAATCTACTATCTTACATGATTTAAAAGGTTTTTCATCACTTTTATCATTTGAGACTCGACTTAATAAATAATCCACATCATCGAATCACCTCCGTACTACTACGGCTAGGATATTCTTTAGTATCACGACCACAAATTATCCATGCACTACGGCCAAGGATATTCGTGTATTCATCAATGGTCATGATCATGCCAAAAATTGTCCATCAATGCACTACGGGCCAATGAGGACTTTTACCACATCATTTGTAACATTACAATCATGATTATCTTAAGATAATCCACGGTCATAATCATCTGAAGTCCATCTATGCACTACAAGCCATGCGATGACTTTCAACATAAAATAAACATGAGGATGATGACAATGATATAAGAATTCAATAAAACAAGTTCAAGGATAAATTTTTAAAGATGTATAATTTAATTTATCCAGAAATTACTAATGTCCCAATTGTCAACATGATACTGCTTTGTGGACTAAAATTCAAGAATAATATTATACCAAAAATAATTTAGACCGAAAACGAATTAATTTTTATCATGAATAGTACCCCGAGTGAATAGTACTCGAGTGAATAGTACCCCGTGAATAGTACTTCGGGAATAATAACCCCATAAATAGTACTCCGACATGAAAAAATTAAAACTTATCAATAATGTTCAGAATAATATTTCCATAAAAAGATATTGGATGAAGCGCAAATATCAAGGATATTCTACTAATTTCATGGAGTATAGAAGCCAAAACTTTAACAAAACGAGTATAGAATTTGAAATCTGAAACGAAATAATATTACTTACATACTACAGAGTATGGAAGAAAATATTATTTCAAGCGAATATTGAACAAAAATAACATCCCTTACCTTGAAAAGAATAGTATTCCAACTGGTATAGCGAGGATATTTTAGAAGAAAACTTTCACTGTTTTCTACGCTCAAAGCTTTCTAAAACTCAAAAGAAATACACTCAAGATTATAGAAGAAGAACTCTCTGATTTTGGTGTGATTTTCAATTTTAACCTAAGCGCCTATTTATAGGAAAATGCTAGAACGCCATAGGAGACTAAATTAATAAAATAATATTTTATTTTATTTTTCCTTACGCATGCCAAGACCATTACTATCAAGGCATGCCATTCTTAAAAAATCTCAGCACATGTTTTTACAAAAACAAAAGTGGGTCCCACCCATAATTTTAATAAAATATTTTAATTTAAACTTCAACAATTCATAATAAATAGCCCTTTTATCAGAAAAATACGAATTTTATGTCCATTCCACACAAAATCAAATTCTCTACAACTTTGTAGCTTTAAGTTTTTCCAAATTCCAAACAGAAAATATCCGAATTCCACAAACGGATGATTTTTAACACCTCTTAAAATTCATAATTAACAAATCATACGCTAATTTTTAACGGTTCAAAATTTGTGGACATATACTCAACTTATATATGTATAACATATCCAAAAATCACAACGATCCAACGGTCGAATCAAAATTATCACTCACGCAATAGATTTTTAAGAACACCGATTTGATTTTTTTAAAACCTCCAATCCGATAAAATACTGATAAAACATCTCAACATTAATTCCTCCATTTATAACCACATGAAATAAATATTTTCCTATCCATCACTTATGTCCACATAAAATAAATATTTCTTTATCATATAAATTAATAATTAATTATTCAAAAATAATATTACAGAATCACAATAATGACAACCATGCCGTTCCCAGGAAAGAGGGGGCCTTCCGATAAGGATTTCTCCTTACTGGCGCGCAATTAGGTGACCAAACCTCTTCTTGACAGAAATTTTTAGACATTGCCAATAATGCTATCTAATAATATTATTCAAATAATATGAATTATTGATTTGATAATGGGAAATACTATGTAGTGACAATTATTGAAACAGCAATAATATAAAATATCAACGCAGCAATTATTGAATCAATAAAATAAAATATTGAACAGTAATTACTGTAACAATTATTGAGTAGTTGTGACGCCCCCAAAACAGGTATACATCACCCATCTTGAGTCGTCAGATACATGGTACATAAATTCAAATACAACTTAATTATACAACATTCGTGTAAAATACGACAAAACATAGCTGAGAGTTTAAACAAGAATACTGTTAGCTAGACAATATCCACACTTAATGGTGTCCTCATTATAATTATTATCACATTATTCCGTAGAATAGTGAGGACTACTAAAGCCATTTATCCTGGACCATCACTCCATTCTCCGACTCGTCCCAGCTATATTCTCATTTCCTAAAGAGAACAATGAAAACAAAAGGGTGAGCTCAACTAGCCCAGTAAGAAATATTATGGCTAAGATAATGCAGAATAAATTATCTTTAGCCTTCAACAGTGTTAAACTGATACAATATAACAAACATCAAGTTTAAGCTGCGATTGAACAAGCAATCCATTAGAAGAGTCAAGTAGAGAATAAATCTACTATCTTCTATGATTTAAAAGGTTTTCATCACTTTTATCGTTTGAGACTCAACTTATTAAATAAACCACGTCATCCCTGCACTACGGCCAGGATATTCATTAGTATCACGACCACAAATTATCCATTCACTACGGGCCAAGGATATTCGTGTTTTCATTAATGGTCATGATCATGCCAACAATTGTCCATCAATGCACTACGGGCCAATAAGGACTTTTACCACATCATTTGTAACATTACGGTCATGACTATCTTAGAATAATTCCTGGTCATAATCATACCAAGTCCATCTATGCACTTCTGAGGCCCACGAGATGACTTTCAACATAATATAAACATGAGGATGATGACAATAACATAATAATTCAATAAAACAAGTTCAAGAATTAAATTTTTAAAGATTTATAAGTTAATTTTCCTGAACTCAAAAAAGTCCAAATTGTCAACATGATAATGCTTTGTGGAGTAAAATTCAAGAATGCTCAGAAGAATATTTCCATGAAAAGATATTGGATGAAGCGCAAATATCCAGGATATTCTACTAATTTCATGGAGTATATAAGCCAAAACTTTAACCAACCGAGTATAATAGAATATATGAACTGCAAATGGATTTTAGCTTGTAATCGTGCGGTAATGCGTGAAGACGGATCATTTCCACAATTTAATAAGGAATGAATACAAGGATCATTCACCATGCGTGTGGTAATCCACATAGACGCGAGTTATTCTAACGAAATAATAAAGAATGGAATAACGAAAAATTCACCATGCATGCGATGAGCCATTGCGAACAGTTATTCCCAATAGAATAATAAAGAATGGAACCAGGTAAATGCGAAATCCGCTTGCGAGACGATATTCAACGAATAATAAAGAATAGAATAACAACAAAAATCACCGAGGCATGCGATAGACCACAGACGGAGTTATTCCAGCAGAATAATAAATAATGGAACCGTTCATGCGTGTCGCTTACATCTGAGGATATTCCAACAAAATAATAAAGAATGGAATAACAGAAGAATTTCACCATGTATGCGGTACTTCGCATAGATAGGTTATTCCAACATAATAATAAGGAATAGAATAATAATAGCTCTCTTCATGAAAATGAAAGAAATAATACCCCTTACCTTAGAAAGAAGAGTATTCCGACTGGTAGAGCGAGGATATTCTTGAAGAAAACTTATACTTTTTTCTACGCTCAAAGCTTCTTAAAACTCTAAAGAAATACGCTCAAGATTATAGAAGAAGATTCTCTGAATTTCTGGTGTGATTTTCTATTCTAACTAAGCATCCTATTTATAGGAGAATGGAAAGGATACTATGCAATAAAATATAATATATATATATATATATATTATTTAAAATCTAATAAAATAAATAACTTTATAAAAGTATTATGTTTTTTATATAAAAGATTTTACTATCTGCAAACACTATCAGAACCTTTATATCTGAAACTCTATGTATAATAAAATATAATATATTCTATTTATAATCCAATAAAACAAATAAATTTATAAAAGTATTACATTTTATATAAAAAGATTTTACTATGCCAACACTATGCGAGGCACTATGCAAATACTATGCATAATAAAATATATTATATTCTATTTATAATCAAATAAAATAAAACTTTATAAAAAGTATTACATTTTTTATATAAAAGTTTTCTATTTTATTACTTTTATAATAATAATAAAACAAAATCCATCATCATTATTCTAATTCACACTATTAATCGATCAGTTGCTCTCGGAAAGGGGGCTTTCCAATAAAGATTTCTTCTATTATTGGCCTTGATTAGGTGACCAAACCTCTCCTTGACAGAACTTAGACATCGTCAATATTGCAAATAATAATATGAATAACCCGTAAATCTCAATTATTGATTTAATAATATATAAAATATTGACAATAATTGAATCAAATAACGTGAGATCTATGCAACAATTCTTTTCTGTAACAATAATTGAACAAAAGCGGTGACTTCTCAAAGTAAGCATCGATAATCAATCTTAGTGTTGCTCTTATGCAACCACAGCGTATTATTGTACTTTAAACAAAGGTGTTTCAACGATTAACAGTAAAACTTCCGTAGTTATTTTCATAAAAAACATTTTTGTCGTTTTCTCGATCGACAATAATTCCGTTGTGGGGTCCACCGATGATTGTCTGATAAATCATGCGGATATTCTCCGACAAAAAAGAATATTTTCCGATCAATCGAATATTATATAACAACTTGCATACTTTTAAAAATTTCTAAATATTACCTACAACTATAACATTATCTCAAATCCACACCATAATTTTAAAAAAATATTTTGAGAAAATTAAATCTTTATTAAATAAAATTGGGATTTTACGGTGAGTGTCTTCTTACGTAAGAATCAATAATTTGAAAATCTTGTGCAACACTGCAGGTGTCTTCTTGTGCAACAATGTGTATTATTGTATTTTAACCACCAGGTATTCAACGATTTAATTAGTAACCACTTCTGTTGTTATTTATAAAGCTCAAACTTATCGTTTTCTTCATCCAACGGTTATTACATTGGGGGCCCACAAATAGTTCTTGGTCATATACGAATATTCCCAACAACAAGAATATTCCACGACCAAACGAATATTCCCCAACAGAAATGAGTATTTTATAACCATTTGCATATTTTGAAAATTTTATATATATCCCACAACTATAACATTACATAAAATTCACTCCATAATATTCAAAACTGATATTTATATAAAATTCATCTTTATTCATAAAAGTTGGGGTCTTATAACCTCCCCTTCTTATGAAATTTTTCCCTAGAAATTTGGGTACGTACCTGGTATGTCGAAGAGGTAAGGATACCTTGATTTCATTTTAGATTCTAACTCCCAGGTCATTTCCTCAACATCGTGGTTTCTCCACAAAACTTTGACTTAAGGTATAACCTTGGAGCGTAAAATATGCTCCTTCTTATCCAAGATTTTAACAGGAACCTCTTCATACGTTAAATCTTCCGCTATTTCCGGTTCTAACTCAATAATGTGGTTCGGGTCTTTCACATATTTACATAACATAGATATGTGAAAAACGTTATGAACACGAGACATACTTGATGGTAAGGCGAGTCTATAGGCCACAGTTCTTACTCGTTCGAGGATTTAAAAATGGGCCAATGAATCGAGGATTGAGCTTTCCTCTCTTTCCAAATCTCGTAACTCCTTTCCACTAAGCAACATGTAACAACACATGTTATCTAATATTGAATTCCACGTCCTTTCGATGAAGATCAGCATAACTCTTTTGTCAATCTTGTGAGATTTTTATACGTTATCGGATCGTTTGAATCTTTTCCGTAGTCATACGTACCAACTCTGGTCCCAACAACGTTGCTTCACCCACCTCATCCCGACATCTTTGGAGAATGACACTTTCTTCCATACTGGCGCCTCAAATGGAGCCATGCGATACTTGCTTGATAAGCTGTTGTTGTAGGAAAACTCCACCAATGGTAAGAACTTATCCCAACTTCCCTTGAAGTCAAGGACACAAAGTCTTAATAGATCTTCAAGAGTTTGAATAGTCCTCTCTGACTGCTCGTCCCTTTGAGGATGATAAGCCGAACTAAATCATAAATTCGTGCCCATAGCTTTTTGCAAACTAACCCAAAATCTTGAAGTGAATCTTGGGTCTCGATCAGAAACTATGGATACTGGCATACCACGCAATCTTACAATCTTGTTTATGTACATACGAGCAAGACATTCAAGTGTATAAGTTTCTCGTATAGGTAAGAAATGAGCCGAATTGGTCAATCTATCAACAATGACCCAAATCACATCTATGCTTTGAGAAACCTTGGGAAGATCAGCAATGAAATCCATGGTAATGTGCTCCCACTTCCATTCTAAAATTTCAAGTGGTTGCAATGGACCTTTTGATACTTGATTCCCCGCCTTGACTCGTTGACAAGTTAAACACCTTGGGATAAACTCCGCTATCTCTCTCTCTTCATATTGCTCCACCAAAATGTATGTCGAAGATCATGATACATTTTGGTACTCCCATGATGGATTGCAAACGGTGTGTTGTGCGCCTCCATCATGATTTTATACTTTAAATCGAGGTTAGTTAGGAACACAAAGTCTGGAGTTGACTCAAGTATTCCTTCTTCCGATCGATTCTTGCTTCGGCGTATAGCACCTTCTTGCACTTTCTTTCTCATACGCATCGAGCTCCGGTGCAGGCTTGAAGCGACTTTAATTTTATCGATTAAAGTCGGTTCTACTTTCGAATATTTCCATCATCACATGGGTCCTGGGTCTTTAACTCTATCTCCATCCTTTGAAAGTCATACAAAATGGGCCTTTCGCGTTGACAATATCGCACTTGTACCGCGCATATGATCTTTTACTCGATGTGTCGACTACCACGTTAAACTTTTCCATGATGGTATTGGATGGTATGATCATAATCTTTCAGCAGTTCAAGCCAGCGCCATTGTCGCATGTTGAGTTCCTTTTGAGTGAAGAAATATTTGAGGCTTTTATGATCGTAAAGATCTCCACTTTCTCCCCATCAAGTAATGCCTCCAATCTTTAGTGCAAAAATGGCTACTTTGAACTTTAGATCATGAGTAGGATAATTCATCTCATATTCTTTGAGTTGTCATGAGGCATAGGCTATGACTTTCCCATGTTGCATGAGAACACATCTAACCCTTTGCCCAAAGCATCACTATAGATGACAAATCCCTCAAGGCGGATGGTATTATCGAGCAGTCTTTGAAATAAGTCTCCTCTTGAGTTCTTGAAAACTCTTCTCACATTCCACGCTCCAATAAATTTTGTATCTTTCCAAGTCGGTTTGAGTTAATGGAGTAGCGATTAGAAAACCCTTCTATGAATCTCAGATAATAACCGGCTAAGCCGAAAAGCTACGTGCTTTTGATCATTGATTTAGGTTGCTCCCACTTTGAATAGCTTTAATCTTTGCGGGTCAGCGGATATTCCATGACTTGATACTACGTGCCCAAGGAATGCTAATTCCTCGAAGCGAACTTCGCATTTCTTCAACTTGGCATAAAGCTTATTTTCACGAAGCTTTTAGAGTATCGACCTCAAGTGTTGCTCATGATCTTCACGACTTTTGGAAGATATGAGGATGTCATCAATAAAGATGACCACAAAGTGATCAAATATTCCTTGAATACTCGGTTCATCATATCCATGAAGCGGCGGGAGCATTAGTCGATCAAAAGACATGACTAGGAATTCATAATGCCGTCTGGGGAGTTACGAAAGTCGTCTTTGGAATGTCATCGGTTCTAATCTTTAGCGATGATATTCGGGATGAAGATCGATCTTTGAAAAGAATTTGGCGCCTTCTGGTGATCGAAGCAGTCATCAATACGTGGAAATGGGTACTTATTCTTGATGGTGACATGATTCAACTTTCGATAATCAATACAAAGTCGCATACTCCCATCTTTGTTCTTCACGAATAGAACAAGAGCACCCCGAGGAGGCGTCTTAGAGCGAATGAAACCGATGTCTAACAATTCCTGCGATTGGGTCTTTAACTCTGACGAGTTCAATAGGAGCCATTCGATATGGGGCTTTGGAAATGGGTTTTGTTACAAGGTTCAAGGTCGATACAAAATTCAATTTCACACTCACGGGGTAGGCGGGAAGTTCTTGAGAATCGTCATGAAATTTATTAACAATAGATATATCATTCAAAAGCGGCGTATTTTTGTTTAAATCGTGACATGAGCTAAGAAAGCTTGACATCCGTTTTTCAATAAGCGAATAGCTTTATGGCTTGAGATGATGATGATTGATTTTAATGGTTTGGTTGCTTGAATTAGCATAATAGGTTGGTTAGGAATATGAAAGCTAACAACCTTACGAAAATAATCAATTTTTGCATGATGAGTAGTTAACCAATCAATCCTAAAATTACGTCAAATGCAAGTATTTTCAATGAAATAAAATTGACAAGTAATGTGAGGTGCCGATTTGAACCAAACAAGACTTATAAGCGATTGGATGTAATGAAGGTTTCTCCCAGCGGAGTTTCAACGAGATAAGTCAAAGTCTAATTTCTCGAGTCAAATTTAAACGTTGGCGCAGTAGGAGAAATAAAAGAATGGGTAGAACAGGTATCAAATAAGGTATAGACTTATTTAGAGTTTATGATAAGCTTACTTTCGTGATGACCTCGTTCGGGTTCCTTGCTTTACGGGAGGTCACGACAAGCGCTCTCCTTGAACTACTGGCTTTGACTTTTACGGGGGCGGACTTTTGGTGCCTCGATCCCGGTGGACTTGTCTTGATGCCGCGACAAAATTGGGCTAGGTGACCTTCTCTTCCATAATTATAACACACTTTGGATTTTGCATCATGTGATTTGGGTGATGTGTCCCTCCCCTCGCATTTGAAGCATATGATGGGTGGTCGTTCTCCTTCCTTAACAACGGGTCTTTGGTCTTGATGTCTTTACATCATTGTTGAATCTCCTCTTCTTGAAATTTCCACTCTTATTGTCTTAGCCTTGATTACCACCGAAGTGGTTACCATTTCTAGCATGTTGATTCCCTCCACATTTGTTGTCACCGCTTCGATGACTTCTACCACTGGTATTATCATTTTACCGGTAGCTATCTCTTTGTTAGGTTGACTCATTATCGCGCTCCAATAACTGAGCCCTATTCACAACATTTGAATACAAACACAATTTATGAGAGATAAGGTATTGACGTATCTCGGATTTCAAACCTCTTAGAAACATTCGCGTCATTCTCTCTTCATTATTAACCAAATGGGATATGAAACAGGACCAACTCGGAAACTTGGCTTCGTCTTTGCGACACGATCATATTGTTTTTGCTCCGGTTTAATGAACTCTACCTCTTTCATGTGAGGAATACTTTTGGGAAAGTACTTGTCGTTGAGCAGTTCTTGGAACTTCTCCCAAGACATATTCGATCTGGCGGAGTTGAGTATACTTTCTGATTCCCACCGATGTCTGCCTCTCATCCACAACATGAAGGTGGCAAAGGAACCTTTTGCTCCTCGGAGCATCCCAGACATCAAATATCTTGTTGATCTGGTTTATCCACATCTCGCGCCTTAAGTGGTTTTGGCTCTCCAAAAAACTACGGTGGTCCCACTCCTTGAACTATTTAGCGGTGGCCATCGAGAGTTGCGGTGTTTCCACTGCATTTTGGACATGAGTCTCTCTTGCGATGTTGCATGAATTGCATAAAGCCTCTAAACATTCCATCGTTCATCATTTGGTCGATGTTGTTGTTTGCATGAGGATTATTGCCTTCACGATGCACATTATCCTTATTATTGATCATGTGGAGACTCAACGGTCTCTGTGCTCCATTGTTATTCTCAACATTCTCGGATGTCATTTTCAAATCTTGCTACAAAACAAGGGTTAATTGACATACCACATATTAACCCTATACTCGGCCGACCAATTAAATACCAATTAAACTTAGGTAGGTCATACTAGCGAAGGAATTCCCGTCTCTCCCCTCTAGTTTTTGTCTCACATCTCGGCCGGGATCATATCCCTAAGCTTTGATACCAACTGTGACACCCCCAAAATAGGTGTACATCACCCATCTTGAGTCACCAAATACATGGTACAAAATTCAATTACAACTTAATAATACAATATATGTAAAAAATCGACAAAACATAAGCGAGAGTTTTAATACAAATATTGTCTTCTAGACAGTATTCAACTCAAATGGAGTCCTTAATACATTTATTATCACACCATTTCATAGAATAGTGAGGACTACTAATGCTATCATCTGGACCGTCACTCCGTTTTCTCGACTAGTCCCGGCTACGTTCTCATTTCCTGAAGAGAACAATGAAAGAAAAAGGGGGTGAGCTCAACTAGCCCAGTAATAAATATTATGACTAAGATAATGCGAGAATAATTTATAGTTAGCCTTGACGATGTTAAAGCGATAAAATATAACAAACATCAAGTTTAAGCTGCAGCGGAACAAAGCGAATCCATTAGAAGAGTCAAGTAGAGCATAAAATCTACTATCTTCTATGATTTAAAAGGTTTTCATCACTTTTATCATTGAGACTCGACAATAAATAATCCACATCATCGAATCACCCTTGCGCTACTGACCGAGGATATTCTTTAGTATCACGACCACAAATTATCCATACCTTTCTACGGGCCAGGATATTAGTGTATTCATCGATGGTCATGATCATGCCAACAAGCATCCATCAATGCACTACGGGCCAATGAGGACTTTTACCACATCATTTGTAACATTACGGTCATGATTATTCCAAATAATCCACAGTCATAATCATACCAAGTCCATCTATACTTTCTGAGGCCACGAGATGACTTTCAATATAAAATAAACATGAGGATGATGACAATGATATAAGAATTCAATATAAACAAGTTCAAGGATAAATTTTTAAAGATTTATAATTTAATTTATCCGAGAAATATAATGTCAAATTATCGACATAATCTTTGATTTGTGGAGTAAAATTCAAGAATAATATTGTACCAAAATAATTTGGAATGAAAAGCGAATCAATTTTATCATGAATAGTACCCACGGGTGAATAGTACTCGAGTGAATAGTACCCAAGTGAATAGTACTTCAGAATAGTAACCCGTGAATAGTACTCGGCATGAAAAAGTTAAAACTTATCAAGAATGCTCGAATAATATTTTTATGAAAAGATCTTTGGATGAAGCCTTGAATATCGAGGATATTCTACTAATTTCATGGAGTATAGAAGCCAAAACTTTAACAAAATGAGTATAGAATTTGAAATCTAAAATGAAATAATTTTACTTACATACTACAGAGTATGGAAGAAAATATTATTTCAAGCGAATATTGAACAAAAATAACATCCCTTACCTTGAAAAGAAGATTATTCTAACTAGTATAGCGGGGATATTCTTGAAGAAAACTTTCACTGTTTTCTAAGCTCAAAGCTTTCTAAAACTCAAAAGAAATACGCTCAAGATTATAGAAGAAGAATTCTCTGATTCTAGTGTGATTTTCAATTATAACCTAATCGCCTATTTATAGGAAAATGCTAGAACGTCATAGGAGACTAAATTAATAAAATAATATTTTATTTTATTTTTTCCTTACACATTCCAAGACCATGACTATCAAGGCATGCCATTCTTGAAAAATCTCAGCACATGTTTTGACAAAGAAAAAGTGGGTCCCACCCATAATTTTAATAAAAACATTTTAATTTCCAAAACTTCAATAATTCATAATAAATAGCCCTTTTATCAGAAAAATACGAATTTTATGTCCATTCCACACGAAATCGAATTCTCTACAACTTTGTAGTTTTAAGTTTTTCCAAATTCCAAACAGAAAATATCCGAATTCCACAAACGGATGATTTTCAACACCTCTTAAAATTCATAACAAATCATACGCTAATTTTTAACGGTTCAAAATTTGTGGACATATACTCAACTTATATATGTATAACATATCAAAAAAATCACAATGATCAGCGGTCGGATCAAAATTATCACTCACGCAATAGAGCTTTAAGAACACCGATTTGATTTTTTTAAAACCTCCAATCCGATAAAAATACTGATAAAACACTTCAACATTAATTCGTCCATTTATAACCACATAAAATAAATATTTTCCTATCCATCACTTATGTCTACATAAAATAAATATTTCCTTATCATATAAATTAATAATTAATAATTCATAAATAATATTACAAAATCAAAATAATGACAACTGAGTCGTTCCTAGGAAAGAGGGGGCTTTCCGATAAGGATTTCTCCTTACTAGCGCGCAATTAGGTGACAAAACCTCTCCTTGACAGAACTTTCTAGACATTGTCAATAATGCTATCTAATAATATTATTCAAATAATATGAATTATTGATTTGATAATGGGAAATACTGTGCAGTGACAATTTTTGAAACAACAATAATATAAAATATCAACGCAACAATTATTGAATCAATAAAATAAAATATAAAACAATAATTACTGTAACAATTATTGAGTAGTGCCTTCTTACGTAAGAATCAATAATTTGAAAATAATGTGCAATCTGGTATCTTTCTTTGTGCAACAATGCGTATTATTCGTATTTTAACCACCGGTATTCCAACGATGTTAATTGGTAACCACTCTGTGCCGTTATTTATAAAACTCAAACTTGTCGTTTTCTTCATTCGATAGTTATTACATTAGGGGCCCTGAAATGGGCTGCTTGCAATGATGAAGAATATTCTCCAAACAACAAGAATATTCCACGATCAAACGAATATTCTCCAACAGAAATGAGTATTTTATAACCACTTGCGTATTTTAAAAATTTTATATATATCCCACAACTAGAAAATTACATAAAATTCACTCCATAATATTCAAAAATGATATTTATAGAAAATTCATCTTTATTCATAAAAGTTGGGGTCTTACAACCTCCCCTTCTTATGAAATTTTTCCCTCAAAATTAGAATGCATTACACGGTATGTCGAAGAGGTAAGGATACCTTGATTTCATTTGATTCTAACTCCCAGGTCATTTCTTCAACATCGTGGTTTCTCCACAAAACTTTGACTTGAGGTATAACCTTGGAGCGTAAAATATATGGTTTTAACAGGAACCTCTTCATACGTTAAATCTTCCGCTATTTCATTCGGTTCTAACTCAATAATGTAGTTCGGGTCTTTCACATATTTACGTAACATAGATATGTGAAAAACGTTATGAACACGAGATATACTTGGTGGTAAGGCGAGTCTATAGGCCACAGTTCCTACTCATTCGAGGATTTAAAAATGGGCTAATGAATCAAGGATTGAGCTTTCCTCTCTTTCCAAATCTCGTAACTCCTTTCCATGGAGTAACACGTAACAGCACATGTTCTCTAATATTGAATTCCACGTCCTTTCGATGACGATCAGCATAACTCTTTTATCGATCTTGTGAGGTTTTTATACGTTGTCGGATCGTTTAAATCTTTTTAAATAGTCATACGTACCAACTCCGGTCCCAACAACGTTGCTTCACCCACCTCATCCCGCATCTTTGGAGAGCGACACTTTCTTCCATACAATGCCTCAAATGGAGCCATGCGATACTTGCACGATAAGCTGTTGTTGTAGGAAAAATCCACCAATGGTAATAACTTGTCCCAACTTCCCTTGAAGTCAAGGACATAGAGTCTTAATAGATCTTCAAGAGTTTGAATAGTCCTCTCTGACTGCCCATCCGTTTGAGGATGATAAGCCGAACTAAATCGTAAATCCGTGCATATAGCTTTTTGCAAATTAACCAAAAATCTTGAAGTGAATCTTGGATCTCGATCAGAAACTATGGATACTGGCATACCACGCAATCTTACAATCTCGTTTATGTACATACGAGCAAGACATTCAAGTGTATAAATTTCTCGTATAGGTAAGAAATGAGCCGAATTGGTCAATCTATCAACAATGACCCAAATTGCATTTATGCCTTGAGAAACCTTGGGAAGATCGGTAACGAAATCCATGGTAATGTGCTCCCACTTCCATTCTGAAATTTCAAGTGGTTGCAATGGACCTTTTGGTACTTGATGCTCCGCCTTAACTCGTTGACAAGTTAATCACCTTGAGATAAACTCCGCTATCTCTCTCTTCATATTGCTCCACCAAAATGTATGTCGAAGATCATGATACATTTTGGTACTCCCAGGATGGATTGCAAACGGTGTGAGATCCCGAATTTTATAAAATGAAAGTATTTAATTTTCTTATAATTATTTTATTTGGTAAATAGTTATATTGATAAAAGTTTAAAGTTAAGGGTGATATTTGAAAATTTTGCAAAGTAAGCAAGTTGTTATAAAATATTCGTTGTGACGGGAAATATTCGATTGGTCGGGAAATATTCGTTTTAACAGGGAATATTCGTACGACAGCACAATTATTGGTGAACCACAACGGAAGTATTGTCGTATTTAGAAAACAAAAGATTTATCTTTTATTAAAAATAATGGCGAAAGTGTTATCGTTAAAAGCATTGAACTACCCAGATTAAAAAAAGAAGATGTCGTGTGGTTGCATAGTAACACTGGTGGTATTGATTATTGATGCTTACGTAAAAGTCACTAAGTTATACTCAATTATTGCTACGATAATTCTTTGCATCATATCTCTCTAATATTGATTCAATTATTGTCACAATATCATCTGCATAATATGTTATATTATTAAATCAATAATTGAGACCGCAAAGTTATTCATATTATTATTTGCAATATTGACAATGTCTAGAAGTCCTGTTAAGGAGAGGTTTGGTCACCTAATTGCGCGCTAATAAGGAAAAATCCTTATCGGAAAGCCCCCTCTTTCCTGGGAAAGACCTGGTTGTTAAATATTGTGAATTATGATATTAATAATGAATAAGTTCGTATTGATTAAAGATGAAATTGATAGTTCCATTGTGTTGGAATTATTAGTGTTAGTAAAAATCGACATTTATTTCGATAATAATTGATGTTTGGAAGTTATATTGACCAACCGGGTAATTAATCGGGTAAATGAGCAATTAATTGCTATTAATTCACATGATTATAACTATTTGTTCACTTGTGTGTACTATTGATTCACATTCTTGTAGTATTAGGGGAGTTGGTGCAAGATTGATAATACTTGCATGACTAAGTTAAAAATGGAGGTATAGATGGAGTTACTATACTGTAATTTGTATTTTCACATGATTATAACTATTGATTCACATGATTGAACTATTGATTCACATTATTTACTATTAGGGAAGGGGGTGCAAGTTTGATAATACTTGTAAGACTAAATAAAAAATAAAGAAAAAGAGGAAGGTATTATACTGTAATATTTTGAGCCCCAAAACGTGCAATTATCGAAACTATATTTTCCTATAAATAGAATCTCATTCTTCCTTCATTTCTCACCAATTCACTAAAGCTTTAAAGCAATTATTATAGAGACAAATTATAGAGAAAAGAAGAAGAAAGTACTGCTACCTCCTTTATTCCAATATCCGGTTTCTTACAGGTAAGGGGTATGAGCTTACATTATTCCATTCTTTATTATTATATTGGAATAACCTATCTATGCAAAATACACATATATGGTGAAATTCTTACATTATTCCATTCTTTATTATTACATTGGAATAACTTTTATGCATGCGATCTATCGCATGCACAGTAAAATTCTGTTGTTATTCTATTCTTTATTATTACATTGGAATATCCTGTTTGTGCGGATTACGCACCTTTAGTTCCATTACGTATTATTATGTTGGAATATTACGTGCATGCATGCGCATTCGCGTGACTTCGGTTCCATTCATTATTATTACATTTGGAATATCGTATGCATGCGGATTCTGCATGACACAGTTCTATTCTTTATTATTACATTTGGGAATAAGCGTGTGCATGCGGTCTATCTCATGCATGGTGAATTCTTGATTTATTACATTTTTTATTATTTTGTTGGAATAACTTTTCTCTATGTGGATTACTACATGCATAGTGAATGATCCTTCGTATTCATTTCTTATTAAATTGTGGAAATGATGCATACCGTGGATTACTTAGCATGGCGAAAATCCATTTGTAGTTTCGTAATTTTTCTGACCCTCAAAAATTCTAGAAAAATTTGAAATGATAATTTGATGAGTTTTCTAGATTGTGTCCAAAAATGGCGATTTTTGGATGTATAGATTAGGAGTTATGAATTTTATGGGAAAAGAATATTTTAAAAGTAAACCTTTATAACTCCTTGTGGTTAACTCTAAAATTGGTGAAATTTTTATTGGGAGTACATATATATAACAAGAGTATACCTTGTAAATTTCAGAATTTTTGGACAAAAGTACAATTTATGATAAATATCTAAATATTCGACAGTTTTGGCCATATGAAAAATAGTAAAAGAATTTTAAAAATTCTGAGAAAAATATATGTTCAATATGGGACTATATTCTGCTAAATCCCAGAAAAGAAATATTTTTGGGACTTATTTGGTATTTTTCATGAAAATGAACTAGTTATGAGTAAATAAATTAAATATGTTATGTGAAGTAACAAATTTGGAAAATAGGATTTTATGGCTTGGGAATCCTATATAAGGTATATACAGATTTTTGACGAGGGATTTGATCATTGGTGATGAAATCTTATGAGTATGGCATGTTTGAATGATTAAATGCATTATTTGGTAAAGTGTAAACAATTAAAATAAATTGTTTATAAGTTTAAGAAGTGATTAAAATATTGTTATAATATTAATAATATTAGATTATGAGTTTATTAAGTGATTGATAATATTTGGATAAATTTAAATTCTTTAATATTTATCCTTGTTTTTTTGATTAATGCTTATATCATTGTCATCATCCTCATGCTTATCTTTGTGATGAAAGTCATCTTTGGCTTACGTCTGCAAAGATGGATTTATTGATTATTGGTTTTATAGTTGTATATCTTTGGCTTACGTGCAAAGATGAACTGTTGATTATTGATTTTACAATTGTATATCTTTGGCTTACGTGCATTGATGGATAGTTATTGGTATGATTATAACCAGAGATTATTCGGTATAATCATGACCATTGTTAAAAACACGAATATCCTTGGCTCGTGGTGCATAGATAATTAAATAGTCGTAATAATACTAATGAATATCCTTGGGCGTAGTGTAGGGATGATTCAATGATGTGGATTATTTATTAAAAATTTGAGTCTCGGCGATAACATATTGATAATACACTTTTAATTACGTAGAAGATAGTAGATATCATGCTCTACTTGACTCTTCTATAATCTGATGTATGTCTTTGGCACATAGTGCAAAGATGAATTGTTAATCAATATCTTTGGACGTAGTGCAAAGATGAATTTATTAGTATGATTATGAGCAGGAATTGTGATTTGGTATAACCATGATTTTTGATGTTTTAGGTGAAGATAGGTGATGAAAATTATCTTCGTCCTAGGTGCGAAGAGGAATTTAGAATCACAATTATGATTATGAGTTATTCATATGATTGTGGACAGGAATTGTTGATTGATGTTACAGGGATAAAACATTATTGGTGGACTTTTAACATAGAGAAGATAATAGATCTGATGTTCTATTTGACTCTTCTAATGGATTGCTCGTTCCGCTGCAACTATGATTGAAAAGTTTTATTGTGACGGCCCCAAAATAGGTATACATCACCTATCCTGAGTCGCCAAATACATGGTACAGAATACAAATACAATCTTTAATATACAACAAAAGAGCTGTGAGTTTTAATACAAATATTGTCTTCTAGACAATATCCACTCTCAGAATAAGTCCTCATTACATTTATTGTCACACTATTTAACGAATAGTGAGGACTACTAATACTATCCTCGGGCCGTCACTTACGTTCCCCATTAGTCCCTTCGTTCTCATTTCTGAAGAGAACAATGAAAGCAAAAGGGTGAGCTCAACTAGCCCAATAAGAAATATTATGACTAAGATAATGCGAGAATAAATTATCATTAGTCTTTAACAATGTTAAACTGATAAAATACAATAGACATCAAGTTTAATCTGTGCGAACAAGTAATCCATTAAAAGAGTCAAGTAGAGAATAAAATCTACTATCTTTTATGATTTAAAAGGTTTTCATCGAGTTTTATCATTTGGGACTCGACAATAAATAATCCACATCATCGAATCACCCCTGCACTACGCCCAAGGATATTCTTTAGCATCATGACCACAATTATCCATGCACTACGGGCCAAGGACATTCGTGTATTCATCAATGGTCATGATCATGCCAATAACTGTCCATCAATGCACTACGGGCCAATGAGGACTTTTATCACATAGTTTATAACATTATGGTCATGATTATACCGAATAATCCCTGGTCATAATCATACCAAGTCCATTTATGCACTACAGGCCACAGATGACTTTCAAAAAAAATATAAACATGAGGATGATGACTATGATATAAGAATTCAATAAAACAAGTTCACGAATTAATTTATCCAGGAACTAATAACGTCCAAATTGTCAACATGATACTTCTTTATAAAGTAAAATTCAAGAATGCTCAGAAGAATATTCCATGAAAAGATACTAGATGAAGCGTAAATATCAAGGATATTCTACTAATTTCATGGAGTATAGAAGTCAAAACTTTAACCAACTGAGTATAATAAGGAATGGAATAAAAAAAGAAATCACCAAGCATGCGGTGAGCCATGACAGCGAGTTATTCTAACGAATAATAAAGACGGAACCAGTCCAGGTAAAAGCGCCTGCAGACGAGATATTCCAATGTAATAATAAAGATGAGAACCGAGTCCCAACAGAAAAGCATTGAGACAAGATATTACAATGAATAATAATAAAGACGGAACCAGGTCGGCGTAAAAGCCTGAGCAGGATGTTCCAACAGAATAATAAAGAATGGAATAAAGAAGAATTTCACCATGTATGCGGTGCCCGCAACCAACCGAGTTATTCAACATAATAATAAAGAATAGAATAATAGAAGTTCTCTTCATGAAGACGAAAGAAAGAAATAATACCCCTTACCTTTGAAAGAAACTGGATATAGGAGTAGTGAGGTAGCAGGCTTCTCTTCTTCTACAGATTTTCTCTCTACAATTTCTCTCTATAATAATTGCTCTATAGCTTTAGTGAATTGGTGAGAATGAGCTTCTATTTATAGAAAATATAGTTTCAATAATTGCGTTTTGGGGCTTGAAAATTACATCTGATACCTCCAACTTTTCTTTATTTTTAATTTAGTCATGCAAGTATTATCAAACTTGCACCACCTCCCCTAATAGTAAATAATGTGATTCAATAGTAAATCATATGAATCAATAGTTCTAGACATGTGAAAATACAATTACGATTATAGTACCTCCATACATACCTCTATTTTAACTTAGTCATGCAAGTATTATCAATCTTGCACCAACTCCCCTAATAGTAACAAGAATGTAAAACAATAGTATACACATGTGAACAAATAGTTATAATCATATGAAATAATAGCAATCAATTGCTTATTTATCCCAGGTTAAATACTTGGATTAATCAATATAACCTCCAGACATCAATTATTATCGAAATAAATGTAGATTTTCATTAACACAAATAATTCCAACACAATGAAACTATTTTTATCAAAAATAGAAATTTGAAATTTCAAAGTTTGACTTTTTCCAAAAAAGTCAATTGTTGACTTTTTGACCAAATAGTAAAACCCAGAAAATTTTGTGTTTATAGTCTATTTTTACTAATTTCATCGTTCCGGACTCAAATATCACGTCCACTTCATCAAATTCAACTCCGAGCACAACTTCAATTTTAATAACATTAAACATTAATATTATAACTCACAATATTTATCAACCAGGTCGTTCCCAGGAAAGAGGGGGCTTTCCAATAAGGATTTCTCCCTATTGGCGCTCAATTAGGTGACCAAACCTCTCATTGACAGAACTTCTAGACATTGTAAATATTATAATTTAATAATATGAATAACTTTACCGTCTCAATTATTGATTTAATAAAATAACATATTATACGATGATCACTTGTAATAATAATCGAATCAATAATATGAGAGATATGATCACGACAATTCTTGAGCCATAATTGAGTATAACTGAGTGACTTCTCACGTAAGCATCAATAATCAATACCGTGTGCTACTATGCAACCACGCGTATTACTGTACTTTTACTACCGAGTAGTTCAACTGTATTAACGGTAAAACTTCCACCGTTATTTTCATAAATATATTTTTGTTGTTTTCTCAATCCGACAATAATTCTGTTGTGGGGTCCACCAATGATTACGCCGTTGAACGAATATTCCCTGTTAAAACGAATATTCTCCGACCAATCGAATATAATATAACAACTTGCATACTTTGCAGAATTTATAAATACTACCCACAACTATAACATTATAACAAATTCATTCCATAATATTCAAAAATAATAATTATAGAAAAATCATTTTTATTCATAAAAGTTGGGGTCTTACATTTATCATCTACCATATGTTCTAAATCTCTGATTTATTACTGATGAAGGCTATTGATGATGTAAATTATCTTTAGTCATGATATTCTTTACTGGGCTAGTTGTGCTCACCCTTTTTGCTTCACAATTCCTTTCAGGTAATAAGAGTGTAGTATTGGTCGAAAGAAGGGTAACACGAGAATAGAACGGTGGTCTATAGCTGTTGAGGTTCTCCTTTAATAGTATGAAAATAATTTTATTGAGAACTTTAGATAAGTGTGTCGTATTGTATACGTCATTTGATATGAGCATTAGTCAATCCAAAAGACATGACTAGGAATTCATAATGCCTGTACCGAGTTCTGAAAGCCGTCTTTGGAATGTCATCAATTCTAATCTTTAACTGATGATTTTCGGAATGAAGATTGATCTTTGAAAAGAATTTGGCACCTTGTATCTGGTCAAACAGGTCATCAATATGTGGAAATGGGTACCTATTCTTGATGGTGACATGATTCAACTCCCGATAATCAATACAAAGTCGCATACTCCCATCTTTCTTATTCACGAATAGAACAGGAGCACCCCAAAGAGACGTACTAGGACGAATGAAACCGATGTCTAGCAATTCCTACAATTGGGTCTTTAACTCCTGAAGTTCAATAGGAGCCATTCGATATGGGGCTTTGGAAATGGGTTTTGTACCAGATTCAAGGTCGATACAAAATTCAATTTCACGCTCCGGGGATAGCTTTATGGCTTGAGATGACAGTGATTGATTTTAATGGTTTGGTTGCTTGAATTCGCATAATAGGTTGGTTAGGAATATGAAAGCTAACAACCTTACAAAAACAATCAATTTTTGCATGATGAGTAGTTAACCAATCAATCCCTAGAATTACGTCAAATGGAAGTATTTTCAATGAAATAAGATCGACAGGTAATGTGAGGGTACCGATTTGAACCAAATAAGACTTATAAACAGTGGATGTAATGAAGGTTTCTCCAAATGGAGTTTCAACAGATAAGTTAAAGTCTAATTTCTCCAAAGTCAAATTTAAACGTTGAGCGCAAGTAGGAGAAATAAAAGAATGGGTAGAACCAGTATCAAATAAGGTATAGACTTTGCTAGAGTTTATGATAAGCTTACCCGTGATGACCTCGTTCGGGTTCCTTGCTTTCTGGGAGGTCACGGAAAACGCTCTCCCTTGAACTACCGGCTTTGACTTTTCTGGGATGGCATTTGGTGACTCCATCCCAGCTAGACTTGTCTTCGGTGCACGACAAAATCGGGCTAGGTGACCTTCTCTTCTAATTTTATAACACACTTTGGACTGCATCGCGCAGTTTGGACTGATGTGTCCATCCCCTCCGCATTTGAAGCATATGATAGGTGGTCGCTCTCATTCCTTAACAACGGGTGCTGGTGCTGACGTCTTTACATCATTGTTGAATCTCATCTTCTTGAAATTTCCACTCTTATTGTCTTGGCCATGATTACCACTGAAGTGGTTACCATTTCTGGCATGTTGATTCCCTCCACGTTTGTTATCACCGCTTCGATGACTGCTACCACTGGTATTATCATTTTGCCGGTTGCTCTCTCTTGGTTGGGTTGACTCAATATTGCGCTCCAATAACTGAGCCCTATTCACAACATCTGAATACAAACACAATTTATGAGAGATAAGGTATTGATGTATCTCGGGTTTCAAACCTCTTAGAAACATTCGCGTCATTCTCTCCTCATTATCAACCAAATGGGACGCAAACCGGTACAACTTGGAAAACTTGGCTTCGTACTGCGACACGGTCATGTTGTTTTGCTCCAATTTAATGAACTCTACCTCTTTCATATGACGAATACTTTCGAAAAAGTACTTGTCGTTAAACAGTTCTTGGAACTTCTCCCAAGACATCTTCAGTGCGGCAGGTTGAGTATGCTTTATAGATTCCCACCAGTAATCTGCCTCTGCCCGCAACATGAAGGTGGAAAAGGGAACCTTTTGCTCCTCGGAGCATCCCAAGACATCAAATATCTTGTTGATCTGCTTTATACACGTCTCCGCCTTAAGTGGTTTTGGCTCTCCAAAAAACTCTGGTGGTCCCAGCTCCTTGAATTGTTTAGCAGTGACCGTTCGAGAGTTGCCAGTGTTTCCACCTGCATTTCGTATAAGAGTCTCTCTTGCCTAATGTTGCATGAATTGCATAAAGTCTCTGAACATTCCATCGTTCATCATTTGGTCAGTGTTGTTGTTTGCATGAGGATTGTCGCCTTCCTGATGCACATTATCCTGATTATTGAACTGTGGAGACTCAACAGTCTCCTGTGCTCCATTGCTATTCTCAACATTCTCGTATGTCATTTTCAAATACTGCCACAAAATAAGGGTTAATTGACATGCCACATATTAAACCTATACTCTGACCGACCAATTAAATACCGATTATACTTAGGTAGGTCATACTAGCGAAGGAATTCCCTGTCTCTCCCCTCCTAGTTCTTATCTCACATCTCAGCTAGGGATCATATCTCTAAGCTTTGATATCAACTATGACGTCCCCAAAACAGGTGTACATCACCCATCTTGAGTCGCCAAATACATGGTACAAAATTCAAATACGACTTAATAATACAACTGTCGTGTAAAATACGACTAAACATAAACTGAGAGTTTTAATACAAATATTGTCTTCTAGACAGTATTCAACTCAAATGGTGTCCTTAATACATTTATTATCACACTATTTCATAGAATAGTGAGGACTACTAATGCTATCATCTAGACCGTCACTCCGTTCCCCGACTAGTCCCGGCTACGTTCTCATTTCCTGAAGAGAACAATGAAATCAAAAGGGTGAGCTCAACTAGAAAAGTAAGAAATATTATGACTAACATAATGCAGAATAATTTATCGTGAGCCTTCAACAGTGTTAAACTGATAAAATATAACAAACATCAAGTTTAACTGCAGCGGATCCATTAGAAGAGTCAAGTAGAGCATAAAATCTACTATATTCTATGATTTAAAAGGTTTTTCATCACTTTTATCGCTGAGACTCAGATTAATAAATAATCCACATCATCGAATCACCCTTGCACTATGGCTAAGGATATTCTTTAGTATCACGACCACAAATTATCCATGCACTACGGGCCAAGGATATTTGTGTATTCATCAATGGTCATGATCATGCCAACAACTGTCCATCAATGCACTACGGGCCAATAAGGACTTTTACCACATCATTTGTAACATTACTACTCATGATTATACCCTAATAATCCTGGTCATAATTATACCAAGTCCATCTATGCACTACAGGCCACAGATGACTTTCAACATAAAATAAACATGAGGATGATGACAATGATATAAGAATTCAATAAAAATTTTAAATTTTTAAAGATTTATAATTTAATTTATCCAGAAATCAATAATTTCCAAATTGTCAACATGATATTGCTTTGTAGAGTAAAATTCAAGAATAATAGTGTACCAAAAATAATTTGGACCAAAAACGAATCAATTTTTATCATGAATAGTACCCCGGGTGAATAGTACTCGAGTGAATAGTACCCCATAAATAGTACTTTGAAAATAGTAACCACATGAATAGTACTCTGGCATGAAAAAGTTAAAACTTATCAAGAATGCTCAGAATAATATTTTCATGAAAAGATACTGGATGAAGCGCAAATATCAAGGATATTCTACAAATTTTATGGAGTATAGAAGCCAAAATTTTAACTAAACGAGTATAGAATTTGAAATCTGAAACGAAATAATATTACTTACATACTACAGAGTATGAAAGAAAATATTATTTCAAGCGAATATTGAACAAAAATAACATCCCTTACCTTGAAAAGAAGAGTATTCTAACTGGTATAGCGGGGATATTCTTAAAGAAAACTTTCACTGTTTTTTATGCTCAAAGCTTTCTAAAACTCGAAAGAAATACGCTCAAGATTATTGAAGAAGAATTCTCTGATTCTGGTGTGATTTTCAATTCTAACATAAGCTCCTATTTATAGGAAAATGCTAGAACGCCATAGGAGACTAAATTAATAAAATAATATTTTATTTTATTTTTTCCTTACGCATGCCAAGACCATAACTATCAAGGCATGCCACTCTTAAAAAATCTCAGCACATGTTTTGACAAAAACAAAAGTGGGTCCCACCCATAATTTTAATAAAAATATTTTAATTTTCGAAACTTCAACAATTCATAATAAATATCCATTTTATCAGAAAAATAGGAATTTTATGTTCATTCCACACGAAATCGAATTCTCTACAACTTTGTAGCTTTAAGTTTTTCTAAATTCCAAACAGAAAATATCTGAATTCCACAAACAGATGATTTTCAACACCTCTTAAAATTCATAACAAATCATACGCTAATTTTTAACGGTTCAAAATTTGTGGACATATACTCAACTTATATATGTATAACATATCCAAAAATCATAATGATCCAATGGTCGGATCAAAATTATCACTCATTCAATAGAGCTTTAAGAACACCGATTTGATTTTTTTAATACCTCCAATCTGATAAAATACCGATAAAACACCTCAACATTAATTCGTCCATTTATAACCACATAAAATAAATATTTTCCTACCATCACTTATGTCCACATAAAATAAATATTTCCTTATCATATAAATTAATAATTAATTATTCACAAATAATATTACAGAAACACAATACTGACAACCAGGCCATTCCTAGAAAAGAGGGGGCTTTCCGATAAGGATTTCTCCTTACTGGCGCGTAATTAGGTGACCAAACCTCTCCTTGAAAGAACTTTTTAGACATTGCCAATAATGCTATCTAATAATATTATTCAAATAATATGAATTATTGATTTGATAATGGGAAATACTGTGCAGTGACAGTTATTGAAACAACAATAATATAAAATATCAACACAACAATTATTGAATCAATAAAATAAAATATTGAACAATAATTACTGTAACAATTATTGAGTAGTGCCTTCTTACGTAAGAATCAATAATTTGAAAATATTGTGCAATACCGTGTGCTACTGTGCAACAATGCGTATTACTGTATTTTAACCACCAGGTATTCCAATAGTGTTAACGGTAACCACTACGCCATTATTTATAAAACTCAAACTTGTCATTTTCTTCATCCGACAGTTATTCTGTTAGGGGCCCACAAATGGTTGCGCCGTCGTACGAATATTCCCCAACAACAAGAATATTCCACGATCAAACGAATATTCCCCAACGGAAATGAGTATTTAATAACCACTTGCGTATTTTAAAAATTTTATATATATCCCACAACTATAACATTATATCAAATTCACTCCATAATATTTAAAAATGATATTTATAGAAAATTCATCTTTATTCATAAAAGTTGGGGTCTTACAGTGTCCCTCTTTCACGCATTTATAACATACAACCGGTGGTCGTTCTCCTCCCCTAGAAACAATTGATGATGGTGCTAACGTCTTCACATTGTCATTGTTGTACCTTCTCTTTTTGAAATCTCCCCTTGAATCGCTTCTTCTACTATCATGCCATGATTACCACCAGAGTGGTTACTGCTTTTGTCCGTATTTTTCCATCCTCGCTGGTTATCATTGCTCCGATGACTACCGCCACCGATATGACCCTGGTTGTGGTCCCTCGATTGAACATACTCATTATCTCGCTCTAATAATTGATCCCTGTTGACAACATCTGAATATAGAGAAAATTTGTGAGAGATAAGGTATTAACAAATTTTGGATTTTAGACCTCTTAGAAACATTCGCGTCATACGTTCCTCATTCTCTACCAAATGAGGTGCAAACCTGGATAACTCTGCGAACTTCGCCTCGTACTGGGACACCGTCATGTTTGTAAGACCCCAACTTTTTAATAAAGATGATTTTCTATAAATATTATGGAATGAATTTGATATAATGTTATAGTTGTGGATAAAATTTATAAATTTTGCAAAGTACGCAAGTTGTTATAAAATATTCGTTTGGTCGGGGAATATTCTTTTCGTCGGGAAATATTAAATGCGGCAACACAATCATTAGTGGACCCCACAAATGTAATTATTATCGGAGTTAGAAAATGACAAAAATATTTTTATGAAAATAACTAATGGAAGTGTTACCGCTTAACCTTTGTTGGAATACACAGTGGTTAAAATACTGAAGAATAGCGTTGTTGCATGATAAAGCAGCACACCAGTATTGCCTGCATTTTTTTAATTATTGATTCTTACGTAAGAAGACACTACTCAATAATTGTTACAGTAATTACTATTTAATATTTTATTGATTCAATAATTGCTACGTTGATATTTTTGATTCAATAATTGTCATTACACAGTATTTCAAATTATCAAATCAATAATTCATTTAAATATATTATTATAATATTATATTATAGTAGTATGATGTGATTATATGATAGTATGTTTTTTTTTTTATAATTTGAATGGTAACATTATTATAGTAAATTCATGGTATAAAAGTAAAATGAGGTGGAAGAGAACAATTTGAATTTGAATTTTGATGATGTAAGCGATGATGTCATCGGAACGATGAGGTAAGCAATGATGTCATTTGATCGATGATGTAAGCAATGATGTCATATGATCGATGATGTAAGCGATGATGTCATAAATTATGGCAAAAAGACTATTTTACCCTTACTCTACCAAGCTTATAAATAGAAACTCATTCCTTCATTATTTTTCACGAATTCACTAAAGCTATAGAGCGAGAAAGAATAGAGAGAATAAGAGAGAAAGAAGAAGAATCTTATGTTTCTATAATATTGTGGTATCCAATTTCCTACTAAGGTAAGGGGTATTATTTCTTTCTTATTCATGAAGAGAACTTCTGTTATTCCATTCTTTATTATTCTGTTGGAATAACCTGTCTATGAAAAGTACCACATACATGGTGAAATTCTTCTGTTATTCCATTTTTATTATTCTGTTGGAACATCCTGTCGGTGCGTTACGCATTACCTGGTTCCGTTATTTATTATTCTATTGGAACATCCTGTCTATGTGTTTACGCATGACCTAGTTTCATTATTTATTATTCTGTTGGAATATCTTGTCTGTGCGTTTGCGCATGACCTAGTTCCGTTATTTATTATTCTGTTGGAATAACATGTCTCTGCGGTCTATTGCATGCCTGGTGATTTCTTTCGTTATCCCATTCTTTATTATACTCAGTTAGTTAAAGTTTTGACTTCTATACTCCATGAAATTAGTGAAATATCCTTGATATTTGCACTTGATCCAGTATCTTTTCATGGAAATATTCTTCTGAGCATTCTTGAGTTTTACTCTACAAAGAAGTATCATGTTGACAATTTGGACGTTATTAGTTCCTGGATAAATTAATTCTTGAACTTGTTTTATTGAATTCTTATATCATTGTCATCATCCTCATATTTATATTATGTTGAAAGTCATCTCGTGGCCTATAGTGCATAGATGGACTTGGTATGATTATAACCGAGGATTATTCGGTGTAATCATGACCGTAATGTTACAAATGATGTGGAAAAAAAGTCTTCATTGGCCCATAGTGCATTGATGGACGAGTTGTTGGCATGACGCCCCAAAAAGGTATACATTACCCATTCCGAGTCGCCAGATATATCACATTAAAAAATCAAATACAAACTTCATTTATACAATGTTGAACTGTCGATAGAATACGACCAATTACCATGATTAATCGTGAGTTTTAATACAATATTATCTCATGATGATGATCCAAACTCAAATTATTACAATGCCATATAAAATACAAAGAGAAAAATATTTTAAGACCCCAAAGAAGAATGAGAAGATTACTATCTTGTTCATTCTAATGAGGTGCACTTTTGACGCTTCCAAAGTTGGGTTCTCATCACCCTATTGTTGTTCGCCAAAATCAGTTATTAAGTGACGTATAAAATTCGACACACACATCTTAGGTCCTCAATACAATTATCTCCATACTATTTAGGGAGAACCTCAATAGCTATAGACCACCGTTCTATTCCCTGTTATCCCCGCCGACCCAAATACCTACACTCTTATTACCCGAAAGGAATTGTGAAGTAAAAGGTGAGCAGCACAACTAGCCCAATAAAAGAATATCATGACTAAAGATAACTACATTATCAATAGCTTTCATCAATAATAAATCGTAGATTTAGAACATATGGTAGATGATAAAACTTTTCAACCATAGTTGTAATGAACGAGCAATCCATTAGAAGAGTCAAATAGACCATCGATCTATTATCTTCTATGTTAAAAGTCCACCGATAATGTTTTATCCTCGTAACATCAATCAACAATTCCTGTCCACAACCATATGAATAACTCATAATCATAATTGTGATTCTAAATTCCTTTTCGCACCCAGGACGAAGATAATTTTAATCACCTATCTTCACCGAAACATCAAAAATCATGGTTATACCAAATCACAATTCCTACCATAATCATACTAATTAAATTCATCTTTGCACTACTGCCAAAGATATACAACTGTAAAACCAATAATGCTGAGACTCAGCTTAATAAATAATCCACATCATCGAATCACCCCTGCACTACGGCCAAGGATATTCATTAATATCACATCCATGAATTATCCATGCACTACTACCCAAGGATATTCATTATTATCACATCCATGAATTAATATTTCATTGTTTGAGACTCACCAATAATTAATCCACATCATCGAATCATCCTCGCACTACGTGCCAAGGATATTCTTTAGTATCACGACCACGAATTATCCATGCACTACGTGCCAAAGATAATCGTGTTTTCATCAACGGTCCTGATCATGCCATAAAACAATTCATCTTTGCTCCATTGGCCGAAGAGAATCCATAGCCATAATCATACCAAAAACTGTCCATCAATGCACTACGGACCAATGAGGACTTTTTCCACATCATTTGTAACATTACGGTCATGATTATACCGAATAATCCATGGTCATAATCATACCAAGTCCATCTATGCACTACATGCCACAGATGACTTTCAACATAATATAAGCATGAGGATGATGTCAATGACATAAAGAATCAATCAAATGAGATAAAGGATAAATATTAAACTTTTATAATACAATTTATCCAGCGTTCAATAATAACCAAATGTTATAAATCACTTAATAATCTCATAATCTAATGTTATTAATAATATTTTAGTCATTTCTTAAACTTATAAACAATTTATTTTAATTGTTTACACTTTATCAAATAATGCATTTAATCATTCAAAATGTCATACTCATAAGATTTCATCACCAATGATCAAATCCTCATCAAAATATGCATATACCCTATATAGGATTCCCAAGCCATAAAATCCTATTTTCCAATTTTGTTACTTCATAACATATTTAATTCATATATTCAGTAATTAAACCATTTTCATGAAAAATACCAAATCAGTCCCAAAAATATTTCTTTTTTCGGGATTTAGCGAATATAGTCCCATAATGAACATATATTTTTCTTGGAATTTTTCAAATTCATTTACTATTTTTCAAAAATCAATTTCTAATTAATTCCTTAAGAAATTAGCTACATCAAAATGAACTCTAGAAATTCCCAAATCTTGGAAGGATCTTACACATGTTAACGTGAGCTTCCAGTTTAAATTTCATGGTCATCGGAGTTATAGAACTCCGGTTATAGCGTTTTTCGTTGGAAAAACCTAAATATTGAAATGGTCATAACTTGCTCATTTTAAGTCGGAATGAGCTCATTTTTGGACAGGAGGTACTTTATACTATATACTTTCTTGTCCCAAAAGGCTGGAATTTTTCTCACAAAGTAAGTGGCCGAAATAGCCCTTTTAATTTCTGGACAGTAGCTTTTTTTGGTTTTTGCAGCTTTTGACTCCTTTGCTAAAATCAGTCTACACGAAAATCTATAACACCTTTTATAGTGATTCCACTCGGATAAGTTACAAAACTCATAGATCAAACTCTAGAATTTGACCTCACTCAAAAATTCGAAATATAATAGGAGATATGGTCAATTGAATTTCATGTTCCGTTTTCACCAAAATCTTATTTTCAACTCTTTGTGATTTCTAAGAAACTTTCATGTTTTCACATAATAACCAACATAACTCATCATAACACTTACTAATACTCAAAATATATGAGGGAATCATGTATGCGGATCATTTCCACAATTTAATAAGGAATGAATACAAAGGATCATTCACCATGCATGTGGTAATCCACATAGACAGGTTATTCCAACAGAATAATAAAGAATGGAATAACAGGAGAAATCACCATGCACGCGATAGATCGCACCGATAGGTTATTCTCAATAGAATAATAAATAATGGAACCAGGTCAGGCGTAATACGCACCGACAGGATATTCCAACATAATAATAAAGAATGGAATAACAACGAAAATCACCATGCATGCGATAGAATGCATGTATAAGATATTTATTCCAATGAATAAATGAATAATGGAACCAAGTCGGTAAATTAAGACCGGCGACAGATATATTCACAGAATAATAAAGAATGGAATAACAATAGAATTCACTGTATACTGGTAATCCACAGTGACAAAAGTTATTCCACCAGAATAATAAAGAATGGAATAACAACAGAATCCACCAGGTATACGATAATCCGCGTATACAGGTTATTCCAACAGAATAATAATTAATGAAACCGAATCAAAGGTGTGACGCCATTGCCATATATTTCGACAGAATATTAAAGAACGGAATAATAGAAGAATTTCACCATGTATGTGGTACTTCGCATAAACAGGTTATTCCAACATAATAATAAAGAATTGAATAACAGAAGTTCTTTTCATGAGTACGAAAGAAATAATACACATTACAAGCACAATAAATAATATCCCTTACCTTTGAAAGAAGAGTAATCCGACTGGTAGGGCGAAGATATACTCGAAGAAAACTTGTACTACGCTCAAAGCTTTCTTAAACTCTAAAGAAATTCGCTCAAGATTATAAAAGAAGAATTCTCTCTAGAGTTTCTCTCTAATTTGTGAAATTAAATAAGAAATGAATGAATGAGCTTCTATTTATAGAAGAATGGACCCACGATAGTAACTAATTTATGAACGGTCCAGATTGATTTACTTTAAACGGACGATCTAGATTTAAAGAAAAATCTTTTAAATAAAATATAATATATTCTATTTATAATCTAATAAAACGAATAACTTTATAAAAGTATTCTGTTTTATATAAAAAGATTTTACTATGCAAAACACTATGCAAGCACTATACAACACTATGCATAATAAAATAAAATATATTTTATTTATAGAATAACTTTATAAAAGTATTCTGTTTTATATAAAAAGATTTTACTATGCAAAACACTATGCAGGCACTATACAACACTATGCATAATAAAATATAATATATTCTATTTATAGAATAACTTTATAAAAGTATTCTATTTTATATAAAAAGATTTTACTATACAAAACACTATGCAGCACTATACAACACTATGCATAATAAAATATAATATATTCTATTTATAGAATAACTTTATAAAAGTATTCATTTTTATATAAAAAGATTTTACTATGCAAAACACTATATTTAATAGAATATAATATATTCTATTTATAGAATAACTTTATAAAAGTATTCTATTTTATATAAAAAGCTTTTCTATTTTATTACATTAATAATACTAATAAAACAAAACTTCATCATCACTTACTTTGAAAAATTTTCAAATGTCACCCTTAACTTTAAACTATTATCAATTTAACTATTCACCAAAATAGAAAAATTGAACACTTTTATTTCATAAAATTCGGGGTCTCACAATCTCCCCTCCTTATGAAATTTTGCCTCTAAATTTTACGTCATCGCACTGATATTTCAAGAGATGAGAATACCTTGCTTTCTTTTTTGGATTGTACCTTCCCGATTATTTCCGCTCTATCATGATTTTCCCATTTCTCATCTCCTCATATTTCAAATATCATTCTAGAATATAGCTTCAAAATAAAGGTTAATTGACATATCATAATTTGTCAACTTATCAAGTAAATAATTTCAACTTAGGTAAGTCACACACTAGCGCGAAGTATATAACTCGTCTCTCCCCTCCTAGTTCTAGACTCTTTTCTCCTCCACCGACCATATCCCTAAGCTCTGATACCAATTGTGACTCCCCCAAAATAGGTATACATTACCCATTCTGAGTCGCCAGATATCACATTATAAAAATCAAATACAAACTTCATTTATACAAATTGTTGAATCTGTCAGTATAGAATACGACCACGATTAACTCGTGAGTTTTAATACAATATTATCTCATAGACAATGATCCAAACTCAAATTATTACAATGCCATATAAAATACAAAGACAAATATTTTAAGACCCCAAAGAAGAAATCTAGAAGATTACTATCTATTCATTCTAATGAGGTGCACTTTTGACGCTTCCAAAGTTGGGTTCTCATCACCCTATTGTTTTTCGCCAAAATCAATTATTAAGTGACGTATAAAATACGACACACACATCTTAGGTCCTCAATACAATTATCTTCATACTATATAGGGAGAACCTCAACAGCTATAGACCATCACACTATTTCCCTCATTATCCCCGCCGACCCAACTACACTCTTATTACACAGAAAGGAATTGTGAAGCAAAAGGGTGAGCACAACTAGCCCAATAAAGAATATCATGACTAAAGATAACTACATTATCAATAGCTTTCATCAATAATAAATCGAGATTTAGAACATATATGGTAGATGATAAAACTTTTCAACCATAGTTGTGTGAAACGAAGCAATCCATTAGAAGAGTCAAATAGACCATCGGATCTATTATCTTCTCTATTTAAAAGTCCACCGATAATGTTTTATCCTGTAACATCAATCAACAATTCTTGTCCACAACCATATGAATAACTCATAATCATAATTGTGATTCTAAATTCCTTTTAGCACCGGAATGAAGATAATTTTAATCACCTATCTTCACCAAAACATCAAAAATCATGGTTATACCAAATCACAATTCCCTACTCATAATCATACTAATTAAATTCATCTTTGCACTACTGCCAAAGATATACATACAATCAAAACCAATAATGCTTTGAGACTCGAAATAATAAATAATCCACATCATCGAATCACCCCTCACACTACGACCAAGGATATTCATTAATATCACATCCATGAATTATCCATGCACTACGGCCAAGGATATTCATTATTATCACATCCATGAATTAATATTTCATTCTTTGAGACTCATTTCGAATAATTAATCCACATCATCGAATCATCCACCACTACTGACGCCCAAGGATATTCTTTAGTATCACGACCACGAATTATCCATGCACTACGTGCAAAGATAATCGTGTTTTCATCAACAGTCCCGATCATGCCATAAAACAATTCATCTTTGCACCATTGGCGAAGAGAATCCATAGCCATAATCATACCAAAAAGCGTCCATCAATGCACTACGGGCCAATGAGGACTTTTTCCACATCATTTGTAACATTACGGTCATGATTATACCGAATAATCCCTGATCATAATCATACCAAGTCCATCTATGCACTACATGAGCCACGATGACTTTCAACATAATATAAGCATGAGGATGATGACAATGACATAAAGAATCAATCAAATGAGATAAAGGATAAATATTAAACTTTTATAATACAATTTATCCAAATATTCAATAATAACCAAATGTTATAAATCACTTAATAATCTCATAATCTAATGTTATTAATAATATTTTAGTCATTTCTTAAACTTATAAACAATTTATTTTAATTGTTTACACTTTATCAAATAATGCATTTAATCATTCAAAAATGTCATACTCATAAGATTTCATCACCAATGATCAAATCCCTCATCAAAAATATGCATATACCCTATATAGGATTCCCAAGCCATAAATCCTATTTTCCAATTTTGTTATTTCACATAACATATTTAATTCATATATTCGTAACTAAACCATTTTCATGAAAAATACCAAATCAGTCCCACAAATATTTCTTTTCTGGGATTTAGCAGAATATAGTCCCATAATGAACATATATTTTTCTTGGAATTTTTAAAATTCATTTACTATTTTTCAAAAATCAATTTCTAATTAATTCCTTAAGAAATTAGCTACCTCAAGTTTAACTCTAAAATTCCCAAATCTTGGCGAGGATCTTACACATGTTAACGTGAGCTTCGGTTTAAATTTCATGGTCATCGAGTTATAGAACTCCGGTTATAGCGTTTTTAAATCGGAAAAACCTAAATATTGAAATGGTCATAACTTGCTCATTTTAAGTCGGAATGAGCTCATTTTTGGAACAGAGGTACTTTATACCATATACTTTCATGTCCCAAAAAGGCGAATTTTTCTCACAAATTAAGTGGCCAAAAATAGCCCTTTTAATTTCTGGACGATAGCTTTTTTTTTGGTTTTTTATTTTTGACTCCTTTGCTAAAATCATCACCACACAAAAAATCTATAACACCTTTTATAGTGATTCCACTTGGATAAGTTACAAAACTCATAGATCTAACTCTAGAACTTGACCTCACTCAAAAATTCAAAATATAATAGGAGATATGATCAATTGAATTTCATGTTCCGTTTTCACCAAAATCTTATTTTCAACTCTTTGTGATTTCTAAGAAACTTTCATGTTTTCACATAATAACCAACATAACTCATCATAACACTTACTAATACTCAAAAAATATGAGGGAATCATGTATGCGGATCATTTCCACAATTTAATAAGGAATGAATACAAAGGATCATTCACCATGCATGTGGTAATCCACATAGACAGGTTATTCCAACAGAATAATAAAGAATGGAATAACAGGAGAAATCACCATGAATGCAATAGATTGCACCGACAGGTTATTCTCAATAGAATAATAAATAATGGAACCAGGTCAGGCGTAATACGCACCGACAGGATATTCCAACATAATAATAAAGAATGGAATAACAACGAAAATCACCATGCATGCGATAGAATGCATAGACAGGTTATTCCAACAGAATAATGAATAATGGAACCAAGTCGGTGAAATTATATTAACGCAAGCGGATATATTCAAGCGAATAATAAAGAATGGAATAACAATAGAATTCACCAGGTATACGGTAATCCGCGTAGACAGGTTATTCCACCAGAATAATAAAGAATGGAATAACAACAGAATCCACCAGGTATACGATAATCCGCGTATACAGGTTATTCCAACAGAATAATAATTAATGGAACCGAATCAGTCGAAGCGTGGTAATGCCGCCAAGCATGATATTCGACGAAATATTAAAGAACGGAATAATAGAAGAATTTCACCATGTATGTGGTACTTAGCATAAACAAAAGTTATTCAACATAATAATAAAGAATGGAATAACGAAGTTCTTTTCATGAATATAAAAAGAAATAATACACATTACAAGTACAACAAATAATATCCCTTACCTTTGAAAGAGAAGAGTAATCCATTTGGTAGGGCGAAGATATATACTCGAAGAAAACTTGTACTTCTGCTTCAAAGCTTTCTTAAACTCTAAAGAAATTACTTTCAAGATTATAAAAGAAGAAGAATTTCTCTCTAGAGTTTCATTGAATTCGTAAGAAATAATGAATGAATGAGCTTCTATTTATAGAAGAATGGACCGTATAAGTAACTAATTTATGAGCGGTCCAGATTGATTTACTTTAAGCAGATGGTCTAGATTTAAAGAAAAATCTTTTTAAATAAAATATAATATATTCTATTTATAATCTAATAAAACGAATAACTTTATAAAAGTATTACATTTTTATATATAAAAAGATTTTACTATGCAAAACACTATCTGAGCTATATAAACACTATGCATAATAAAATAAAATATATTTTATTTATAGAATAACTTTATAAAAGTATTATGTTTTATATAAAAAGATTTTACTATGCAAAACACTATGCAGGCACTATACAACACTATGCATAATAAAATATAATATATTCTATTTATAGAATAACTTTATAAAAGTATTCTATTTTATATAAAAAGATTTTACTATGCAAAACACTATGCAGGCACTATACAACACTATGCATAATAAAATATAATATATTCTATTTATAGAATAACTTTATAAAAAAAGTATTACATTTTATATAAAAAGATTTTACTATGCAAAACACTATGCATAATAGAATATAATATATTCTATTTATAGAATAACTTTATAAAAGTATTCTATTTTATATAAAAAGCTTTTCTGTTTTATTACATTAATAATACTAATAAAACAAAACTTCATCATCACTTACTTTGAAAAATTTTCAAATGTCACCCTTAACTTTAAACTATTATCAATTTAACTATTCACCAAAATAGAAAAATTGAACACTTTTATTTCATAAAATTCGGGGTCTCACAATCTCCCCTCCTTATGAAATTTTGCCCTCTAAATTTACGTACGTACCTGATATTCGAAGAGATGAGAATACCTTGCTTTCTTTTTGGATTGTACCTTCCCGATTATTTCCGCTCTATCATGTTTTTCCCATTTCTCATCTCCTTTATTTCAAATATCATTCTAGAATATAGCTTCAAAATAAAGGTTAATTGACATATCATAATTTGTCAACTTATCAAGTAAATAATTTCAGCTTAGGTAAGTCACACACTAGCGAAGTATATAACTCGTCTCTCCCCTCCTAGTTCTAGACTCTTATCTCCGCCAGCGACCATATCCCTAAACTCTGATACCAATTGTGACTCCCCCAAAATAGGTATATATTACCCATTCTGAGTCGCCAGATATCACATTATAAAAATCAAATACAAACTTTATTTATACAACTGTTGAACTGTTGTATAGAATACGACCACAGTTAACTGTGAGTTTTAATACAATATTGTCTCATAGGCGATATCAAACTCAAATTATTACAATGCCATATAAAATATAATGACAAATATTTTAAGACCCCAAAGAAGAAGAATCGAGAAGATTACTATCTTGTTCATTCTAATGAGGTGCACTTTTGACGCTTCCAAAGTTGGGTTCTCATCACCCTATTGTTTTTCGCCAAAATCAATTATTAAGTGACGTATAAAATACGACACACACATCTTAGGTCCTCAATACAATTATCTTGTATACTATATAGGAGAACCTCAGAAACTTGACGATAGACCATCACACTCTATTCCTGTTATCCCCTCTCGACCCAGCTACACTCTTATTACCTGAAAGGAATTGTGAAGCAAAAGGGTGAGCACAACTAGCCCAGTAAAGAATATCATGACTAAAGATAACTACATTAACAATAGCTTTCATCAATAATAAATCAGAGATTTAGAACATATGGTAGATGATAAAACTTTTCAACCATAGTTGTAGCGAAACGAGCAATCCATTAGAAGAGTCAAATAGACCATCAGATCTATTATCTTCTCTATGTTAAAAGTCCACCGATAAAGTTTTATCCCTGTAACATCAATCAATAATTCTTGTCCACAACCATATGAATAACTCATAATCATAATTGTGATTCTAAATTCCCTTTTAGCACCCAGGACGAAGATAATTTTAATCACCTATCTTCACCTGAAACATCAAAAATCATGGTTATACCAAATCACAATTCCTACTCATAATCATACTAATTAAATTCATCTTTGCACTACGGCCAAAGATATACAACTGTAAAACCAATAATGCACTGAGACTCAGCTTAATAAATAATCCACATCATCGAATCACCCCTGCACTACGACCAAGGATATTTGTTAATATCACATCCATGAATTATCCATACCTACTGCCAGGATATTCATTATTATCACATCCATGAATTAATATTTCATTCTTTGAGACTCATTCAATAATTAATCCACATCATCGAATCATCCACGCACTTTCTGAGCCAAGGATATTCTTTAGTATCACGACCACGAATTATCCATGCACTACGTGCGAAAGATAATCGTGTTTTTCATCAATCAGTCTGATCATGCCATAAAACAATTCATCTTTGCACCATTGGCGAAGAGAATCCATAGCCATAATCATACCAAAAACTGTCCATCAATGCACTACGGGCCAATGAGGACTTTTTCCACATCATTTGTAACATTACGGTCATGATTATACCGAATAATCCGTGGTCATAATCATACCAAGTCCATCTATGCACTACAGGCCACAGATGACTTTCAACATAATATAAGCATGAGGATGATGTCAATGACATAAAGAATCAATCAAATGAGATAAAGGATAAATATTAAACTTTTATAATACAATTTATCCAGCGTTCAATAATAACCAAATGTTATCAATCACTTAATAATCTCATAATCTAATGTTATTAATAATATTTTAGTCATTTCTTAAACTTATAAACAATTTATTTTAATTGTTTACACTTTATCAAATAATGCATTTAATCATTCAAAAATGTCATACTCATAAGATTTCATCACCAATGATCAAATCCCTCATCAAAAATATGCATATACCCTATATAGGATTCCCAAGCCATAAATCCTATTTTCCAATTTTGTTATTTCACATAACATATTTAATTCATATATTCGTAACTAAACCATTTTCATGAAAAATACCAAATCAGTCCCAAAAATATTTCTTTTCTGGGATTTAGCAGAATATAGTCCCATAATGAACATATATTTTTCTTGGAATTTTTAAAATTCATTTACTATTTTTCAAAAATCAATTTCTAATTAATTCCTTAAGAAATTAGCTACATCAAAATGAACTCCAGAAATTCCCAAATCTTGGAAGGATCTTACACATGTTAACGTGAGCTTCCAGTTTAAATTTCATGGTCATCGGAGTTATAGAACTCCGGTTATAGCATTTTTCGTCGGAAAAACCTAAATATTGAAATGGTCATAACTTGCTCATTTTAAGTCGGAATGAGCTCATTTTTGGACAGGAGGTACTTTATACCATATACTTTCATGTCCCAAAAGGCCGGAATTTTTCTCATAAATTAAGTGGCCAAAACAGCCCTTTTAATTTCTAGACAGTAGCTTTTTTTAGTTTTTGCAGCTTTTGACTCCTTTGCTAAAATCAGTCCACACGAAAATCTACAACACCTTTTACAGTGATTCCACTTGGATAAGTTACAAAACTCATAGATCTAACTCTAGAACTTGACCTCACTCAAAAATTCAAAATATAATAGGAGATATGGTCAATTGAATTTCATGTTCCGTTTTCACCAAAATCTGATTTTCAACTCTTTGTGATTTCTAAGAAACTTTCATGTTTTCACATAATAACCAACATAACTCATCATAACACTTACTAATACTCAAAACATATGAGGAAATCATGTATGCGGATCATTTCCACAATTTAATAAGGAATGAATACAAAGGATCATTCACCATGCATGTGGTAATCCACATAGACAGGTTATTCCAACAGAATAATAAAGAATGGAATAACAGGAGAAATCACCATGAATGCAATAGATTGCACCGACAGGTTATTCTCAACAGAATAATAAATAATGGAACCATATCAGGCATAATACGCACCGACGGGATATTACAACATAATAATAAAGAATGGAATAACAACAGAAATCACCATGCATGCGATAGAACGCACAGACAGGTTATTCCAACACAATAATGAATAATGGAACCAGTTCGGGAGAAATTACGCGCGAAATTATATTGCAAGCGAGGATATTCAAAGAATGGAATAATAAATAATGGAATAACAATAAAATTCACCAGGTATATGGTAATCCGCGTATACAGGTTATTCCAACAGAATAATAAAGAATGGAATAACAACAGAATCCACCAGGTATACGACAATCCGCGTATACAGGTTATTCCAACAGAATAATAATTAATGGAACTAGGTCAGGTGTGGTACGCACCGATAGGATATTCTGACAAAATATTAAAGAACGGAATAATAGAAGAATTTCACCATGTATGCGGTACTTCGCATAAATAGGTTATTCCAACATAATAATAAAGAATGGAATAACAGAAGTTCTCTTCATGAATACGAAAGAAATAATACCCATTACGAGCACAACAAATAATATCCCTTACCTTTGAAAGAAGAGTACTCCGACTAGTAGGGCGAGGATATACTCGAAGAAAACTTGTACTACACTCAAAGCTTTCTTAAACTCTAAAAAAATACGCTCAAGATTATAGAAGAAGAATTCTCTATAGTTTCTCTCTCTAGAGTTTCAGTGAATTCTTAAGAAATAATGAATGAATAAGCTTCTATTTATAGAAGAATGGACTGCATAGTAACTAATTTATGAACGGTCCAGATTGATTTACTTTAAACGGACGGTCCAGATTTAAAGAAAAATCTTTTAAATAAAATATAATATATTCTATTTATAATCTAATAAAACGAATAACTTTATAAAAGTATTCTGTTTTATATAAAAAGATTTTACTATGCAAAAAATACTATCGAGCACTATACAACACTATACATAATAAAATATAATATATTCTATTTATAGAATAACTTTATAAAAGTATTCTATTTTATATAAAAAGATTTTACTATGTAAAACACTATGCATAATAGAATATAATATATTCTATTTATAGAATAACTTTATAAAAGTATTCTATTTTATATAAAAAAGCTTTTACATTTTATTACATTAATAATACTAATAAAACAAAACTTCATCATCACTTACTTTGAAAAATTTTCAAATGTCACCCTTAACTTTAAACTATTATCAATTTAACTATTCACCAAAAATAGAAAAATTGAACACTTTTATTTCATAAATTTTGGGGTCTCACAAAGACTAATGATAATTTATTCTCGCATTATCTTAGTCATAATATTTCTTACTAGGCTAGTTGAGCTCACCCTTTCTTTCACCGTTCTCTTGAAATGAGAACGTGGCAGGGACTAGTCGAGTGCGGAGTGACGGTCCAGATGATAGTATTAGTAGTCCTCACTATTCTGTTAAATAGTGTGAAAATAAATGTAAAGAGGACTCTTTTGAGTTTGGATATTATCTAGATGGCAATATTCTTATTAAACTCTCAGTTTACGTTTTGTCGTATTTTACACGACAGTTGTATTATTAAGTTGTATTTGAATTTTGTACCATGTATTTGGCGACTCAAGATGAATGATGTATACCTATTTTGGGGGCATCACAGTTGGTATCAAAGCTTAGGGATATGATCCCTAGCTAATATGTGAGACAAGAACTAGGAGGGGAGAGACGGGAAATTCCTTCGCTAGTATGACCTACCTAAGTTTATTTGGTATTTAATTGGTCAGTCAGAGTATAGGGATAATATGTGATATGTTAATTAACCCTTGTTTTGTGGCAGTATTTGAAAATGACATCTGAGAATGTTGAGAACACCAATGGAGCACAGGAGACCGTTGAGTCTCCACAGATCAATAATCAAGATAATGTGCATCAAGAAGGCGACAATCCTTAGGAAAACAACAACACGGACCAGATGATGAACGATGGAATGTTCAGAGGCTTTATGTAATTCATGAACATCAATCAAGAGCGACTCCTGTCCAAATTGCAGGTGGAAATACTAGCAACTCTCGGACGGTCACCGCTAAGCAGTTTAAAGAACTGGGACCACCGGAGTTTTTTAGAGAGCCAAAACCACTTAAGGCGGAGACGTGGATAAAGCAAATCAACAAGATATTTGATGTCTTGGGATGCTATGAGGAGCAAAAGGTTCCCTTTGTCACCTTCATGTATTCTATGTGCGGCGAGATTCTTGGTGGGAGTCGTATAAGCGTACTCAACTGCCGCCCGAAAGATGTCTTGGGAGAAGTTCCAAGAACTGTTCAACGACAAGTACTTTCCTGAAAGTATTCGTCACATGAAAGAGGTAGAGTTCATCAAGCTGGAGCAAAACAACATGACCGTGTCGTAGTATGAAGCCAAGTTTGCCGAGTTGTCCCGATTTGCATCTCATTTGGTTGATAATGAGGAGAGAATGACGCGAATATTTCTAAGAGGTTTGAAATCCGAGATACGTCAATATCTTATCTCTCATAAACTGTGTTTGTATTCATATGTTGTTAATAGGGCTCAGTTATTGGAGCGCGATAATGAGTCAACCCAACCAAAAGAGAGTACCCGACAAAATGATAATACCAGTGATAACAGTCATCGAAGCGGTGATAATAAGAGTGGAGGGAATTAACATGCTAGAAATGGTAACCACTTCGGTGGTAATTATGGCTAAAATAATAAGAATGGAAATTTCAAGAAGATGAGATTCAACAATGATGGAAAGACGTCAGCATCAGCACCTGTCGTTAAGGAAGGAGAACGACCACCTATCATATGCTTTAAATGTGGAGGAGAAGGACACATCAGCCCAAACTGCGCGATGCCATCCAAAGCATGTTACAATTGTGGAAGAGAAGGTCACCTGGCCCAATTTTGTCGTGCACCGAAGACAAGTCCAGCTGGGATGGAGGCATCAAAGGCTGTCCCAGACAAGACAAAACTGGTAGTTCAAGGGAGATCGTTTGTCGTGACCTCCCAGAAAGCAAGAAACCCGAACGAGGTCATCACGGGTAAGCTTATCATAAACTCTAGCGAAGTATATACCTTATTTGATATCGGTTATACCCATTCTTTTATTTCTCCTACATGCGCTCAACGTTTAAATTTGACTCCGGAGAAATTGGACCTTGACTTATCGGTTGAAACTCCACTGGGAGAAACCTTCATTACATCCACTGTTTATATGTCTTATTTGGTTCAAATCGGTACCCACACATTACCTGTCGATCTTATTTCATTGAAAATACTTGCATTTGACGTAATTCTAGGGATTGATTGGTTAACTACTCATCATACAAAAATTGATTGTTTTCTTAAGGTTGTTAGCTTTCAAATTCCTAACCAACCTATTATTCTATTTATAGGAAAATATAGTTTCAATAATTTCACGTTTTGGGGCTCGAAATATTACAGTATAATACCTTCATCTTTTCCTTTATTTTTAATTTAGTCCTGCAAGTATTATCAAAATTACACCACCTCCCCTAATAGTACATGCATGTGAATCAATAGTACATTCATGTGAATCAATATTTATATACATGTGAAAAAAAATAGTTACATTATAGTATCTTCATCTATACCTCTATTTTTAATTTAATCATGCAAGTACCTCCCCTAATAGTACTTGCATGTGAATCAATAGTAAATACATGTGAACAAATAGTTATAAGCATGTAAATTATTAGCAATTATTTGCTCATTTATCCGATTAATTACCCGATTAGTCAATATAACCTCCAGAAATCAACTATTATCGAAATAAATATCGATTTCCACTAACACTAATAATCCCAACACGATAAAAATATTTTAATCAACAATTTTATCTTTGAAATTTTCAAAGTTTGAATTTTTTTCAAAAAAGTCAACTATTGACTTTTTGACCAAAAAGTCAACCCCGACAAATTTTGTGTTTATAGTTTATTTTTACTAATTTCATCGTTCCGGACTCAAATATCTCGTCCGCGTCTCCAAATTCAACTCCGAACTCAAATTTGATTTTTAATAACATTCATCATTAATATTATAATTCACAATATTTAACAACCAGATCATTCACAGGAAAGAGGGGGCTTTCCGATAATGATTTCTCCCTATTGGCGCGCAATTAGGTGACCAAACCCCTTTCCTCGACAGAACTTTCTAGACATCGTCAATATTGCAAATAATAATATGAATAACTTTGTCGTCTCAATTATTGATTTAATAATATAAAATATTGTGACAATAATTGAATAAAACTGAGTGAATTCTCACGTAAGCATCAATAATCAAAGATACTATACAATACAGTGTGCTACTATGCAACCACGCGTATTACTGTACTTTTATTACCGATTATTTTATGACAACTTGCTTACTTTAAAAAAAAATTCACATATCACCCTTAACATTAACCTTTTATCAATTTAACTATTTACTAAATAGAATAATAATTATAAGAAAATTGAATACTTTCATTTCATAAAATTCAGGATCTCACACGTAGTGAAAAGATGAATATTTGATTCAAGATGTATATTGATTGATGTTACAGGGATAAAATATTGATGATGGACTTTTAAATTCATAGATGATAGTAGATTTCATTCTCTACTTAACTCTTCTAATGAATTGTTATTTCCACTGCGAATATTGATCTAAAATTAGTTGTCCATTATATTTTATTTGATTTATTGAAGGCTAACGATAATTTGTTCTATATTATCTTAGTCATAATATTCTTTACTAGGCTAGTTGAGCTCACCCTTTTCCTTTTTGTTCCATTTTTCTTCTCAGGAAGCGAGAATATAGCGGTAACCAGTCGGGGTATAGAGTGATGTTTCAAGATAGTTGTTATAGCAGTCTTCATTATTTTGTAAAATAGTGCATCAATAATTATAATGAGGACTTTATTTGAGTGTGGATATTGTCTAAAAGATAATATTTGTATTTAAACTCATAGTATATGTGTTGTGACGCCCCCAAAATAGGTATACATCAGCTATTCTGAGTCGCCAAATACATGGTACAGAATACAAATACAACTTAATTATACAACAGTCGTATAAAATACGACATAACATAATCTAAGAGTTTTAATAAGAATATTATTATCTAGACAATATCCACACTCAATGGAGTCCTCATTACATTTATTGTCACACTATTTAACAGAATAGTGAGGACTACTAATGCTATCATCTGGACCGTTACTCCGTTCCTCGACTAGTCCCAGCTACGTTCTCATTTTCTAAAGAGAACAGTGAAAGAAAGGGGTGAGGTCAACTAGCCCAATAAGAAATATTATGACTAAGATAATATAGAATAAATTATCATTAGTCTTCAACAATGTTAAACTGATAAAATATAACAAACATCAAGTTTAACTGCAGCGGAATAATCAATTCATTAAAAGAGTCAAGTAGAGAATAAAATCTACTATCTTTTATGATTTAAAAAGGTTTTTCATCACTTTTATCACTGAGACTTAGCGTAATAAATAATCCACATCATCCCTGCACTACGACCAATGATATTCATTAGTATCACAACCACAAATTATCCATGCACTACGGGCCAAAGATATTCGTGTATTCATCAATGGTCATGATCATGCCAACAATTGTCCATCAATGCACTACGGGCCAATGAGGACTTTTACCACATCATTTGTAACATTACGGTCATGATTATACCGAATAATCCCTGGTCATAATCATACCAAGTCCATCTATGCACTACAGGCCACATATGACTTTTAACATAATATAAACATGATAATGATGACAATGATATAAGAATTCAATAAAACAACTTCAAAAATTAATTTATCCAGGAACCAATAACGTCCAAATTGTCAACATGATACTGCTTTGTAGAGTAAAATTCAAGAATGCTCAGAAGAATATTTCCATGAAAAGATACTTGATGAAGTGCAAATATCAAGGATATTCCACTAATTTCATGGAGTATAGAAGTCAAAGCTTTAACCAACTGAGTATAACAGAATATATGAAACTGCAAATAGATTTTCGCCCGCCATGCGGTAATCCACGTAGATAGATCATTTCCACAATTTAATAAGAAATGAATACGAAGGGTCATTAACCATGTATGTGGTAATCCACATAGACAGGTTATTCCAACAGAATAATAAAGAATGGAATAACAGAAGAATTCACCATGCATGCGATAGACCGCATAGACATGTTATTCCAACGGAATAATAAAGAATGGAACCATGTCATGCGTAAGCGCATTGCATGTGATATTCCGCGAGAATAATAAAAGAAGCGGAACCAGTCGAGCAAAAAATTCACACCGATAGGATATTCTAACAGAATAATAAAGAATGGAATAACAAAAAAAATCATCATTCATGCGATAGACCGCACAGACAGGTTATTCTAACAGAATAATAATTAATGGAACCAGGTCAGGCGTAATACGCACCGACAGGATATTCCAATAGAATAATAAAGAATGGAATAACAGAAGAATTTCACCATGTATGTAGTACTTCGCATATACAGGTTATTCCAATATAATAATAAAGAATGAAATAACAGAAGAATTTCACCATGTATGCGGTACTTCGCATAGACAGGTTATTCCAACATAATAATAAAGAATAGAATAACAGAAGAATTTCACCAAGTATAGGGTATCCAGCATGATACAAAGTTATTCCAATGAATAATAAAGAATGGAATAACAGAAGTTCTCTTCATGAATACGAAAGAAATAATACCCCTTACCTTAGAAGAAACTGGATATTGGAAAAATGAGTAGCAGAATACTTTTCTTCTTTCTCTCTATAGTTTCTCTCTCTAGAGTTTCAGTGAATTCATAAGAAATAATGAAGGAACGAGCTTCTATTTATAGGAGAATGGACTGAATAGTAACTAATTCATGAACGATCCAGATTGATTTACTTTTAAACGGACGGTCCATATTGATTTACTATGCAGTATTAATAAAATATTCTAATAAAACAAAATCTTTTAAATAAAATATAATATATTCTATTTATAGTCTAATAAAACAAATAACTTTATAAAAGTATTCTGTTTTATATAAAAAGATTTTACTATGCAAACACTATGCATGCACTATGCATAATAAAATATAATATATTCTAATTATTGTCTAATAAAACAAATAACTTTATAAAAGTATTATGTTTTATATAAAAAGATTTTACTATGCAAACACTATGCAGGCACTATGCAAACACTATGCATAATAAAATATAATATATTCTAATTATTGTCTAATAAAACAAATAACTTTATAAAAGTATTACATTTTTTTATATAAAAGATTTTACTATGCAAAATATTATGCATAATAGAATATAATATATTCTATTTATAGTCTAATAAAACAAATAACTTTATAAAAGTATTCTATTTTATATAAAAAGTTTTTCTATTTTATTACATTAATAATACTAATAAAACAAAATTTATATAATATATATATATATATAAACTTAGTGACTTCATAAAAAGACACCTCAATATATTTAACAACATTTATTATCATTATTATAATTCACAATATTAATTGACCAATTCGTTCCCGGAAAGAGGGGCTTTCCAATAAGGATTTCTCCTGATAAGCGCCGCAATTAGGTGACCAAACCTCTCCTTGGCGTAACTTCTAGACATCGTTAATATTGCAAATAATAATATTAATAATTACATCATCTCAATTATTGATTTAATAATATATAAAATATCGACAATAATTGAATCAAATAACGTGAGATACTATACAATAATTATCGTAGTAATAATTGAATAAAAGCGAGTGACTTCTCACGTAAGCATCAATAATCAATCTGGTATTGCTACTATGCAAAGAACGCCAGACATTCGCATTTTTTAACACCGGGTGTTTCAACAGTTAACGGTACAACTTCCGTCGTTATTTTCATAAAATATTTTTTTGTCATTTTCTAAATCCGACAATAATTCCATTGCGGGGTCCACCAATGATTGTGCCGTTGTACGAATATTCCCTGTTAAAACGAATATTCCCCGACCAATCGAATATTATACAACAACTTGCATACTTTTCAAAAATTATAAATATTACCCACAACTATAACATTATCTCAAATCCACACCATAATTTTGAAAAAAATATTTTGAGAAATTTAATTCTTTATTCATAAAATTTGGTGTCTCACATGTGTTGTCGTATTTTGCACGACAATTGTATTAATGAAGTTGTAGTTATTTCTGTACTGTGTATTTGGAGACTCAGAATGGGTGATGTATACCTATTTTGGGGGCGTCACAGTTGGTAGCAGAGCTTAGGGATATGGTCTCTAGCAGAGATCGGGTATTAGAACTAGAATGGGAGAGACGAGTAAATCCTTCGCTAGTGTGTCCTACCTAAGCTTATTTGTTGGTCGGTCAAAACATAGGGGTATTATGTGATATGTCTATTTCTTTAATTAACCCTTGTTTTTTGGTAGTATTTGAGAATGGCAGCTGGAAATGTTAACAATGGAGTGAATGAGACCGTGGAGACACCTTTAATCACCAACCAGGAGAACGTGCAACACGATAAAAATTTTCCTCCTGTAAACAACACTACCGAACAAATGATGAATGATGGGATGTTTAGAAGCTTTTTACAGTTCATGCAAAATCAGACAAGGGAGACTCGTGTACAAAATACGGGTGGAAATAATAGCAATGCGCAGATTGTCCCAGCCAAGTAGTTCAAAGAATTGGGACCACCAAAGTTTTTGTGAAAGCCGGATCCGATTAAGGCGAAAACATGGGTTAAATAAATTATCAAGATATTTGATGTCTTGGGACGCACGGAGGAACATAAAGTTCCATTCGCCACATTTATGTTCCATGGTGAGGCAGATTACTGGTGGGAATCTGTGAAGCGTACCCATCCAGTCGCACTCAATATGTCTTGGGAAACGTTTCAAAAACTGTTCAAAAACTGTTCAATGACAAGTACTTTCCTGAAAGTATTCGTCATATGAAGGAGGTGGAGTTTATTAGAATGAAACAGAACAATATTGTGACGCCCCCAAAATAAATATACATCACCCATCTTGAGTCGCCAAATACATGGTACAAAATTCAAATACAACTTAATAATACAGCTGTCGTGTAAAATACGACAAAACGTAAACTAAGAGTTTAATAAGAATATTATCATCTAGACAATATCCACACTCAAAAGAGTCCTCTTTAAATTTATTTTCACAATATTTAACAGAATAGTGAGGACTACTAATACTATCATCCGGACCACACTCCGCTCTCCAGAACTAGTCTCTTGCTCGTTCTCAATTCCTGAAGAGAACAGTGAAAGAAAGGGTGAGCTCAACTAGCCTAGTAAGAAATATTATAACTAAGATAATGTAGAATAAATTATCATTAGCCTTCAACAATGTTAAACTGATAAAATATAACAAACATCAAGTTTAACTGCAGCGGAACAAACAATCTATTAAAAGAGTCAAATAGAGAATAAAATATACTATCTTTTATGATTTAAAAGGTTTTTCCATCACTTTTATCGCTTAGACTCAGCTTAATAAATAATCCACATCATCCCTGCACTACGGCCAAGATATTCATTAGTATCACAACCATAAATTATCCATGCACTACGGCCAAGGATATTCGTGTATTCATCCATGGTCATGATCATGCCAACAACTGTCCATCAATGCACTACGGGCCAATGATGACTTTTTTCTACATCATTTGTAACATTACGGTCATGATTACACCGAATAATCCCTGGTCATAATCATACCAAGTCCATCTATGCACTACAGGCCACAGATGACTTTCAACATAATATAAACATGAGGATGATGACAATGATATAAGAATTCAATAAAACAAGTTCAAGAATTAATTTATCCAGGAACTAATAACGTCCAAATTGTCAACATGATAATTCTTTGTAGAGTAAAACTCAAGAATTCTCAGAAGAATATTTTCATGAAAAGATACTGGATGAAGCGCAAATATCAAAGATATTCCACTAATTTCATAGAGTATAGAAGTCAAAACTTTAACCAACTGAGTATAATAAAGAATGGGATAACGAAAGAAATCACCAGGCATGCGATAGACCGCATGCAGACGAGTTATTCCAACGAATAATAAATAATGGAACGGTGTCATGCGTAAATCTTGCAGATGGATGTTCCAACGAGAATAATAAATAACGGAACCAAAGCATGCGTAACGCATCGGCGGTGATGTTCCAAAGAATAATAAAAATGGAATAATGAAGAATTTCACCATGTATGCGGTATTTGGCATATTGCAAGTTATTCCAACATAATGATAAAGAATGGAATAACAGAAGAATTTCACCAAGTATAGGGTAGCCCACGTATACAGATTATTCCAACAGAATAATAAAGAATGGAATAATAGAAGTTCTCTTCATGAATAAGAAAGAAATAATACCCCTTACCTTAGTAGGAAATTGGATACCACAATATTGTAGAAACATAAGATTCTTCTTCTTTCTCTCTTATTCTCTCTATTCTTTCTCGCTCTATAGCTTTAGTAAATTCGTGAAAAATAATGAAGGAATGAGTTTCTATTTATAAGCTTGGTAGAGTAAGGGTAAAATAGTCTTTTCGCCATAATTTATGACATCATCGATCATATGACATCATTGCTTACATCATTGATCAAATGACACCATTGCTTACCTCATTGTTCTGATGACATCATCGCTTACATCATCAAAATTCAAATTCAAATTGTTCTCTTCCACCTCATTTTACTTTTATACCATGAATTTACTATAATAATGTTACCATTCAAATTATAAAAAAACATACTATCATATAATCACATCATACTACTATAATATAATATTATAATAATATATTTAAATGAATTATTGATTTGATAATTTGAAATACTATGTAATGACAATTATTGAATCAAAAATATCAACGTAGCAATTATTGAATCAATAAAATATTAAACAGTAATTATTGTAACAATTATTGAGTAGTGCCTTCTTACGTAAGAATCAATAATTAAAAAAATATTGTAATGCGATGCAGGTAATGCTTTGTGCAACAACACGTCTTCATTGTATTTTAACCACGGTGTATTCCAACAAGGTTAACGGTAACACTTCCGTCGTTATTTTCATAAAAATATTTTTTGTCGCTTTCTAACTCCGAAACAATAATTCCGTTGTAGGGGTCCACTTAATGATTGTGTTGTCGTCTTTAATATTCCCCGACAAAAAAGAATATTTCCCGACCAAACGAATATTTTATAACAACTTGCGTACTTTGCAAAATTTATAAATTTTACCCACAACTATAACATTATATCAAGTTCATTCCATAATATTTAAAAATAATATTTATAGAAAAATCATCTTTATTAAAAAGTTGGGGTCTTACAACCTCCCATTCTTATGAAATTTTGCCCTCGAAATTAGAGTACGTACCTGGTATGTCGAAAAGGTAAGGATATTTTGATTTCATTTCAGATTTTAACTCCCAGGTCATTTCCTCGCATGGTTTCTCAACAAAATTTTAACTTGAGGTATAACCTTCGAGCGTAGAATATGTTCCTTCTTATCCAAGATTTGAACAAGAACCTCTTCATACGTCAAATCTTTCGCTATTTCGTTCGGTTTTAACTCAATAATGTGGTTCGGGTCTTCCAAATATTTACGTAACATGGATATGTGAAAAACGTTATGAACACAAGAGATACTTGGCGGTAAGGCGAGTCTATAGGCCACAGTTCCTACTCGTTCGAGGATTATAAATGGTCCAATGAATAGAGGATTGAGCTTTCCTCTCTTTCCAAATCTCGTAACTCCTTTCCATGGAGCAACACGTAACAACACATGATCTCCAATATCAAATTCCACGTCCTTTCGATGAAGATCAGCATAACACTTTTGTCGATCTTGTGAGGTTTTTATATGTTACCGGATCGTTTAAATCTTTTCCGTAGTCATACGTACCAACTCTGGTCCCAACAACGTTGCTTCACCCAGCTCATCCCAGCATACTGGAGAACGACACTTTCTTCCATACAACGCTTTGAGTGGAGCCATGCCAATACTTGCTTGATAACTGTTATTGTATGAAAACTCCACCAACGATAAGAACTTGTCCCAACTTCCCTTGAAGTCAAGGATACAGAGTCTTAATAAATCTTCAAGAGTTTGAATAGTCCTCTCAAATTGTTCGTCCGTCCGAGGATGATATGCCTAACTAAATCGTAAGTCCGTGCCCATAGCTTTTTGCAAACTAACCCAAAATCGTGAAGTGAATCTTGGGTCTCGATCAGAAACTATGGATACTGGCATACCATGCAGTCTTACAATCTTGTTTATGTACATACGAGCAAGACGTTCAAGTGTATAAGTTTCTCGTATTGGTAAGAAATGAGCAGACTTGGTCAATCTATCAACAATGACCCAAATTGCATCTATGCCTTGAGAAACCTTGGGAAGACCGATGAATGAAATCCATGGTAATGTGCTCCACTTCCATTTTGGAATTTCAAGTGGTTGCAATGGACCTTTTGGTACTTGATGCTCCGCCTTGACTCGTTGACAAGTTAGACACCTTGAGATAAACAGCGATATCTCTCTCTTCATATTGCTCCACCAAAATGTATGACTAAGATCACGATATATTTTGGTACTCCCAGGATGGATTGCAAATGGTGTGTTGTGCGCCTCCATCATGATTTTATACTTTAAATCAGGGTCGTTAGGAACACAAAGTCTGGAGTTGAATCGAAGTATTCCTTCTTCATCGATTCTTGCTTCCGGCATAGTACCTTCTTGCACTTTCTTCCTCATACGCATCAGCTCCAGATCTGTAACTTGAACAGCTTTAACTTTATCAATTAAAGTCGGTTCTACTCGTATATTCGCCATCTTCACATGGGTCCCTGGAGTTTTTAACTCTATATCCATCCTTTGCAAGTCACAAAAAATGGGCCTTTGTGTTGTTAATATTGCACTCGTACTCGCATATGATCTTCTACTCAATGCGTCGCTACCACCATTAAACTTTTCGAGATGGTATTGGATGGTATGATCATAATCTTTCAACAGTTCAAGCCAACGTCGTTGTCGCATGTTGAATTCCTTTTGAGTGAAGAAATATTTGAGGCTTTTATGATCCGTAAAGATCTCCACTTTCTCCCCATACAAGTAATGCCTCCAAATTTTAAGTGCGAAATCAACATCTGCCAACTCTAGATCATGAGTAGGATAATTCCTCTCATATTCTTTGAGTTGTCGAGAGGCATAGGCTATGACTTTCCCATGTTGCATGAGAACACATCCTAACCCTTTGCTCGAAGCATCACTGTAGATGACAAATCCCTCTGAGCCAGATGGTATTGTCAGAACATGTGCTAAAATGAGTCTCCTCTTGAGTTCTTGAAAACTCTTCTCACATTCCTCGTTCCAACCGAATTTTATATCTTTCCGAGTCAGCTGAGTTAATGGAGTAGCGATTCGAGAAAACCCTTCTACGAATCTCCGATAATAACCAGCTAAGCCGAGAAAGCTACATACTTCGATCACTGATTTAGGTTGCTCCCAGCTTTGAATAGCTTCAATCTTGGCTGGGTCAATAGATATTCCATGGTTTGATACTACGTGCCCAAGGAATGCTACTTCCTCAAGCCAGAACTTGCATTTCTTTGACTTGACATAAAGCTTATATTCACGAAGCTTTTGGAGTATCAGCCTCAAGTGTTGCTCATGATCTTCATGGATTTTGGAATAAATAAGGATATCATCAATAAAGACGACCACAAAGTGATCCAAATATTCCTTGAATACTCGGTTCATCATATACATGAAAGAAGCAGGAGCATTAGTCAATCCAAAAAACATGACTAGGAATTCATAATGACCGTACCGAGTTTTGAAAGCCGTCTTTGGAATGTCATCGGCTCTAATCTTCAATTGGTGATATCCAGAACGACGATCAATCTTTGAAAAGAATTTGTCTCCTTGTAACTGGTCAAACAGGTCATCAATACGTGGCAATGGGTACCTATTTTTGATGGTGACATGATTCAACTCCCGATAATCAATACAAAGTCGCATACTCCCATCTTTCTTTTTCACGAATAGAACAGGTGCACCCCAACGAGAAGTACCAGGACGAATAAAGCCAATGTCTAACAATTCCTGCAGTTGGGTCTTTAACTCCTGAAGTTCAATAGGAGCCATTAGATATGGGGATTTGGAAATGAGTTTTGTACCGGGTTCAAGGTCGATACAAAATTTAATTTCACGCTCTAGGGGTAGGCTAGGAAGCTTCAGGGAATACGTCAGGAAATTTATTAACAATAGAAATAACATTCAAAACTGACGTATTTTTGTTTAGATCCGTGACATGAGCTAAGAAAGCTTGACATCCGTTTTTTAATAAACGAATAGCTTTATGGCTTGAGATGACAGTGATTGATTTTAATGGTTTGGTTCCTTGAATTTTCAAGCTCATTCTTCTTTCATTCTCACCAATTCACTAAGACTTATAAGAGAAATTATAGAGAGAGAAGCTATAGAGAGAGAAATTATAGAGAGAAAGAAGAAGAGTATTCTGCTACTTCACTATTCCAGTATCCAGTCTTCTTCTAAGGTAAGGGTATTATTTATTTCATATTTGGAGAGATATTATTTTTCGTATTCGTATAAATATTATTTTTGTTCAATATTAAGTAGGGAATATCATTTTCGCTCAATATTCATTGTCTTTGTTTAATATTAAGTAAGGAATATTATTTTTTACGCTTCAATATTAAGTAAGGAATGTTATTTATTTCTTATTCGTAAGGGTTATTATTTCTTACTATTCACTCGGGTACTATTCACTCAGAGTATTATTTACGGGGTACTATTCACTTGGGTATTATTCACTCGAAGGTACTACTCACGAAGTACTATTCACAAAGTACTATTCACAAAATACTATTCACGGAGTACTATTCACAGGATACTATTCATGAAGTACTATTCACAGGATACTATTCACGACAAAAAAATGATTTTTTTGTCCAAATTAATTTTTGATACATGAATATTATTTTTGAATTTTACTCCATAATTGGTGATCATGTTGACAATTTAAATATTCTTGAACTCTGGATAAATTGTATTATAAATGTTTAATATTTATCATTTATCTCATTTGATTGATTCTTTATATCATTATCATAATCCTCATGTTTATATTGCGTTAAAAGTCATCTTTGGCCCGTAGTGCATAGATGGACTGTTGGTTATTGGTTTTACAGTTGTATGTTTTTGGCCTGTAGTGCAAAGAACAACTGTTGATTGATATCTTTGGTCGTAGTGCAAAGATGAACTGCTAATTGATAGCTTTGGCCCGTAGTGCAAAGATGGACAGGTGTGTGACATGATCATGACCACTGGTGATACTAACGAATATCCTTAGCCGTAGTGCAGGGATAATTCGATGATGTGATTGGCAGGATCATGACCATTAGTTAACAGTTGAATGTCTTTGGTCAGTAGTGCCTTTGACAGAAATTGATTGGTATGATCATGACCATTGGTTTTCTAGTTGAATATCTTTGGCCCGTAGTGCAAAGATAGACAACTGATTGGTATGATCATTGTTATTACATTTGAATATCTTTAGCCTTTGGGGTAAGGATATTGAGTAAACGTTCTATTAAGCCTTTGTGGCAAGGAAGAACTGTTGATTCACATTATTATAAACATGAATTGTGAATTTAACTAAAATCTTTGGTGGTTCAGGTGAAGATAGGTGATAAAAGTTCTCTTTGACTTGGGTATAATAAAGAACTGTTAATGGGTATTACAGGGATAAAATTGATGATAAACTTTTAAATCATAGAATATAGTAGATATCATGCTCTTCTTGACTCTTCTAATGGATTGCTTGTTCCGCTGCAGTTGTTGATCTAAAACTTGTTGTCTATTATATTCTATCAGTTGTTATACTGTTGAAGGCTAAGGATAATTTACTCTGCATTATCTTAGTCATAATATTTCTTACTGGGCTAGTCGGGGAATGGATTGACGGTTCAGATGGTTATTTTAATGGTCCTCACTATTCTATGAAATAGTGTGATAATAATTGTAATGAGATTGAATTTGAGTGTGGATATTGTCTAGGAGACAATTTCCGTGTTAAAACTCTCAACTATGTTTTGTCGTATTCTACACGACAATTATATAATTAAGTTGTAGTTCTATTCTGTACCATGTATTTGGCGACCCAAGATGGATGATGTATACCTATTTTGGGGGCATCACACTACGGGCCAAAGATATTCATTTGTATCACCAGTTGGTCATGTTCATCTCAACACTTGTTCATCTTTGCACAATGGCCAAAGATATTCATCAGGTAATCATTCATCTTTGCACTACATGCCAAAGATATTCAGTTATATCACCATTTAGGACTAAGGATGATGAAAAATATCTTAAAAAAATGAATCCAGTGAGATAACAGATCAAAGATTAAGGATTCGTACTTCGGTTTATCCAAGTTCAAAGATACTCCATAATAATCAATTCTGGAGTAGAATTCAAAAATGAAGATCAAAACATGAATACAATCAAAGATAGTAACCATAATCGACATCTTGGACAAAGAAAAGAAAATTTCATTTTTCTGTGAATAGTGTCGTATTCGTCAATAGTGTCGTATATGTGAATAGTGTCGTATACGTGAATAGTAACTCCGACACAAAAAGCTAAAAATTCCACAAGAAAAATCATACTTCGTGAATAGTACTCGTGAATAGTACCGTATTCGTGAATAATGTCATATATGTGAATAGTAACCTCGACATGAAAAGGTAAAAATTTCATAATAAAATTCATACTAATATTTCGGTATAATGATATTGAAAGAAATAACTTCATTTACTAAAAAAATAACATTCCTTACCTCAAAAGAACAGTACTTCTGACCAGAATATCGAATATAATGTTGAAGGAAATTTGTACTGAATAACAACTCTCAAAGTATCTAAATACACATAAAAATATGTTCGATAATATAGAGAGAGAAAAATTATGATTCTGGTATGATTTTCAATTCTAACTATGCACCCTATTTATAGGAAAATGCTAGAACGTCAAAGCAGACTAAATTAATAAAATAATATTTTATCAAAAAATTTCATGCACGCCACAATTTATCAAATTTCAGCACACCACAATGGGGCCCACCAAATTCAGAATTTCCACACAAACCAAAAATGGGGCCCACTCATGTTTTTAATAAAAATATTTATTTCCAAAACTTCAATAATTAATAATAAATAGCTCTTTATCAGAAAAATTCGAATTCCATGGGAAATTTAATTCTCTACAACTTTGTAGAAGAAAGTTTTTCCAAATTCCAAACAGAAAATGCCCAAAATTCCCATACGGACGATTTTTAATACCTCCATTTTGACAAAATACTGATAAAACACCTCAGCATTAATTCCTTCATTTATATCCACACAAAAATAAATATTTCCTTATCACATAAATCAATAATTAATTATTCACAAATAATATTACAGAATCACAATACTGACAACCAGGTCGTTCCCAAGAAAGAGGGGGTTTTCCGATAAGGATTTCTCTCATCGCCGCCAATTAGATGACCAAACCCCTTTCTGCAGAGCGAAACTTCCTTAGACATTGCCAATAATATTATCTAATAATATTATTCAAATAATATGAATTATTGATCTGATAATGAAAAATACTGTGTAGTTACAATTATTGAATTAACAATAATATAAAATATCAACGCAGTAATTATTGAATTAATAAAATAAAATATTAAATAGTAATTACTGTAACAATTATTGAGTAGTGTCTTCTTACATAAGAATCAATAATCCAAAAATATTGTGCAATACCGTGTGTCACTGTGCAACCACGCGTATTACTGTATTTTAACCACGCCGTTATTTATAAAAACTCCAACTTGTCATTTTCTTCATCTGACCATTTTTCATTATGGGGCCCACAAATGGCTGCACCGTCGTACGAATATTCCCCGACAACAAGAATATTCCACGACCAAACGAATATTCCCCGACAACCATAAATATTTTATAACCATTTGCTTATTTTGTAAAATTTGTACATTTCACCATAACCAAATCATTATATCAAATTAAGACCTTATTATTTTAAAATAATGAATAAAGGAAATTCAATTTTATTTATAAAAAGTTGGGGTCTTACAACTATTCACTCGGGTACTATTTACGAAGTACTATTCACTTAGGATACTATTCACTTGGGTATTATTCACTCGGGTATTATTCACTCGGGGATTCAGGGTACTTTGCATGACGGGTTACTATTCATTTATTACTATTCACTCGAGAATTCGGGGTACTTTGTATGACGGGTTACTATTCATTTGTTATTATTCACTCGGGTACTATTCACTTGGGGTATTTTGCATGACGGGGTACTATTCATTTGGGTACTATTCACGACAAAAGTAAATTCTTTCTGTCCAAATTATTTTTGGATACACGAATATCATTCTTGAATTTTACTCCACAAATAAATTATCATGTTGACAATTTGAATATTTTTGAACTCTGGATAAATTGAATTATAAATCTCTAATATTTATCTTTGATCTCACTTTATTGATTCCTTATATCATTGTCATCATCATAATGCTTATGTTGTGTTAAAAGTCATCTTTGGCCCCGTAGTGCATAGATGGACTATTGATTGGTATGATTATGACCAAGAAAGTTTGTATTGGTATACTTATGACCTGTAATGTTGATAGGTGGATTTTATATCCACTTATTCGGTATCTTTTACTTGAATTAGTTGCTTATATTCATGTGTCTTAGTTACTTTTCTGTATTTTATGTTTATTTTGTAGATCTTATGCTTGGGAACGATGTGACCGATTATTGGTATGAAAATGCAAGGAAAAGCAAGGAAAATGCAAAGAAAAGCAATCCGGACATCATTTGGGCTTTCATGTTTACTTCATGTTCTTGGTTTGGAACTTAGCTTACATTGTAGAAGCGTCTTCAGTAGCTTTCCTAACATCTTGAATCGTTCTAATCGAGTTCGAATGCAAGAGTTATGATCTTTATTACCAACGGACGTCAAACTTATTTGCTTTTGGTTAGCCATTTTCATAGCGAAATCCCTTCCCAATTTCAATTTCAGCCTTTATTCGTCTAGAATTTCTCAATCCTCAAAGAATAAAAGTTGTAGATCTCGTTTGATATCTTCGATTTGATAGGTAGCAGCCCCCTAACTCTTCCCTGATCAAAAGTTATGGCCAAAACCGGAGGACACCTGCAGTGAAAATGGATTTGACGCCTTTCGCTCATGAATTTGTCTTGCTGACCGAAAGTAAGTATACACACAAGCCAATCATGTTTGATGATAAAGCATATACTTTGTAACAATCTTATTCATTTATTAATAAAAAGTATTAATTTATTAAAGGCTTTAATTATCTACATGATGCTGTTTTATAATATATGATAAACTCATAGTTTTAAGCAATGCTTTTAGAATAATGATGATGATCATTCTAATGAGATCTAAATTCTTAGAAAGCTTAAAACTAAAATAGTTCCCAATCGTTGGATTACTAAATTGGGGATTAGTGAATCCGGATAGATTGGTACATACGTTAACTTGCTCATTGGATGAGGATGATTGATCTCATGATCATTTGTGTGGAGACACTAAAGCAAGTATGTAGGTGCTTATTAGAGAATAAGTTCACCTAACGTTGGCTCATTAAGGAATACCTAATGGAGTTTTACTTGCCTATCAATAGGAATTCCAGTAGTGATAGTAGTACAAGTAATCCTTGGACTTGAGATCATCATAGTATCTTGTGTATGATGAGTTATACTTTGACTTATTCCTTAAGACCCTTAGGGTATATCAAAGGGTATGCTTGGGTATAATAAGTTATACATGGAGATAATGTATGATCAATAAAGAATCTATCACTTCTAGTAAAAGAAGAGAAATGTCCTATGTGATTCGATAAATGACAACCCAAAGAGTCATTGGTTGGCAAGCGAAATGAAATTAGAAAGGAGTTTCTAATTTGCATTATTTGGAGTTGTGAATTTAAGAGTCGAAATACATATAATTAAATAAAATAAGACTTGACAGTAAATCCATGTCTTATATTTAATTGGAACATTGTATGGTGAAAGGATTGAATTGTACGGTAACTATTTACTCAAAGGTTCTTTTATGATTAATGTTGAAATCTATATTATCTAGAAAGTCGTTGATTGCTAGGGAGGCTTATCTCTATTGTAGAATAAATATTATTTATTTAAATAAATTATTAGTTTAATTTATTTATTTAAATAAGATTAGAATTGTTCTAATTGATTTATTCACAACCGGTTTAATATGGAGAACCTAAAGGGTCACACCATAAAAAGGAAGAATAATTATTTAAAAAGTTAATGGCATAATCGTAATAATAAGTTAAGTATATTTAATTTAATCTATGGTGATAGAATAAATTAAATAGCTTAATATTTATTATTTAATATTTAAGAAATATTAAATATAAATTAATACGAGGAGTCTTATTATTATTATTATTACTATTATTATTATTTAATTCCTAAAGGAGTTTGGGAATTAATTAATAAAAGTACTCTCAAATATCCTAATAGGATTAGGAGGCAAATTAATTAAAAGAGTTTAATTAATTATCCCTAATAAGATTAGGGAGCTTAATTAATTAAAAGAATTTAATTAATTAAATAAAACTCAATTCCTTAATTGTTAAGGAGGGTTGTCTACATCTATAAATAAGAGGAGTCTTCTTATGGGTGAGGGAGTTGTTGACTTTTACAACATACGTAATTCCAATAGTTGGGAGAGTACGCCTTTTCTATAGAGATAGAAAACTAGGGTTTTGCCAAACACCCATCTTCTTGAATTCTTCTCCTTCCTTGGTGGATCACCTCTAGAGGCCAAACACTTGGGTGGCTAACGTTGATCAAAGGAAGGAACCAAACCCGGTGGATTCAAGTTGAACGCGAAAAGGATTGGAGGTGAACTTGTACCTGAGGAAGCTCGGATCTTCAAGGGTATGTTTCTTATTCATCTTTTTCGTTTAATTAATAATTGTGCATAAAGGGTGATCCGGGTATATGATTTGTAAAATTTTTAAACTCTGCTTTTTACACGTTTTCGCTTATTTATGCAATTTGATTGCGTTCTTGAATATTACAAACCTAACACGGCCACAGTGACCTGGAGCAAAAATGCGATTTTACGCAAGTCGCTACTGCTATGACCCTTAAGCCAATTCTGCTGCACACGACTTGACGATGACCACAGCTGACTTTTCATTAAACAGAGCAATTGAAGCGTAATTGAGAGAGAGGTTCAATTAGGGCTTATATATTAGACGTATTTTCATTATGTAAGAGATATTCCACCCCTTGGGGGCTGAAGCTACTATTATTTTCTTTCTTCAACTTTCAATAAGTAGATTAGAGTAGTGATTTTCTACAGTTGATTAGATTGAAGACTTGAAACGATTAGAAAGCATTGGAGATTTAACCTTGGATCAAGAGAACAGATTTGCACTACCATTCTCTATTCTTACTCTCTCTTTGATTCCTAATTGTATCTTATGATGTTTATTCAATATGTGGATGATAGCGTTAATTTAATTATGATTTAAATTCTATTCTGAGATTGCAATGGAGTCTATGGATTAGTTTAATCTGATATATTTCATTGTTAGCTTTATTAATTTCTATGGGATTGTCTATTAAGATTCATGCTTGCTTGTTTAGTTGATTGGCCATCAATTACTGTGATAATCCATATGGACTTGAGAAACGAAGTATGGGTTTAGATCTGATCTTTTTAGCTTGTGATTGTATATTCTACATTGTGTTGGGATGTATGATTTGTGCTTAGGATAGACATATACCGAAGCACCATTCGTAGTCAATTGAGAACTTGCGCTTAAACCCTAATTATTTATAAATCACATAGACATATAGTGGTTTAGGTAATGTGGGTGTTCATGTGTATTCTATCAAATGTGGATTATATGTGATATGGGTATAGTACATTAAGAGATGGCTATACTTTACTTTCGTGTTCTTGGCTAACAATCCAGTACAATTAGTTTGGCTTAACATGGAATGTGTGGATTTGAATGCGCCAATAGATGAAATTGTAATCTCAGGTCTTTATTATCTAGTTTCACTCTAGGAATAGTTAGGTTTATTTACTTTAATAGCTTAAATATAAAATATAATTTCATTCGTTTAGATAAGACTGAAATGGTTATGGGTTAATGCTTGGTGAACTTTATTAGTTAATTCTCCGTGGGAATGATACTTTACTCACTCTTTATTACTTGTTGATCGTGTATACTTGCACGCATATATTGATCGGTAAAACGACCAACAAGTTTTTGGCACCATTGCTGGGAAATTAGCTTAATAAATTTTTGCCAACGTTAATTTCAATCAAATTGGTCTTAATTTAAACATTTTTTTGTTTTAATTATCTTCTTATATTTCTCTCTTTTCAGGTACCATGGGTGACTTTTCTTATCAATGGCCTTATGCAAATAGGACTCAACCAAGGGACATAAACACTGAGGGACTCAATGTATTTTCTATATTGTCAGCAGAAATTGCAACACTTTCGAAGAGGTTGGATATTCTTGCAGCCTAACGCACTCAAGAGATAGTAGTTACATGTGAATACTGTGCTAGCGAGCATCCGAGTTATCAGTGCAACGTCAAGGTTGGACAAGTGCAGTTTGGGGGTGATTACTTCAACAACGATGTTTATCCTGATTATTAACAAGGTTGGGGGTATCACCCAGATTATGAATGGGGTTATAACTATCAAGATCAATACTGCATCTCAAGTCCAACATATCCATCAGATTTCTCATATCCACCTCCATTGCAACAAGAAGAAAATTCAGAGTTGAAGGATTTCATGTCAAAAAGCATAGCAGACTATGAAGAGATGATGATGAGTCAGGAGTTATCAAGCCAAAATCTTAACAAACAGATGGAACAACTCATTAACTCCTCAATGAATGGTCCTCAATACATGGATTTCAAAACTGAACAAGATAATTCAAGATTGGAGGATTTGTGGTTCAAGTTTGTAGCATCAACTGAGGAGAAGATGATTGAGCAAGAGAGATCAATTCAAAATCTACAGAATCAGATGGATCAAATGTTCGAAGCCTTGAATAATCGCCCTCAAAACATTTGGTGCTATGACATGGACGATGAAACTGATGGAGAGCCAGAAGTGTACATGCCACTGAATGAACTAAAAGGAGTGGATATTGAGGAGACAACTGGGGGTATGGAAAATGAAGAACATGAGCTGACTTATATAATACCCCAAGTGCCTTCTCAGTTAGAGTTGAAAAATTCAGTGAGTTTTGCACACCCATGTCCCCTTGGTAGTCACATCCAAAACAAGAATTTTTGCGATTTTGAGGCCTCTTACAAACCATGGTGGGCTGAGGAAGAGACAATAGAAGAAGAAAATCATTTTGTATATGTCATGCCTCAATGCAAAAATCTATTCACAGATACAATGGGAGAAGCACCTGGCGATGCAATAGAAATGGAGACATAGTGTACAGGAAATATGCTAGGTGACTTCAATCCGAAAATTCTCATGACGGGGAACCTACCAAAGAACATAGCGGTTCTAATGGATGGAGGGTTCCTAGCTTATCATGGAGGAATTGGATAGCGGTGTCAAGAAAAAAAGTCCAGCTAAAGGACTATAAATCGAGCGCTCAATGGGAGGCACCCCCATCCAATCTTTCTCCCTCCTTGTTTAATTCTTATTTACATTTCCATATTTAGTAGATGTTAGATAGTGGTAAAGTCTTAATATTAGTTTTATTGTTTCTCCTCTCAGGTTCAATCTAATGTTATAAGCCTTCAGGATCAAATAGAAATAAAAAAAAAACTGAAGCTGCCAGAGATGTGGTCGCATGACTCGCCGCCTAACTACAAGCCAAACACCTAGCGGCATGCCAAAGCTCGATCCACAATTTTTTTTTTACTAAATTTGAAGAATTTTTGACTCAAGCATTCGGACAGTTAGAAGCCCACACTCAGTTTCCAACTATAGAATATCTCAAACTTATCCATCGCCTGATATACCATCGGATCTTGAAGAGGCGAACAGAGATGACATTGCCACTTAGGGGAGTATTCTTTCACTTTTAATTACAATGAGGGCATTGTTCATTTTAAGTTTGGGGGCATTGGGTCTAGTTAGTAGTTTAGAGCATGTAGTGTAATTGCATCATATAGAGTAATTTCATGTTACATATAGTTAATTGCATGTTAGTAGTTATTAGTTTATTTTTGCGGTAAATATTTTTTTTTTCTTTTTGATTGGCTTAATATCTGTTTAGTTGCATAACATTGCATAATCCCAGGTTTTTAGTTAGTTGAATTCTACTTTGGCCAATGATGACATAGAAATTTGATAGATTTTTGAACTTGGTTGATATCTTGAGCTTAGTTATAATTTTATACATGATATAATTCATGTTTGCTGTTTAGATGTTACCAGGTAGCACGACAATGTTCCTATTTGCTTGTTGGTTAAGATTAGCATGCTCGTCTGCTGAGAGGAAAATGTTGTTTTTAAGGATAGAATTGTGTAGAAAGTGAGACATAGACTATGAAAACACAGATACTCAAACTTTGGGAACACATGGGTATGCTTGCTATTGGGACGAGATGGAGCGTAAAACGCACTCGTTTAAATGGAAATAGAAAGTGAGATGGAGCGTAAAACGCACTCGTTTAAATGGAAATGAAAGTGAGATGGAACGTAAACGCACTCGCTATATAAAAAAAATCAATAAACACCACGGGAAAGTGCAAAAATCGCCCTCGTGTGTAAAAACAAAGCAGAATAAACCCATTGTTGAACCTTAATTTGTATTGATGTGTTGGAGTAGTTGATGTCTCATTAGTATATGCAGTTCTTAATTTAAACTTTAATTTTCTATCTTAAGCAATATAGCATGTGGTATCTTCATCTTTTTCAAGCTTATCTGTGAACACATCACACACACAACATCTTTATAGAAGGTTAGGATTATATGATTGTATGTCATTATGTCTTTCGCTTAGTTTGATGCTTTGTTCTTGGATCTTGATATTTCCCTAAGGCATATCTTATTGGAATTTTTAACATGGCTGGAAATCTTGGGATTCATTGTCATAGTAGCGTAGCTTGCATAACATGTAGATTGCATTATATTGTGTTGCTTGAGGACAAACAACGGTTTAAGTTTGGGGGTATTTGATAAGTGGATTTTATATCCACTTATTCGGTATCTTTTACTTGAATTAGTAGCTTATATTCATGTGTCTTAGTTACTTTTCATGCATTTTGTGTTTATTTTGTAGATCTTATGCTTGGGAACGATGTGAGCGATTATTGGTATGAAAACGCAAGAAAAAGCAAGGAAAATGCAAAGAAAAATAATCCGGACATCATTTGGGCTTTCATGTTTACTTCATGTTCTTGGTTTGGAACTTAACTTACATTGTAGAGCATCTTCGTAGCTTTTCGGAACATCTTGAATCGTTCTAATCGGAGTTCGAATGCAAGAGTTATGATCTTTGTACCAACGGACGTCAAACTTCGCTGTTTTGGTTAGCCATTTTAATAGCAGTCCCTTCCAGCCCAATTTCAGCCTTGATTCATCGATAATTTCTCAATCCTCAAAGAATGAAAGTTGTAGATCTCATCGATATCTTCGATTTGATAGGTAGCAAGCCCCGTAACTCTTCCCGGATCAAAAGTTATGGCCATTTTACCAGAGGACACTGCAGCAGAAAATGGACCGCGCGGGCGCGCGAATTTGTGCGCGGCCGCGCGCGACCCTGGAGCAAAAAACGCGATTTTCTGCAAGTCGCGCGCCTAAGCGACCCTTCAGGCCAATTCCTGCGCGGCCGCGCGACTTCGGGAGATGACCATAGCTGACTTTTCATTAAACAGAGCAATTGAAGCGTAATTGAGAGAGGGGTTCAATTAGGGCTTATATATTAGACGTATTTTCATTATGTAAGAGATATTCCACCCCTTAGGGGCTGAAAGCTACTATTATTTTCTTTCTTCAACTTTCAATAAGTAGATTAGAGTAAATTAGAGTAGTGATTTTCTAGAGTTGATTAGATTGAAAACTTGAAGCGATTGGAAAGCATTGACGATTCAACCTTGGATCAAGAGAACAGATTTGCACTACCATTCTCTATTCTTACTCTCTCTTTGATTCCTAATTGTATTTTATGATGTTTATTCAATATGTGGATGATAGCATTAATTCAATTATGATTTAAATTCTATTCTGAGATTGCAATGGAGTCTATGGATTAGTTTAATCTGATATATTTCATTGTTAGCTTTATTAATTTCTATGGGATTGTCTATTAAGATTCATGCTTGCTTGTTTAGTTGATTGGCCATCAATTACTGTGATAATCCATATGGACTTGAGAAACGAAGTATGGGTTTAGATCTGATCTTTTTAGCTTGTGATTGTATATTCTACATTGTGTTGGGATGTATGATTTGTGCTTAGGATAAACATATACCGAAGCACCATTCGTAGTCAATTGAGAACTTGCGCTTAAACCCTAATTATTTGTAAATCACATAGACATATAGTGGTTTAGGTAATGTTGGTGTTCATGTGTATTCTATCAAATGTGGATTATATGTGATATGGGTATAGTACATTGAGAGATGGCTATACTTTACTTTCGTGTTCTTGGCTAACAATCCAGTACAATTAGTTTGGCTTAACATGGAATGTGTGGATTTGAATGCGTCAATAGATGAAATTGTAATCTCAGGTCTTCATTATCTAGTTTCACTCTAGGAATAGTTAGGTTTATTTACTTTAATAGCTTAAATATAAAATATAATTTCATTCGTTTAGATAAGACTGAAATGGTTATGGGTTAATGCTTGGTGAACTTTATTAGTTAATTCTCCGTGGGAATGATACTTTACTCACTCTTTATTACTTGTTGACCGTGTATACTTGAACGCATATATTGATCGGTAAAATGACCAACAAATGTTACAGATAAATGATATGGTAAAAGTCCTCTTTGGCCCGTAGTGCATAGATGGACAGTTGTTTGGCATGATCATGACCACTGGTGATACGAACGAATATCCTTGGCCCGTAGTGCATGGATAATTTGTTGAAGTGATACTAACGAATATTCTTGGCCCGTAGTGCATGGATAATTCAATGATGTGAAATGTTTATTAATTGTTGTTACAGGAAAAAAATATTGATGATGGATTTTTAAATCATAGAAGATAGTAGATATCATTCTTTACTTGACTCTTCTAATAGATTGTTGTTTCCGGTGCAGTTGTTGATCTAAAACTTGTTGTCTATTATATTTTATTAGATTTTTTCTGTTGAGGACTAAGGATAATTTTTTCTACATTATCTTAGTCATAATATTCTTTACTGGGTTAGTTGAACTCACCATTTCCCTTTTGGTTCCATTGTTCTTCAGGAGGCGAGAATGTAGCTGGGGACTAGTCAGGGAGTGAAGTAATGGTCCAAGATGGTTCTTAGTAGTCTTCACTATTTTGTAAAATAGTGTGATAATAATTATAATGAAGACTTTATTTGAGTTTGGATATTGTCTACACGATAATATCTGTATTGAAACTCGAAGTGTATGTTTGTCGTATTTTACACGACAATTAATATTTGTATTAATGAAGTTGTATTTGATTTTTGTACCATGTATTTAGCGACTAAGAATGGGTTATGTGGACCTATTCTGGGGGCGTCACAACTATCATCGGGATTTGTTTCGAAGTTTGCAAAATCTAAAACAGGGAAGTAGGAGTGTGGATGGATATTTTAAAGAGATGGAGATACTGATGGCTAGAGCTAATATGGATAAAGATAGTGAGACAACAATGGCACAATTTTCAGCAGGGATAAATTGGGATATATCAGACTTAGTAGAACGACAATATTTTGTGGAATTGGGGGATATGGTCCACATGGCTATCAAGATTGAGAAACAGCTTCAGAGGAGAGATGTTCAACGATCGAATTCTACCATAGAGTCATCATGGAAATCTAATACTGCAAAGCAGAAAAAAAAAAGCCAGTTGCAAATAAACCTGAAGTGGAATTCAAACCGGATGTGACTAATCGGGGAAAACAAGATAAAACTGAACCTTCTTCTTCTTTTAGTTGCAATCGAGATATTATTTGCTTTAAATGTCAAGTCAGGGTACATATTTCTAGTCAATGTCCAAATCAGAGAACTATGTTATTGCTTGACAATGTAGAGGTGGAAACCGAGGGACAAGATAGTGACACCGATTTTATGCCACCATTAGAGGAGATTGATGATCGGGAGGTTGTTATGCATGGCGAGATGTTGGTTACGAGGAGAGCGCTTAGTGCACAAGTGAAGGAGGAAAGTTTGGAGCAACGTGAGAATTTGTTTCACACTAAGTATCTTGTGTAAGGAAAAATTTGTTGCATGGTAATTGATAGTGGGAGTTGCACCAATGTGGCAAGTACAACTATAGTAGAGAAAGTAAGATTGTCAACAACCAAACATCCTCAACCGTATAGATTGATATGGCTTAATAACAGTGGAGATGTGAGAATGACAAAGCAGGTGTTGATACCGTTCACCATTGGAAAATATATAGATGAGGTGTTATGTGATGTGGTTCCGATGCAAGCTAGCCATTTACTACTTGGTTGACCGTGGCAATTTGATAGGCGTGTGAATCATGATGGTTTCACCAATGAATACTCTTTTGTACACAATAAAAGGAAAGTCATATTGTGTCCTTTATCACCACAACAGGTGCATGAGGATCAAATTTAGGATTAAATACAATTTTTCGCACTCTACTCGACCTCAATTTATAAATGCATCACTGAAGTGAATTTTTTTACGGTCAACTCATTGAACTATATATTATTTACAAAAAATGATTTTGTCGTCTATATCTGTTAACCATTTAACAGAAAAATGACATGGCAATCAATTAAATCTATGTGTCAATACTGACAAGGAAAGAGAATGTAAACTAAATAATTAATTAAATTAAATTATACTCCATTTTATAATAAATACTTAAACAAATTAAATCATTTATCTACCAAAATCTGATAAATACTTATTTAGATCGTGGGAGCTTAGATCTATCAAAATCTGATCCTCTATTTCTCTAATCTCACTTCCTCTTTCTCTCTCCTCAAACACCTCTTCTCCACCTCTCCCTCTCACCCCAACACCTCTCCTCCACCCCCCATACAACAACTATCAACAAACCCATTAACCAAAACTTAGGAGAATTGATCTGAAGTGGGGGTGTAAGAGCTTGGATTCGGGGGGTTTCAGATTTGTGGTGGTTGTTGGATCTACGTGTCGACGGCGAGGAGGACATCGGCGATGACCAAGATCAAATCAGAGCCGTCTAGTAACGACGTCGTTTCTGACGTGATCTCTGTTCTCTGATTTGTCTATTTACTTTGATAAGTTAGCAAATAAGTAAATAACTTGTTGTTTCTTTATTTATTCATTTTTTTTTTAATTCGAAACAAATGTCTTAATGTAATTGCTTGCAGTGATGCCAGATTTATAAGCAATACATGAATTTTGGGTTTTGGGTTTGGTTTGATATGTACAAATTTTGAGTTTTGATTCTTGATATTAACGAAATGGGTTCTCTTAGATATGAAAGGCGAAGCTGAGGAGGAGGAAGATGAAGATGACTGATCCCATTTTTCAAGGATTTTTTTAGTTTAGTTGGAGATTAACTGAGAAAATGTATGTGAATATGAATATTTCTAATGGATATGAATATATTACTAATGAGTTTTTTGAGGGAAAAAAATTAGCAAAAAAAAAGAAAGAATTTTAGGATTTTTTTAAAAAAAATAATTGATGTTTGAAGTGTTTTAATTTTTTTTTAATGTATATTTAAACCTAAATTTAATGATTTCACAATATAAACAATAATTATATAAATTTTCAAAAATATAAATAATAAATAATTTTCAAAATTTAGTTATATTTTGAAGTTTGAATTTATTTTTATGAATTTTAATTTTAAATTTGTGCTTATTATGAAAATACTTATGAATAATTTACCCAAATTTCTCTTATTTTAATAACATATGTAATATATTTGAATACAATAAAAGATAAATTTATTAAAGAAAAAAATATTAATAATTTTTATTATTAATGTTGAGGTATTATGACAAAATTAGTAATATAACATGTTAGACATTTATATGTTATATTACTAATTTTAGTTTTATCTGAAGAGAGGTTAATAAAATTAATGAGTTATTTAAATTAAAAAAAGCATATTTATGTGTAATTTATATAATTTATTTAATATTGCACCATACTGGGAAAAAAAAATTTTGTATGCTATAATATTAAAGTTTTACCATACCAAACAAATATTAATCATTAAAATAAATTTTAAAAATTTTATTTTTTATTGTACTTTTATTTTGAATGGATTATTTTATTTATTTGATTTTGATTAAATATAGCATTAAATTTACAAGTTTCCATCTAAGCTTGCAAAAATGAAAACTGTCTGCCATGTAAGCTTTCTCTCTCTCACGTAGCATGTCATGTAATTTTCCGTCTAAAGTCAAACAATTTAACAAAATTTGTAACAGTTTGTAAAAAAATTGTAGTTCAGTGAGTCGAATGAAAAAAAATTCAGTCCAATAATTCATTTGTAAACCGAGGTCGAATAGAGTGAAGAAAAATGTATTTAACCCATCAAATTTATTATATCAAACTTGGCTATAGTAAAGATAGCTGAACTTTTCCTTGATTGCAATATAGAACCTTTCTCCCGTTGTTATATCATTGATTGTTCATACATCACATGACAACTTTATAATTTTCACACTCACAGTTCAACTCTCATAAATTTAGAATCTCATATGCCTGACCTGCAAGCATGGAGACTTTTTATATTGCACATGTACTATGTAGTTAAAATTTTTATAGCAACATTCATAAATCTTTACTTGGTATTTATGTGATAGCGACTTAATAATTTTGTACACGTACCGAATAATATTTTGTTTTTGTTATTGATGTTACGCATCCTTGTAGACTCGCACTTGTTACCTGGTACAATACCAAAAAGGCAAATTAGTAAAAAGTTATCTCAAAATCAATTATGAAATATTTGAAGAAACAATAAAGTGAATTCATTTGTTTATTTTGATAAACTACAAAAATTCTACCTAGCTCATCGAATATGTATGCACTATGTGAAAAATGAATATAAACTCACATGTGGAATTCTTTGTTTGATTGACCTGAGAACTGCTGTTGTGATTTTCAAATATGGGATTACAGACATGTAGAGTATCATCATCTTCAATTGCCGCTGCAATTGCATAATTAGATTTCTATTGCATACATTTAAATTTATGTATTCTGCTACAGCTCTAAAAGAACAAAGATTTATTGTGTTAATATCACAATATGTTCACCGTTATCACGTGTCTGTTGTGTTGAAGTATCTGTCGGAACCACATTGAGAATAATTTGCATTTCCTTATGGAAATTGTTCCTCTCACTGAATGCAGAGTGCACATTTTTCACAAGTATATTATGAAGCATCAAATATATTGCATATGCAAAATAGTAATCAGTTTTTAGAGACATTATGATAAATTCATAACTTGCATATATATGTCTAATACAATATTCTTACCTTGATAATGTGGTAGTTGTGATGTTAAACTTTGAGGTGAAAGACTCGTATTAACGAAAATTGGATGCCGAGTTCATTAAATACTAATCAAGTGAGGGTCGATTTCTACATATACATCATAGAGCATGATACTTGTTTAATTACAACTCATCAATGTCATTGATAATTAAGAAGTTCACATAAATATTTAGCAAACCCTATGCTTACCATATATTCTATCTATCTGCATTTGAGACTCACTAGAGCATAATTATAAACTTACATGGGGCATGTTTTGTTTGAGTGGCCTGAAAACTGCTTCCATGTTTGTGATTTTCAAATATGGAATTACAAATATGTAGACAATAATGACATTATTAAATTTTATTTAATATATACCCAGAAATATATATATACGTTACATAGGAATTATTTTTTTTACTAATATTTATGTTGTGTAGACCGCGACGGTTCCGATTGCTATTTAAATTTTATGGGCCTCAATTGAAGCTCCATACTATAAGAAGTTTTATGGCTGGCCCATCTTACAATTATGATTAATCAATTAACAATTATTCTTAATTTTTTTTTTATTCTATTGATGGTCCAAAAGGGAAATCTTCATCAAATCTCTTTCTCAAAGGTGGATGAGCTTCAAGTAACTTCAGTGGGAGGGCAAAGACAAAAACTAAATAGAGATTAAGGTGTTAATCAACTATTTAATCAATCAAATTAAAGCCTTAAAGTCACGATGATTACGTAAGAATAGTTAATGACAATCAAATTAACGCAAAGTTTGTCTCTCAACGCAATCATAGTTACGTGAAGACACCAAGATATTATTAAATTTAAAGGTTGGGCCCCACCAAGCATATGGGATTAGAATCGCCTATATTACACATATTCTCAAATTGTATTTAATATATATTCAGTAACACAAAAAAAAAAAATAGACACTTTTAATTATACAATTATTTATGATGAATTTTATTGTTTCGTTAATTATTTATAATAAATTTTATTTTGTCACTAATTTAGTATTTATATTGTTGAATGTGTATTGAAAAAAATTAATTAGAAGATATATGTAATGAAAGGGATCCTAATCCAAACAAATGTCTTTTAACTTTACATCTTTTTCTGTTATTTTATTATTAACATGTATTTTGACGCGCTATAAATATATTTACAAAATATATATGTTAAAATACTTTAATTGTCTCAATAAACATATACTTCTTATGTTCTAAAACATAAGAATCATTTTTACTTTTTAAAGTCAATTAACAATAGTTTGAAGTTTAAAAATTGATGTAATTAATTTAAATTTTATAATTAGTAATACTTTTAGATAATTAACAATATTTTTAATTATAACGAATAAAGTTAAATGAAATCATACCATTTTTTATTTTTGAAAAATGTATCAAATAAAGCTTAAAAACTCTAATGCAGCCCTTATATTTTAAAAGCAGCGTGGGGGAGTATTATATTTTTAATTTTACTAAAAAAATTCAAAAATTCCAATTTATATTTTTCGATCCATTCTTAAACTTTTTGTCATGCATACTCGAGAAATGGAGACAACTAAAGTTCAATGAGACATGCTATATGATTGTATCAATTTTATAGATCAACATCTCTCTCTCTCTCTCTCTCTCTCTCTCTCTCTCTCTATATATATATATATATATATATATATATATATATATATGGAATAATCCACAACATGTCTTAATTAATAAACTATAAACTCTAATTAATAAATCTTAAATTTTGACTTATAAATCCTAAACCTTGTTAATAAATCATAAATCATACTTAATAAATATTAAATCCTAATTAATAAACTCTAAAATTTATTGATTAAGTCAAACTCTTACTTTGATTTGCATTAGTAGATGATACGTATTTTTTTTTTACGTGACATTAATTTTTAGTTTTTAATTTTAATCATTTTTTTTTTTTAATAATTATATAGATGGTATATACCTATAAAAATTAATATTAAATATATAGTATGAATGATTATCTTATATATATATATATATATATATATATATATATATATATATATATATATATATATATATATATATAGTTAATGTGGATCCTCATCGAAAAATACTTGACAAATTATTACTAAATATGGTTCCCCACACCACACGGAGAATATTGTTATCAGAACAATCATTTGTGAGTTCGAAATAGACATTAGGGAGGATTGGGTCCCACAAACCCAAAAGCACTGTTTGGCCCACTATCAAATCGTATTGATAGACACCCACCATCAACTTGTTCTGTGATGTGGTGGGGAACCTGATCTGGCTAAACATGTACTAAAATGGAGATGGGAGTCTCTATTTTCTCTAATGTAATGTAGTATGTGTCTCATTATCAGTCGCTTGTATCTAGTTTCTTTGGACCCCCACCCTCACGTGGGTGCATACTTTTTTAAAATAATTTAATTTAACTAGTTAAGCAACACCGTACAAATGTATTTATTTTTAATTCCTTATTTATTTTATATATACATATATAATGATTATAAAATATATTTTTTAATTTTAATTTAACTTATTAAGGAATGATTATAAACTTTACTCAAACAAATAATTATCAAATACTTACAATTGAATGTTAGTAATGTGACCCCCAAAAATAGGTATACATAATTCATTCTGAGTCGTCAAATACATGGTACAGAATTTAAATACAACTTCATTTATACAATACGATAAAAACGTAGTTGAGAGTTTTAACAAGAATATTGTCTCATAGACAATATTCAAACTCAAATAGAGTCCTCATTACAATTATTATTACAGTATTTCATAGAATAGTGAGGACTACTACAACCACCATCTCGGACCGTCACTCCATTATCTGACTAGTCCCGGCTATGTTCTCATTTCCTGAAGAGAATAATGAAAGCAAAGGGTGAGATCAACTAGCCCAGTAAAAAATATTATGATTAAGATAATGCGGAATAAATTATCGTTAGCCTTCAACAGTGTTAAATTGACAGAATACGATAAACAACAAGTTTAACTGCAACGGAACAAGCAATCCATTACAAGAGTCAAGTAGAGCATGATATCTACTATCTTCTATGATTTAAAAGTTCATCATCAATATTTTGTCGTTGTAACACAGCTCGATAAATAATCCACATCATTAAATTATCCATGCACTATGGGCCAAGGATATTCATTAGTATCACATCTACGAATCATCCATGCACTACGAGCCAAGGATATTCATTATTATCACCAATGGTCATGATCATGCCAACACTGTCCATCAATGCACTACGGGCCAATGAAGACTTTTACCACATCATTTATAACATTACAGGTCATGATTATACCGATACATAATCATAATCATACCAATCAACAGTCCATCTATGCACTACAGGCTAAAGATGACTTTCATCACAATATAAGCATGAGGATGATGACAATGATATAAGAATTCAATTAAATGAGAGCAATGATAAATTTTAAAGATTTATAATTTAATTTATCATGAATTTAATAATGTCCAAATTGTCAACATGATACTGCTTTGTGGAGTAAAATTCAAGAATAATATTGTATCAAAAATAATTTGAACATAAAAGAAATCAATTTTTGTCATGAATAGTACCCCGGATAAATAATACCCTAGTGAATAGTACTTCATGAATAGTATCCTATGAATAGTATTCTGGTATGAAAAGATTAAACTTTAACAAGAATATTCAGAAAAATATCCTTGTGAAACGATACTAGATGAAGTGCAAATTTCAATGATATTCTATTAATTTCAAAGAGTATAGAAGCAATACTTAACAAAATGAGTGTAGAATTCGGAATCTGAAACAGAATAATATTACTTACATACTACAGAGTATGGAAGAAAATATTATTTCATACGAATATTGAATAAAAATAATATCCCTTACCTTAAAAGGAGAGTACTTCTGAATGGTATGGTTGGGATATTCTTGAAGAAAACTTGCACTGTTTTCTACACTCAAAACTTCCTTAAACTCTAAAGAAATATGCTCAATATTATATAGAAGAAGAATTCTCTGATTCTGGTGTGATTATAAATTCTAAGCTAAGTATCCTATTTATAGAAGAATGACAGGGTACTATTTAGAAAATAAAATCATGGACTGCACAGTGGAAAAATCACGGACGCCGAATTCTGCATAAAAAATTCAATTTTACTATGCTGCACTATGCACACACTATATTGTACTATGCAACACTATGCAATCAAATAAAATATAATATATTCTATTTTACATAAAAAAAACTTGTATATATATATAATATGTATATATATATATAAAACAAAATTGAGATAACTTTTTCTCGATTATTTTGAAAAATGGGTAAGTGGGGGTCCATATAATAAGCAAAATTTACAACAAATACTTCATAAAAATCTCCTCTATTTATCTCAATTCACTTGGCTTCACAAAACAAATTTTTAATAATATTCATCATTAATATTATAACTCACAATATTAACAATTAGATCATTCCCAGGAAAGAGGACTTTTCGATAAGAATTTCTCCTTATTGGCGCGCAATTAGGTAACCAAACCCCTTTTCTCGACAGAACTTTCTAGACATTGTCAATAATGCAAATAATAATATGAATAACTTTGTCGTCTCAATTATTGATTTAATAATATAAAATATTATGACAATAATTGAATCAATAACGTGAGATACTATGCAACCATTATTGTGGTAATAATTGAAATAAACTGAGTGACTTCTCACGTAAGCATCAATAATCAAAGATACTATACAATACCGCGTGCTACTATGCAACCCCACGTATTACTGTACTTTTATCACCGGGTATTTCAACAGTTAACGATAAAACTTTCGCCGTTATTTTTATAAAAAGTTATTTCTGTCGTTTTCTAACTCTGAAAGTAATTCTGTTGTGGAGTCCACTAATGATTGTACCGTCGTACGAATATTCCCTGTTAAAATGAATATTTCCCGACCAAACGAATATTTTATAACAACTTGCTTGCTTTACAAAATTTATAAATATTACCCACAACTATAACATTATATCAAATCCACACCTTATTACTCAAAAAGATATTTCGAGAAAATTAAATCTTTATTCATAAAAGTTGGGGTTTTACAACCTCCCATTCTTATGAAATTTTGTTCTCGAAATTGGTGTACGTACCTGGTATGTCGAAGAGGTGAGGATACCTTGATTTCATTTCAGATTCTAACTCCCAGGACATTTCCTCAGCATCGTGGTTTCTCCACAAAACTTTGACTTGAGGTATAACCTTGGAGCGTAGAATATTGTTTCTTCTTATCCAAAATTTTAATAGTACCTCCTCATACGTTAAATCTTTCGCTATCTCGTCCGTTTCTAATTCAATAATGTGGTTCGGGTCTTCCATATATTTACGTACCATGGATATGTGAAAAATATTATGAACACAAGACATACTTGGTGGTAAGGCGAGTCTATAGGCCACAATTCCTACTCGATCGGGGATTTCAAAAGGGCCAATGAATCGAGGATTGAGCTTTCCTCTATTTCCAAATCTCGTAACTCCTTTCCATGGAGCAACACGTAACAACACATGATCTCCAACATTGAATTTCACGTCCCTTCGATGAATGTGACGCCCCCAAAATAGGTATACATCACCTATTCTGAGTCGCCAAATACATGGTACAGAATACAACTACAACATAATTATACAATAGTCGTATAAAATACGACATAACATGATCTAAGAGTTTTAATAAGAATATTGTCATATAGACAATATCCACACTCAATGGAGTCCTCATTACATTTATTATCACACTATTTAACAGAATAGTGAGGACTACTAATGCTATCATCTTGACCAGTTACTCGCTCCCCAGGCTAGTTAAAGCTACGCTACGTTCTCATTTCACGAAGAGAACAGTGAAAGAAAGGGTGAGCTCAACTAGCCCAGTAAGAAATATTATGACTAAGATAATGTAGAATAAATTATCGTTAGCCTTCAACAGTGTTAAACTGATACAATATAAAAAACATTAAGTTTAACTGCAGCGAAATAAGCAATCCATTAAAAGAGTCAAGTAGAGAATAAAATCTACTATCTTCTATGATTTAAAAGGTTTTTCATCACTTTTATTGCTAGGACTCAACTTAATAAATAATCAACATCATCCCTGCACTACGGCCAAGGATATTCATTAGTATCACAACCATAAATTATCCATGCACTACGGGCCAAGGATATTCATGTATTCATCAATGGTCATGATCATGCCAACAACTGTCCATCAATGCACTACGGGCCAATGAGGACTTTTACCATATCATTTATAACATTACGGTCATGATTATATCAAATAATCCCTGGTCATAATCATACCAAGTCCATCTATGCACTACAGGCCACATATGACTTTCAACGTAATATAAATATGAGAATGATGACAATGATATAAGAATTCAATAAAACAAGTTCAAGAATTAATTTATCCAGGAACCAATAACGTCCAAATTGTCAACATGATACTTCTTTGTGGAGTAAAATTCAAGAATGCTCAGAAGAATATTTCCATGAAAAGATACTGGATGAAGCGCAAATATCAAAGATATTCCACTAATTTCATGGAGTATAAAAGCCAAAACTTTAACCAACTGAGTATAATAACGAATGGAATAACAAAAGAAATCACCAGGCATGCGATAGACCGCATAGACAGGTTATTCCAATAGAATAATAAATAACGGAACCAGGTCATGCGTAAATGCACGCATGAGGATATTCCAACGAATAATAAATAATCTAACCGGGTGTCATGCGTAAAACGCATGAGACGGGATGTTCCAACCGAATAATAAAGAATGGAATAATAGAAGAATTTCACCATGTATGCGAAAGATTTCCACATAGACAAAGTTATTCCAACATAATAATAAAGAATGGAATAACGTAAGAATTTCACCAAGTATAGGGTAGTCCTAATGTAATAATAAAGAATGGAATAATGTAAGAATTTTACCATGTATGCGGTTTATAGACAAAAGTTATTCCAACATAATAATAAAGAATGGAATAACAAAAGAATTTCACAAAGTATAGAGTAGTCGCGATATATGAGGTTATTCCAATAGAATAATAAAAATGGAATAATGTGTTCTCTTCATGAATACAAAAAGAAATAATACCCCTTTACGGGTACAACAAATAATATCCCTTACCTTAGAAGAAACCGGATATAGGAGTAGTGAAGTAGCGAAATACTTTTCTTCTTTTATCTATAGTTTCTCTCTAGAGTTTCAATGAATTCGTAAGAAATAATGAAGGAATGAACTTCTATTTATAGGAGAATGGACTGAATAGTAACTAATTCATGAACGGTCCAGATTGATTTACTTTTAAACGGATGGTCCATATTGATTTAATATGCAGTATAAATAAAATATTCTAATAAAACAAAATCTTTTAAATAAAATATAATATATTCTATTTATAATCTAATAAAACGAATAACTTTATAAAAGTATTCTATTTTATATAAAAAGATTTTACTATGCAAATACTATACGAGCACTATCTGCAAACACTATGCATAATAAAATATAATATATTCTAATTATTGTCTAATAAAAAAATAACTTTATAAAAGTATTCTGCTTTTATATAAAAAGATTTTACTATAAAATACTATGCATAATAGGATATAATATATTCTATTTATAGTCTAATAAAATAAATAACTTTATAAAAGTATTACATTTTATATAAAAAACTTTTCTATTTTATTACATAATAATACTAATAAAACAAAATTTATATATATATACATATATATATATATATATATATATAAACTTTTGTGACTTCATAAAAAGACACCTCAATATATTTAACAACATTTATCATCATTATTATAATTCACAATATTAATCGACTGTGTCGCTCCCAAGAAAAAGGGACTTTCCAATAAGGATTTCTCCCTATCATAGCGCGCGATTAGGTGACCAAACCTCTCATTAAGCGTAATTTCTAGACATTGTTAATATTGTAAATAATAATATTAATAACTTCGTCGTCTCAATTATTGATTTAATAATATATAAAATATCGACAATAATTGAATCAAATAACGTGAGATACTATGCAACTATTACTATAACAATAATTGAACAAAATAAGTGACTTCTCACGTAAGCATCAATAATCAATACAGTGTGCTACTATGCAACCACGCGTATTACTGTACTTTTACTACCGAGTAGTTCAACAGTTTTAACGGTAAAACTTCCGCCATTATTTTCATAAAAATATTTTTGTCATTTTCTCAATCCGATAATAATTCCGTTGTTAGGTCCACCAATGATTGTACTGTCGTACGGATATTCCCCGATAAAAAGAATATTCCCCGACCAATTGAATATTATACAACAACTTGCATACTTTTCAAAATGTATAAATATTACCCACAACTATAACATTATCTCAAATCCACACCATAATTTTGAAAAAAATATTTCGAGGAAATTAAATCTTTATTCGTAAAATTTGGGATTTTACAATGAAGATTAGCATAACTCTTTTATCTATCTTGTGAGGTTTTTATACGTTGCCGGATCATTTGAATCTTTTCCGTAGTCATGCGTACCAATTCCGATCCCAAAAACGTTGCTTCACCCACTTCGTCCCAGCATACTAGAGAACGACACTTGCGTCCATACAACGCCTCGATTGGAGCCATGACTATGCTTGTTTGATAACTGTTATTGTAGGAGAATTCCACTAATGGCAAGAACTTGTCCCAACTTCCTTTGAAGTCTAGGACACAGAGTCTTAATAGATCTTCAAGAGTTTGAATAGTCCTCTCCAACTGCCCGTCTATCTGAGGATGATATGCTGAACTGAATTATAAATCCGTGCCCATAGTTTTCTGCAAACTGGCCCAAAACCGTGAAGTGAATCTTGAGTCTCAATCAGAAACTATGGATACTGGAATAACATGTAGTCTTACAATCTCATTTATGTATATACGAGCAAGACGTTCAAGTGAATAAGTTTCTCGTATAGGTAAGAAATGAGCAGACTTGGTTAGTCTATCGACAATGACCCAAATCGCATCTATGCCTTGAGAAACCTTGGAAAGACTAGTAATGAAATCCATGGTAATGTGTGCTCCCACTTCCATTTTGGAATTTTAAGTGGTTGCAATAGACCTTTTGGCACTTGATGCTTCGCCTTGACTCGTTGACAAGATAAACACCTTGAGATAAACTCTGCGATCTCTCTTTTCATATTGCTCCACCAAAATATATGTCGAAGATTTTGGTACTTCCAGGATGGATTACAAATGGTGTGTTGTGTTCCTCCACCATGATTTTATACTTTAAATCAGGGTCGTTAGGAACACAAAGTCTGGAGTTGACTCGAAGTATTCCTTCTTCATCGATTCTTGCTTCTATAATAGCACCTTCTTGTACTTTATTCCTCATACGCATCAGCTCCAGGTCTGTAGCTTGAGTAGCTTTAACTTTATTGATTAAAGTCGGTTCTACTCGTATATTTAACATCATCACGTGGGTCCCTGGAGTCTTTAACCCTATCTCCTTCCTTTGTAAGTCATATCAAATGGGCCTTTGCGTTGACAATATCGCACTTGTACATGCATATGATCTTCTACTCAACACGTCAGCTACCACGTTCGCTTTTCCAAGATGGTATTGAATGGTATAATCGTAATATTTCAACAGCTCGAGCTAACTTCGTTGCCGCATGTTGAGTTCCTTTTGGGTGAAGAAATATTTGAGTCTTTTATGATCCGTATAGATCTCCACTTTCTCCCCATACAGGTAATGCCTCCAGATTTTAAGCACGAAAACGACTACTGCTGTGAGATTCCGAATTTTATGAAATAAAAATATTCAATTTTTCTATTTTGGTAAATAGTTAAATTGATAAAAGTTTAAAGTTAAGGGTGATATTTGAAAAATTTTCAAAGTAAGCAAGTTGTCATAAAATAATCGGTGATAAAAGTACAGTAATACGCGTGGTTGCTTAGTAGCACACGGTATTGATTATTGATGCTTACGTGAGAAGTCACTCAATTTTATTCAATTATTATCACAATATTTTATATTATTAAATAAATAATTGAGACGACAAAGTTATTCATATTATTATTTGCAATATTAATAATGTCTAAAAGTTCTGTCAAGGAGAGGTTTGGTCACCTAATTGCGCACCAATTAGGAGAAATCCTTATCGGAAAGCCCCCTCTTTCTTGGGAACGACCTGATTGTTAAATATTGTGAGTTATAATATTAATGATGAATAATTTCGTGTTGATTAAAGATGAAATTGATAGTTCCATTGTGTTGAGATTATTTGTGTTAGTGGAAATCGATATTTATTTTGATAATAATTGATGTCTGGAAGTTATACTGATTAATCGGGTAATTAATCGGATAAATGAGCAATTAATTGCTATTAATTCACATGCTTATAACTATGTGTTTACATGTGTGTACTATTGATTCACATGATTTACTATTAGGGGAGTTGGTGCAAGATTGATAATACTTGCATGACTAAATTAAAAATAGAGGTATAGTTGAAGGTACTATACTATAATTAATTTTTTCACATGTTTAGAACTATTGAGTCACATGATTTACTATTAATTCACATGATTTACTATTAGGGGAGGTGGTGTAAGTTTGATAATACTTGCAGGACTAAATTAAAAATGAAGAAAAAGATGAAGGTATTATACTGTAATATTTCGAGCCCCAAAACGTGCAATTATCGAAACTATATTTTCCTATAAATAGAAGCTCATTCTTCCTTCATTCTCACCAATTCACTAAGTCTCACAAGAGCAATTCTAGAGATAGAAGCTATAGAGAGAAAGAAGAAGAGTAGTCTGCTACTTCACTACTCTTGTATACAGTCTCCTTCTGAGGTAAGGGTTATTATTTTTTTATATTCTGAAGAGATATTATTTTTCGTATTCGTATGAATATTATTATCGTTCAATATTCATTATATTCGCTTAATATTAAGTAAGAATATTATTTTTGTTCAATATTCGTAAGGAATATTATTTTCGTTTAACCGTTGTAAGTAAGGGGTTTCTGCCAGGAGCAGTTTCATAATTTTTTCGACCCTTAAAAATTCTGGAAAAATTTGAAATGATAATTTGATGAGTTTTCTAGATTGTGTCCAAAAATAGAGATTTTTTGATGTATAGATTAGGAGTTATGAATTTTATGGGAAAAGACTATTTTAAAAGTAAACCCTTATAACTCCTTGTGGTTAACTCCAAAATTGGTGAAAATTTTATTGGGAGTACATATATATAATAGCAGTATACCCTGTAAATTTCGGATTTTTTGGACAAAAGTACAATTTTTGATAAATATCTAAATATTCGGCAGATTTAGACATATGAAAAATAGTAAATGAATTTTAAAAATTCTGAGAAAAATATATGTTCAATATGGGACTATATTCTGCTAAATCACAAAAAAGAAAATTTGTTTGTACTGATTTGGTATTTTTCATGAAAATGAGCTAGTTATGAGTAAATGAATTAAATATGTCATGTGAAGTAAGAAAATTAGAAAATAAGATTTTATGGCTTGAGAATCCTATATAAGGTATATACAGATTTTTGAAGAGAGTTTTGGTTATTGGTGATGAAATCTTATGAGTTTGGCATTTTAGGATGATTAAATGCATTAATTAGTAAAGTGTAAACAATTAAAATAAATTATTTATAAGTTTAAGAGATGATTAAAATATTGTGGTAATATTAATAATATTAGATTATGAGATTATTAAGTGATTTATAACATTTGGATTAAGGTGTTATAAATATTGATATGGATTTTATTGTGAAACTTTATCTTTTTGTGCCGGGGTTACTATTCACGTATACCACACTATTCATGTATACGGTACTATGTACGAATACGGAGTACTATTTAAGAGTTAATATTCATGAGTTACTATTCACGAGTTACTATTCACGGGGTACTATTTACCCAAAAAATATATTTCTTTTCTGTCCAAATTATTTTTGGTACATGAATATTATTCTTGAATTTTACTCCACAAAGTAGTATTATGTTGATAATTTGAATATTTTTAAACTCTAGATAAATTTAAAGTCTTTAATATTTATCCTTGATTTCGTTTGATTAATGCTTATGTCATTGTCATCATCCTCATGCTTATATTGTGATGAAAGTCATCTTTGGCTTACGTGCATAGATGGGTTGTTGATTATTGGTTTTACAGTTGTATATCTTTGGCTTACGTGAAAAGATGGACTGTTGATTATTGGTTTTACAGTTGTATATCTTTAACTTACGTGCAAAGATGAACTGTTGATTATTGGTTTTTGGCTTACGTATAAAGATGGACAGGTGTATGACATGATCATAACCACTGGTGATAATAACGAATATCCTTGGCCCGTAGTGCATGGAAAATTTTATTATGTGATTGGCAGGATCATGACCATTAGTTAACAAATAATGTCTTTGGTAGTATTGCGATGTGAGAATTGATTGGTATGATCATGACCATTGGTTTTATAGTTGAATATCTTTGGCCCGTAGTGCAAAGATATACAACTAATTGGTATGATCATTGTTATTACATTTGAATATCGTTAGCCTTTGGGGTAAGAATATTGAGTAAACATTCTATTAAGCCTTTGTGGAAAGGAGAAACTGTTGATTTACATGATTATAAATATGAATTGTGGATTTAACTATAATCTTTGGTGGTTCAGGTGAAGACAGGTGATGATAGTTCTTTTTATCTTGGGTATAACAATGAACTGTTGATGAGTATTACAAGAATGAAATATTAAAGATGGACTTTTAATCTAGAGGAGATAGTAGACATTATGTTCTACTTGACTCTTCTAATGGATTGCTTATTCCGCTGCAGTTAAACTTGTTGTCTATTGTATTCTATCAGTTGTTATACTGTTGAAGGCGAAGGATAATTTATTCTGCATTATCTTAGTCATAATATTTCTTACTGGGCTAGTTGAGCTCACCCTTTTCTTTCACTGTTCTCTTTAGGAAATGAGAATATAGCTGGGACGAGTTGGGGAATGGAGTGATGGTCCGAGATGGTGGCTATAGTAGTCCTCACTATTTTTATAAAATAGTGTGATAATAATTGTAATGAGGACTCCATTGAGTGTGGATATTGTCTAGAAGGCAATATTCATGTTTAAACTCTCAGCTATGTTTTGTCGTATTTTACACGACAGTTGTATAATTAAGTTTGTATTTAATTTATGTAGTGTGTATCTGGCGACCCAAGATGGGTGATGTATACCTGTTTTGGGGGCGTCACAGCTGCCAATTCTAGATCACAGGTATGATAATTCCTCTCATATTCTTTGAGTTATCATGAGGCATATGCTATGACTTTCCCATGTTGCATGAGAACACATCCTAACCCTCTGCCTGAAGCATCACTATAGATGACAAATCCCTCCGAACCAGATGGTATTGTCGAGCAGTCTTTGAAATAAGTCTCCTCTTGAGTTCTTGAAAACTCTTCTCACATTCCTCACTCCAATCGAATTTTGTATCTTTTCTAGTCAGCTGAGTTAACAGAGTAGCGATTCGAGAAAACCCTTCCACGAATCTCCGATAATAACCAATATTTAAGCCCAAAAAGTGCGTGACATCGATTCATCGACTTAGAAGTTGCTCCTCTTTGAATTGCTTCAATCTTCGTTGGGTCAACAGATATTCCGTGATTTGATATTGCATGCCCAAGGAATGCTACTTCCACAAGCCAGAACTCGCATTTCTTCAACTTGGCATATAGTTTGTTTTCACGAAGCTTTTGGAGTATCAGCCTCAAGTGTTGGTTATGACCTTCATGACTTTTGGAGCATATGAGGATGTCATCAATAAAGACAACCACAAAATGATCCAAATATTCCTTGAATACTCAGTTCATCATATCCATGAAAGCAACAAGAGCATTAGTCAATCCAAAAGACATGACTAGGAATTCGTAATGCCCGTACCGAGTTCTTAAAGCAGTCTTTGGAATGTCATCAGTTTTAATCTTTAACTGATGATATCCGGAACGAAGATCGATCTTTGAAAAAAATTTGGTACTTTACAACTGGTCAAATAGGTCATTAATGCGAGGCAGCGGATACCTATTTTTGATGGTGACATGATTCAACTCTCGATAATCATTACAAAGTCGCATACTCTCATATTTCTTCCTTACGAATATAACAGGAGCACCCCAAAGAGACGTACTAGGATGAATGAAACCGATGTCTAATAATTCCTGTAGTTGGGTTTTTAACTCCCGAAGTTCAATAGAAGCCATTCAATATGGGGTTTTGAAAATGGGTTTTATACCGGGTTCAAGATCAATACAAAACTCTATTTCACGCTCCGGGGGTAGACCAGGAAATTCTTCAAGGAATACGTCAGGAAGTTTATTAAAAATAGAAATATCATTCAAATCTGACATATTTTTCTTTAAATCTGTGACATGGGCTAAGAAAGCTTGACATCCATTTTTCAATAAACAAATGGCTTTATGGCTTGATATGACAGTGATTGACTTTATTGGTTTGGTTGCTTTAATTCATATAATAGGTTGGTTAGAAATATGAAAGCTAACAACCTTACGAAAATAATCAATTTTAGCATGATGAGTAGTTAACCAATCAATCCCTAAAATCACATCAAATGCAAGTATTTTCAAAGAAATGAGATCGACAAGTAACGTGAAGGTGCTGATTTGAATCAAACAAGATTTATAAACAGTGGATGTAATGAAGGTTTCTCCCATCGGAGTTTCAACAGATACTTCAAAGTCTAATTTCACTGGAGTCTAATTTAAACGTTAAACGCAACTAGGTAAAATAAAAGAATGGGTAGAACTGGTATTAAATAAGTTATAGACTTCGCAAGAGTTTATGATTAGCTTACCCGTGATAACTTCGTTTGAGTTCCTCGCTTTTTGGGAGGTCACGACAAATGCTCTCCCTTGAACTACTGACTTTGACTTGTCTGGGATGACATTTTGTGTCACCATCTCAGCTGGACTTGTCTTCACTACATGACAAAATCAAGCTAGGTGGCCTTCTTTTCCACAATTGTTACACGCTTTAGGTTGCTGCGTGCAGTTTGAACTGATGTGTCCCTCCCCTCCGCATTTGTAGCATACGACTGGTGGCCATTCTCCTTCCTTAACAACGGGTGCTGGTGCTGACGTCTTTCCATCATTATTAAATCTCCTCTTCGTGAAATTTCCACTTCTATTATCTTGGCCAGGATTGTCACCGAAGTGGTTACCATTTTTGGCATGTTCATTTTTTCCACGTTTGTTGTCATCGCTTCGATGACTGCTACCACTGGTATTATCGTTTTGTTGGTTTCTCTCTCTTGGTTGGGTCGACTCATTATCGCGCTCCAATAACTGAGCCATATTCACAACATCTGAATGCAAGAAAAGTTTGTGAGAAATGAGGTATTGACGTATTTTGGGTTTCAAACCTCGCAGAAACATTCGCGTCATTCTACCCTCATTATCAACCAAATGGGAAGCAAACCGAGACTACTTGACAAAGTTAGCATCGTATTGCGACACAGTCATATTATTTTTCTCAATCTTGATAAATTCCACCTTCTTCATGTGACGAATACTTTCGAGAAAGTACTTGTTGTTGAACAATTCTTGGAACTTCTTTCAAGACATCTTTAGTGTGGCAAGTTGAGTACGTTTTATAGATTCCCACCAATAATCTACCTCTCCTCGCAACATGAAGGTGGCAAAGGGAATCTTTTTCTCCTCGAAGCATCCCAAGATATCAAATATCTTGGTGATCTGCTTTATCCACGTCTCTGCCTTAAGTGGATAACACAAGTGTTGAACTAAACCTCTTCTTCAATTCTTGAAAACTTTCCTCACATTTCTCTGTCCAAACAAACTTAACCGCTTTTCTAGTTAAATTCGTCAACGGATTCGCTATCTTGGAAAAGTCTTGAATAAAACGCCTATAGTAACCCGCCAATCCTAAGAAACTCATCACTTCTGACGGTGTCTTCGGCTGATCCCAGTTTATTACAGCTTCAACCTTTGATGGATCTACTGAAATTCTGGCACCGTAACCTTGATGAGTCGTTAGAAGACCTACCACAAAATCCATTGTGATTGTTGGGTTTCGGCACAGAAAACGCAGCGGAAATTGAACAATTCAAAGTAATTTCCGAAACCCCAAAACAGGATCCATGCGAAAATCAATTAATTCAGGAGGATAGAAATTTTACCGATTTGATTTGCTAGAACCGATCCGGTCGAATCTCCAACGCAATTCAAGTGGATTATGTCTCTACTATTATCCACACAAACGCTTATGCACGAATCGTCCCACGATCTCGGAGAAGAAGGAAGTGTGGTACTAGCCACCAAGGATGGATTTCGATTTTTCTCTCTAGTCTCTCTCTAAAGAGTGGCTAGGGTTTGGATTGGTGAAGTGAGTTCTTTCCAAAGTGGAGGCTACATATCATATATATAGCGAATTAAAACCACTATTCAAAACCCTAATTTGTAAAATCCAAATTTATATATATATATATATATATTCTTAATTAAGTCTTACTTAATTAATATACCTATATATATAAATTATCCTATTAATTTAAATTTGTAATTTAAATACTATCAATCACATTGATATATTTAAATCCTTTAAATTAATTCCCTTTTAATAACGTTCTATGTGTGTGACCACATATAGGTTATTATTACGTTGGCAATAATTTTAAAATCATATTATAAAATTATAAATAAAGTGAGCGGCATCTAGTAATGCATCACCGCTACCCAAGTAATAATAAGATCGATGATTCGATGCAACCTTTTACGTGACCAATGTTTCAATGTAATCTAATCCTTTTAACCTTAATATCCAAGATTAAACTCGAGTCATGGAATCATTATACTCTTCATAATTTAACTGAGTTTTTCTTGATCAATGAGTAGATCTATATGAAACAAATCACTATTTGAGCATGGCCATGCATTTTTCATAGTCCTACTCAATCAAGAGGCCTATGGATATCATCACTAATATATAGGAAGGTTAAATTCCATCTAGATCACTCATATTCCTCACACGATTCATGATGTACCCAATAATTACCTTTATAGTCCACCTTCGTTAAAGGTGACATTTGATGATATCAAAGTACATAAATTCCCGTGTAGTAATATAGTGATTTCAGTGTTGGAGGACCATTACATCATTGTCACTATGAGAATTGCCAATGACATTTTACAAAATATTCCACATAGAATTCTCATGGTGGGTCCATCCCAAGACATCGTTTCTCTAATATGTACCTATGCATTGACTTAATATCTCATATATTTATGACCATTGAGATTTGGCCATCAATCAATCCACATACTAGTCTTAATGCATTATTGTTGTCCCATCAACAATGATACTCGATTAGGGACATTTAAGAACGATTGATACTAATAGTAATTATATAATCTCATGTTCAAGTCACATACTTGCAACTATATAATTTGTATCACTATTCTAAGGATTTTATTATGTTGTCATTTATATAACGCATGATAAATAAAATCATAATAAAAGCATTCATTTATGCAATCAAATGTAATATCAAAACGTTAAGCAATTATATCAAATAATTGGCCTCTAGGGCATAATCTCTAACAGTGATATGCTCCCATTTCCATTCTAGTATCTCTAACGGTTGTAATAATCTGCTTGGCCTTTGATGTTCAGCTTTAACATTCTGACACGTTAAGCATTTCGCCACACACTCAACCACATCCCTCTTCATATTCGGCCACCAAAAATGATGTTTAAGATCTTGGTACATCTTTGTACTCCCAGGGTGGATTGAATATCTTGAATTATGAGCTTCACTCAGAATTCCTTCTTTAACTTCTGGTACTTGCGGAACCCAAAGTCTCCCTTCGAATCGAAGTAACCCTTCCGAATCGATTTTAAATTTGTCTCCCTCACCTTCAGATATCTTCTGTTTTATCTTTTCGCAGTCTTCATCTTGAAGTTGTGAATTTCTCACTTTATCCACCAACGTTGAACTATTTCCCATCTAGAATAACTTTTCATCGGATTCTGTCGGATATTTAATTTCCAGCTCCATCTTAGCCATTTCCGACACTAACTTTTCTTAATCAGTTAACATCATTAATTTCTCCCGTCCCTTCCTACTTAAGGCATCAGCAACAACATTCGCCTTTCCGGGATGATAGAAAATCTCGCAATCATAATCTTTGATCATCTCCAACCATTTTCTTTATCGCATGTTCAAATCTTTTTGTGTAAAGATATACTTCAGACTTTTATGGTTGGTATATATCTCACACCTCTCTCCATAAAGATAATGTCTTTAAATTTTCAGGGCAAACACCACTGCTGCCAACTCCAAGTCATGAGGCGGATATCCTTTCTCGTAATCTTTCAACTAACGTGATGCAGACGCAATAACTTTTCTGTTCTGCATAAGTACACAGCCTAGTCCTTTATGCGATGCATCACTATATACCACAAAATTTCCTGTATCATCAGGCAATGATAACACAGGTGCTGAACTCAACCTCTTCTTCAATTCTCGAAAACTTTCCTCACACTTCTCTGTCCAAACAAACTTAACCGCTTTTCTAGTTAAATTCGTCAACGGAGTCACTATCTTGGAAAAGTCTTGAATAAAACGCCTATAGTAACCCGCCAATCCTAAGAAACTCATCACTTCTGACGGTGTCTTCGGCTGATCCCAGTTTATTACAGCTTCAGCCTTTGATGGATCTACTGAAATTCCGTCCTTATCAATAACGTGCCCGGGAAACTATACACATTCCAACCAAAATTCTTATTTTGAGAACTTAGCGTACAACTTCTCTTTCCTCAACGTCTCTAACGTCAATCTCAAATGTTCCACATGCTCCTCCTTGGTTTTTGAATATACCAATATATCATCAATAAACACCACTACAAATTTGTCTAAGAATGGTTTAAACACCCTGTTCATCAAGTCCATGAAAGCTGTAGGTGCGTTGATTAAACCAAAAGACATAACCAGAAACTCGTAATGACCATACCGAGTCCTAAACGCTGTTTTTGGTACATCCTCCGACCTCACCTTCAACTGATGATAACCACTTCTCAAGTCTATCTTAGAGAAATACCTTGCTCCCTTCGACTGATCGAATAGGTCATCGATTCTAGGTAATGGATACCTGTTTTTAATCGTGACCTTATTCCATTCTCTGTAATCAATGTAAAGCCGCATCGTTCCGTCTTTCTTCTTAACAAACAAAACTGGTGCTCCCTATGGTGAAACACTCGGCTGAATATACTTTTTGTCAAGCAATTCTTGCAATTACACCATCAGCATGAAGACCTATTGTCATAAGGTTAACGTACTTCTTTTGACAATCAATTACTGCTCCGTAATTGAATAACCAACCCATTCTCAGTATATCATCGAATTCACCAAGTCTAATTGGTATTAGATCTACTATCATCTCGTGACCTTTTATATCCACTCTAAAATTCCTATATATGCATCTAACAGGGATCACTTCCTTATTCGCAATCTCTATACTTAAGGGAAATTCTAATTCTTCCTGAGGAAAATCTAAGTTCTGAGCAAATTCATCGGATATAAATGAACAAGTAGCACCTGAATCAAATAGTACATAAACATTAATACTATTAATCGGAATGATACCTGATACCACATCCTTAGATCGCATACATCATCCCCGCATTGCGGTCATATTGAAAGTCCTCACAATGAGGTTCGGCTTGATTGAAATTTGGTCGTTGATAGTCAATGCACCATCACCGTTGTTGTTTCCTTTTCTACCACTTGCACTTCCCGCTGGCTTCTTAGGGCAATCATGAGCTATGTGATCCTTTGAACCGCAGGTAAAGCATGCTCCTTTCTTCGGACTAAAACAGTTCGGTGAAATGTGTCCCTCCTGACCACAGTTAAAACACACTCGCTTTCCCTTCAAACATACCCCAGTATGGTTCTTCCCGCAAGTTTCGCAAGCCTCAAACCTTTTCTTCTGCTGATTTCCTTGTTGTCCTCCCGCAGTCGAATTCTCTCTCCATTTCCTCTTCTGATTATTACTTCCAACGTTACTTCCACCAACCTTATTCTCATTGTCACATTTCCTCTTCTTCTGTTCTTGGTTGTACTTGGTCAAAGCATCGCTTCCACCTTCTGCGATAATTACCTTCTCCGGTATAGCCGCAAATGTATTCAGCTGGAACATTGAAGCCTTCCTGTAAAGCCAGGGCTTCAATCCTTGTTCAAATCTTCTTGCTTTACACTCGTCGGTATTGACTTGATAAGTGGCAAACCTTGCCAACTCATTAAATTTCGCATCATATTCTGGCACCGTCATAGTTCCTTGCTTCAGCTCAAGAAATTGCACTTCCAAATTGATTTTGAGAACTTCATTTGGAAAGTACATTTCAAAAGAACATCTCCTTAAATCTATCCCACGCTATCACTCCTTGTCACTGCAGACGACCTTGTTTGCACGCCACCAAGATAGCTAGCCTCGGACTTGAAAGACGAACGTTGCGAACGCAGTCTTTTGATCTTCATTAACTCTAGCAACGTCGAACACCTTCTCCATTTCCATGATCTAGGTTTGGGCTTCCACTAGATTCATAGACCCTTGAAATTCTGGCGGTCCAACCGCTTTGAATTCCTTGAAAGTCGTGACTTGAGCTTGCGGTTGATTCGCAACTGTACCCGTCAACAAAGCTACCAACTGCTGAACCAGATTAGCGTTGGTCTCATTGTTATTATTAGTAGACCCCTCTGGAGGTGCTTGCTAACGTGGTTGTCTTCTTCTAGGAGGCATCTTCTTTTAAAATTTATGCTTATTAGTTCCTTACTCAACTTCTTGGGTATTTGAAATTTTAACTTAAACTTTCCAAGATTAAAGCTTTAACACATAACATATCAAATACACTCTAATATTTTATTCATTCATAAAGTTTTTAGAACATACTCAAAATAGCATAACCGCTATAAACATCCACTTTCCTGAACTAAACACGTTCCAGGATTACATACTCATACTATCCCTTTATTCATCACAAAATAAGGGATTCACAATTTATTTATTCACATAATTAACCACACATTTGTATCTATCTTATTCTATCTAGGCATATTAAGACGTCGTAAGGCTTCCCGACGTTCCTCCTCCATGATACGATACGCCGTTCTGCGATCCATCACGAACCACAGCGAATTGTCAAACTGAGGTGGATAATAGTGGACTCGATCCTGGGCCCTATCAATCGCCGAATTAAAAGCATAATCCATCTTTTTCATTTTGGCTTTCTTCACTTGAACCTTAACCTCAGCACGATCTGCACGTTGAGTCGCCTTCATCCATGCATCCTTTGCTCTTTCACGCTTAGCTGATTCCTCCTTGAAATCATCTTTCAATTTCTCCATGTCAGTCTTCTCGTGTACTGCCAATAGGTCTTCATGCTGACCCTTTGTATGAACCAGATCCCACTCCGTGTTCCTAAGTTTCGAATCAAGTTCCCGAATCTCTACATCCTTCTGCTCCATCGAAGCGTGATGCATCTCAACCATTTCCTTCAGCTCCTCGACCTCGTCTTGTAACTCTATGTTACGGTCATATAAAGCATCATACATCTCGGCCGATATGGAGTTTGGTGGAAACTCCTCAGGATACTCTTCCTCATCATCCTCCTCTACCTCCTCAGAACTAACCTCATCGGGATCGGTCACAGGCACATCCTCCTGGATCAACTGTGTAAGACCCCAACTTTTATGAGTAAAGATGAATTTTCTATAATTATCATTTTTGAATATTATGAAATGAATTTGATATTATGTTATAGTTGTGGGTAATATTTATAAATTTTGCAAAGTACGCAAGTTGTTATATAATATTCGATTGGTGGGGAATATTAAATGCGATGACGCAATCATTGGTGGACCCCTATTAACGGAATTATTGTTTGGATTAAGAAAACGACAAAAATATTTTATTGAAAATAACGGCGGAAGTTTTACTGAATTAATCTTTTGAACTACTAGGTAGTAAAAGTATAATGTCTGGCGTGGTTGCATAGTAGCACACGGTATTGATTATCGATGCTTACTTGAGAAGTCACTCAGTTTTGTTCAATTATTGCTACAGTAATTGTTGCATAGTATCTCACGTTAAATGATTCAATTATTGTCGATATTTTATATATTATTAAATTAATAATTGAGACGATGAAGTTATTAATATTATTATTTGAAATATTAACGATGTCTAGAAGTTACGCTAAGGAGAGGTTTGGTCACCTAATTAATGCTATGAATAGGGAGAAATCCTTATTGGAAAGCCCCCTCTTTCCTGGGAACGACTTGGTCGATTAATATTGTGAATTATAATAATGATGATAAATGTTGTTAAAAATATTGAGGATATTTTTATGACTTATTTGAGGTAATTTTTGCTTATTTTATGGACCCCCATTTTCTTATTTTTCAAAAAAATCGGTAGAAAATTTTTAATATAATAAAGGTGGGGCCATGTAGGCCCACGATGTTGAAAGAAAGGAAAAATTGGAAATGGGGAAGATGGAGGTTACGTATATATAAGGTAAGGTTATATATATATTGTAAATTTTGCTTTATATATATATAGATATATATATAAATTGATGAATGTCTGAAGTTTTTGGGGGAGGAGGAAGCTTTGCCTTTGCCGTAAGGCAAAGGTTATAATTATATATATATATATATATATTTATATTTTATAAGTTTTGTTTTATTTTATTATAAATAGAATATATTATATTATATATAAAGTTATTTGTTTTACATGAATATTATATTCAAAATTTTTAAAAACGTGCCTGTGATTTTTAAAAATTGAAATTTCGTGAAAATTCTCTTACATTTGCCCGTGAAAACTTTTCTAAATAGTATCATTTCTATTCTCCTATAAATAGGATGCTTAATTAGAATTGAAAATCACACCAGAAATTCAGAGAAATTCTCTTCTATAATTTTGAGCGTATTTCTTAGAGTTTTAAGAAGCTTTGAGCGTAGTGCAAGTTTTCTTCAAGAATATCCTCACCCTACCAGTCGGAATACTCTTCTTTTACGGTAAGGGGTATTATTATTTCTTTCGTCTTCATGAAGAGAACTTCTGTTATTCCATTCTTTATTATTATGCTGGATTAACCTGTTTATGCGAAGTACCGCATACTTGGTGAAATTCTTCTATTATTCCATTATTTATTATTACATTGGAATATCCATGCATGCATGCGTTTCTACCGGGACACGGTTCCGTCTTTATTATTCTGTTGGAACATCTTGTCAGTGCGAATTTTGCCTGACCTGGTTCCGTTGTTTATTATTATGTTGGAATAACCTATCTATGCGAAGTACCGCATGCATAGTGATTTCTTTTGTTATTCCATTCTTTATTATACTCAGTTGGTTAAAGTTTTGACTTCTATACTCCATGAAATTAGTGGAATATCCTTGATATTTGTGCTTCATCCAGTATCTTTTCATGGAAATATTCTTCTGAGCATTCTTGAATTTTACTCTACAAAGAAGTATCATGTTGACAATTTGGACTTATTAGTTCCTGAATAAATTAATTCTTGAACTTGTTTTATTGAATTCTTATATCATTGTCATCATCCTCATGTTTATATTTTTTTGAAAGTCATCTGTGGCTGTTGTGTGCATGGATGGACTTGGTATGATTATGACCGAGGATTATTGATTGTAATCATGGTAGTAATGTTACAAATGATGTGATAGAAGTCCTCATTGGCCCGTAGTGCATTGATGGATAGTTGTTGGTATGATCATGACCATTAATGAATACACGAATATCCTTGGCCCGTAGTGCATGGATAATTTGTGGTTGTGATACTAATGAATATCCTTGGTAGTAGTGCGGGGATGATGTGAATTATTTATTAAAGTCGAGTCCCAAATGATATAAGTGATGAAAACCTTTTAAATCATAAAAGATAGTAGATTTTATTCTCTACTTGACTCTTTTAATGGATTGCTTATTCTGCTGCAGTTAAACTTGATGTCTATTGTATTTTATCAGTTTAACATTGTTGAGGACTAATGATAATTTATTCTGCATTATCTTAGTCATAATATTTCTTACTGGGCTAGTTGAGCTCACCCTTTCTTTCACTTTTCTCTTCAGGAAATGAGAACGTAGCCGGGACTAGTCGGGGAACGGAGTGACGGTCCAGATCATAGAATTAGTAGTCCTTACTATTCTATTAAATAGTGTGACAATAAATGTAATGAGGACTTATTCTCAGAGTGGATATTGTCTAGAAGACAGTATTTGTATTAAAACTCACAGCTCTTTTGTTGTATATTAAAGTTTTTATTTGTATTCTGTACCGACTCAGAATAGGTGATGTGTACCTATTTTGGGGGCGTCACAGTTGGTATCAAAGCTTAGGGATATGATCCCTGGCTAAGATGTGAGATAAGAACTAGGAGGGGAGAGACGGGGAATTCCTTTGCTAGTATGACCTACCTAAGTTTATTTGGTATTTAATTGGTCGGTCAGAGTATAAGGATAATATGTGATATGTTAATTAACCCTTGTTTTGCGGCAGTATTTGAAAATGGCATCCGAGAATGTTGAGAACATCAATGGAGCACAGGAGACCGTTGAGTCTCCATAGATCAATAACCAGGACAATGTGCATCGTAGGCGACAATCCTCATGCAAACAACAACAACCGACCAAATGATGAGCGATGGAATGTTCCGAGGCTTCATGCAATTTATGCAACATCAAAGTAGAGCGGCTCTGTCCAAAATGCGGTGGAAATCGGCAACTCTTGGGCGGTCACCGCCAAACAGTTCAAGGAGCTGACCACCGTTTTTGAAGAGCCAAAACCACTTAAAAGGCGGAGACGTGGATAAATCAGATCAACAAGATATTTGATGTCTTGGGATGCTCCGAGGAGCAAAAGGTTCCCTTTGCCACCTTCATGTTGTGGGCAGAGGCAGATTACTGGTGGGAATCTGTAAAGCGTACTCAACCTGCCGCACTGAAGATGTCTTGGGAGAAGTTCCAAGAACTGTTCAACGACAAGTACTTTCCCGAAAGTATTCATCACATGAAAGAGGTAGAGTTCATCAAGCTAGAGCAAAACAACATGACCGTGTCGCAGTACAAAGCCAAGTTTATCGAGTTATCCCGATTTGCGTCCCATTTGGTTGATAATGAGGAGAGAATGACTCGAATGTTTCTATGAGGTTTGAAACCTGAGATACGTCAATATCTTATCTCTCATAAACTGTGTTTGTATTCAGATGTTGTTAATAAGGCTCAATTATTGGAGCGCGATAATTAGTCAACCCAACCAAAAGAGAGCAGCCGACAAAATGATAATACCAATGATAACAGTCATCGAAGCGGTGACAATAAGCGTGGAGGGAATCAACATGCCAGAAATGGTAACCACTTTGGTGGTAATCATGGCCAAAGCAATAAGAATAGACATTTCAAGAAGAGGAGATTCAACAATGATGGAAAGACATCAGCATCAGCTCTTGTCGTTAAGGAAGGAGAACGACCACCTATCATATGCTTCGAATGTGGAGGGGAGGGACACATCAGTCCAAATTGCGCGATGCCCTCCGAATCATGTTACAATTTTGGAAGAGAAGGACACCTGGCCCGATTTTGTTATGCACCGAAGAGAAGTCCAGCTGGGATGGAGGCATCAAAGGCCGTCCCAGAACAAGACAAAACCGATAGTTCAAGGAGGCGTTTGTCGTGACCTCCCGAAAAGCAAGGAACGAACGAGGTCATCACGGGTAAGTTTATCATAAACTCTAGCGAAGTATATACCTTATTTGATACCGGTTCTACCCATTCTTTTATTTCTCCTACTTGCGCTCAACGTTTAAATTTGACTCCGGAGAAATTGGACTTTGACTTATCTGTTGAAACTCTATTAGGAGAAACCTTCATTACATCCACTGTTTATAAGTCTTGTTTAGTTCAAATCGGTACCCTCAATTACCTGTCGATCTTATTTCATTGAAAATACTTGCATTTGACGTAATTCTAGGGATTGATTGGTTAACTACTCATCATGTAAAAATTAATTATTTTCATAAGGTTGTTAGCTTTCATATTCCTAACCAACCTATTATGCGAATTCAAGCAACCAAACCATTAAAATCAATCACTATCATCTCAAGCCATAAAGCTATTCGTTTATTAAAAAACGGACGTCAAGCTTTCTTAGCTCATGTCACGGATCTAAATAAAAATACGTCAGTTTTGAATGATATTTCTATTGTTAATGAATTTCCTGACGTATTCCCTGAAAAACTTCCTGGCCTACCCCTAGAGCGTGAAATTGAATTTTGTGTCGACCTTGAACCTAGTACAAAACCTATTTTCAAAGCCCCATATCGAATGGCTCCTATTGAACTTCAGGAGTTAAAGACCCAACTGCAGGAATTGTTAGACATCGGTTTCATTCGTCCTAGTACTTCTCCTTGGGGTGCTCCTGTTCTATTCGTGAAAAAGAAAGATGGGAGTATGCGACTTTGTATTGATTATCGGGATTTGAACCATGTCACCATCAAAAATAAGTACCCATTGCCACATATTGATGACCTGTTTGACCAGTTATAAGGAGCCAAATTCTTTTCAAAGATTGATCTTCTTTTCGGATATCACCAATTGAAGATTAGAACTGATGACATTCCAAAGATGGCTTTCATAACTCGGTACGGGCATTATGAATTTCTAGTCATGTCTTTTGGATTGACTAATGCTCCTGCTGCCTTCATGGATATGATGAACCAAGTATTCAAGGAATATTTGGATCACTTTGTGGTCGTCTTTATTGATGACATCCTTATTTATTCCAAAAGCCGTGAAGATCATGAGCAACACTTGAGGCTGATACTCCAAAAACTTCGTGAATATAAGCTTTATGCTAAGTTGAAGAAATGCGAGTTCTGGCTTGAGGAAGTAGCATTCCTTGGGCATGTAGTATCAAGTCGTGGAATATCTGTTGACCAAAGAAAGATTGAAGCTATTCAAAGTCGGAAGCAACCCAAATCGATGGATCAAAGTCGTAGCTTTCTCGGCTTAAATGGGTTATTATCGGAGATTAAATGGAAGATTTTCTCGAATCGCTACTCCATTAACTCAAATGACTCGGAAAGATACAAAATTCGGTTGGAGCGAGGAATATGAGAATAGTTTTCAAGAACTCAAGAGAGACTCATTTCAAAGACTGCTACGACAATACCATCCATACTCTCGGAGGATTTGTCATCTATAGTGATGCTTCGGGCAAAGGGTTAGGTTGTGTTCTCATGCAATATGGGAAAGTCATAGCCTATGCCTCACGATAACTCAAAGAATATGAGAGGAATTATCCTACTCATGATCTAGAGTTGGCAGCAGTCATTTTTGCACTAATGATTTGGAGGCATTACTTGTATGGGGAGAAAGTAGAGATCTTTACGGATCATAAAAGCCTCAAATATTTCTTCACTCAAAAGGAATCAACATGCGACAACGACGTTGGCTTGAATCGTTGAAAGATTATGATCATACCATCCAATACCATCACCGAAAAAGCGAGCGTGGTAGTGGCGCATTGAGTAGAAGATCATATGCGAATGCAGTGCAATATTGTCAACGCGAAGGCCCATTTTGTGTGACTTGCAAAAGATGGAGATAGAGTTAAATACTTCAAGGACCCATGTGATGATGGCGAATATACGAGTAGAACCGACTTTAATTGATAAAGTTAAAATTTGCTCAAGCTACACGGACACAGAGGCGATGCGTATAAGGAAGAAAGTGCAAGAAGGTGCTATCACGGCAAGCAAGAATCGATGAAGAAGAATACTTGAGTTAACTCCGGACTTAGTGTTCTAACGACCACGATTTAGAGTATAAAATCATGATGGGCGCACAACACACTGTTTGCAATCCATCTTGGGAGTACCAAAATGTATCATCTTCGACATACATTTTGGTGGGACAATATGAAGAGAGAGATAGCGCTGTTTATCTCAAGGTGTCTAATTTGTCAACGAGTCAAGGCGGAGCATCAAGTACCAAAAGGTCCATTACAACCACTTGAAATTCTAGAATGGAAGTGGGAGCACATTACCATGGATTTCATTCTTTGGTCTTCCCAAGGTTTCTCAAGGCATAGATGCAATTTGGGTCATTGTTGATAGATTGACCAAGTCTGCTCATTTCTTACCAATACGAGAAACTTATACACTTGAACGTCTTGCTCGTATATACATAAACGAGGTTGTAAGATTGCATGGTATGCCAGTATCCATAGTTTCTGATCGAGACCCAAGATTTACTTCAAGGTTTTGGGTTAGTTTGCAAAAAGCTATTGGCACGGATTTATGATTTAGTTCGGCATATCATCCTCAGACGGACGGACAATCAGAGAGGACTATTCAAACTCTTGAAGATTTATTAAGACTCTGTGTCCTTGACTTCAAGGGAAGTTGGGACAAGTTATTACCATTGGTGGAGTTTTCCTATAACAACAGTTATCAAGCAAGTATTGACATGGCTCCATATAAGGCGTTGTATGGAAGAAAGTGTCGTTCTCCAGTATGCTGGGATGAGGTGGGTGAAGCAACGTTGTTGGGATCGGAGTTGGTACATATGACTACGGAAAAGATTCAAACGATCCGACAACGTATAAAAACCTCACAAGACCAACAAAAGAGTTATGCTGATCTTCATCGAAAGGACGTGGAATTCGATATTGGAGATCATGTGTTGTTACGTGTTGCTCCATGGAAAGGAGTTACGAGATTTGAAAAGAAAGGAAAGCTCAATCCTCGATTCATTGGCCTATTTTTAATCCTTGATCGAGTAGGGACTGTAGCCTATAGACTCGCTTTACCACCAAGTATGTCTCGTGTTCATAACATTTTTCACATATCCATGTTACGTAAATATGTGGAAGACCCGAACCATATTATTGAGTTAGAACCGGATGAAATAGCGGAAGATTTAACGTATAAAGAGGTTCCTATTCAAATCTTGGATAAGAAGGAACATATTCTACGCTCCAAGGTTATACCTCAAGTCAAAGTTTTATGGAGGAACCACGATGTTGAGGAAATGACCTGGGAGTTAGAATCTGAAATGAAATCAAGATATCCTTACCTCTTCGACATACCAGGTACATACCCTAATTTCGAGGGCGAAATTTCATAAGAAGGGGAGATTGTAAGACCCCAACTTTTATGAGTAAAGATGAATTTTCTATAATTATCATTTTTGAATATTATGAAATGAATTTGATATTATGTTATAGTTGTGGGTAATATTTATAAATTTTGCAAAATACATGAAGTTGTTATATAATATTCGATTGGTTGGGAATATTAAATGCGATGGCCTTGATCATTGGTGGACCCCCTAACGGAATTATTGTCGGATTAAGAAAGCGACAAAAATATTTTATTGAAAATAACGGCGGAAGTTTTACAGATTATCTTGTTGAACTACTAGGTAGTAAAAGTATAATGTCTGGCGTTAGTTGCATAGTAGCACTTACGGTATTGATTATCGATGCTTACTTGAGAAGTCACTCAGGTTTGTTCAATTATTGCTTTCGATAATTGTTGCATAGTATCTCACGTTAAATGATTCAATTATTGTCGATATTTTATATATTATTAAATTAATAATTGAGACGATGAAGTTATTAATATTATTATTTGAAATATTAACGATGTCTAGAAGTTACGCTAAGGAGAGGTTTGGTCACCTAATTGCGGCGCAATGAGGAGAAATCCTTATTGAAAGCCCCTCTTTCCGGGAGCGACTTGGTCGATTAATATTGTGAATTATAATAATGATGATAAATGTTGTTAAAAATATTGAGGATATTTTTATGACTTATTTGAGGTAATTTTTGCTTATTTTATGGACCCCATTTTCTTATTTTTCAAAAAATCGGTAGAAAATTTTTAATATAATAAAGGTGGGGCCATGTGTAGAACCCGTATGTTGAAAGAAAGGAAAAATTGAAAATGGGGAAGATGGAGTTACGTATATATAAGGTAAGGTTATATATATATTGTAAATTTTGCTTTATATATATATATATATATATATATATATATATATATATATATATATATATAAAATTGATGAATGTCTAAAGTTTTGGGGGAGGAAGAAGCTTTGCCTTTGCTTAGTAAGGCAAAGGTTATAATTATATATATATATATATATATATATATATATTTTATAAGTTTTGTTTTATTTGATTATAAATAGAATATATTATATTATATATAAAGTTATTTGTTTTACATGAATATTATATTCAAAATTTTTAAAAACGTGCCTGTGATTTTTAAAAATTCAGCCCGTGAAAATTCTCTTCTGTTTGCCCGTGAAAACTTTTCTAAATAATATCCTTTCTATTCTCCTATAAATAAGATGCTTAATTAGAATTGAAAATCACACCGGAAATTCAGAGAAATTCTCTTCTATAATTTTGAGCGTATTTCTTAGAGTTTTAAGATGCTTTGAGCGTAGTGCAAGTTTTCTTTAAGAATATCCTCACCCTACCAGCCAGAATACTCTTCTTTTACGGTAAGGGGTATTATTATTTCTTTTGTCTTCATGAAGAGAACTTACATTATTCCATTCTTTATTATTATCTTTGGAATAACTTTGTTTATCACAATCTATACTTGGTGAAATTCTTCTATTATTCCATTATTTATTATTACATTTGGAATATCACATGCATGCTTTTCTATTTGGATGCATTTCTTACATTGGACCTAGTTCCGCTCTTTATTATTATTATTTTGTTGGAACATCCTCATTTGTGCGAATTTCAACGTGTCTGGTTCCGTTGTTTATTATTATGTTGGAATAACCTATCTATGCGAAGTACCGCATACATAGTGATTTCTTTTGTTATTCCATTCTTTATTATACTCAGTTGGTTAAAGTTTTGACTTCTATACTCCATGAAATTAGTGGAATATCCTTGATATTTGAGCTTCATCCAGTATCTTTTCATGGAAATATTCTTCTGAGCATTCTTGAATTTTACTCTACAAAGAAGTATCATGTTGACAATTTGGACTTATTAGTTCCTGAATAAATTAATTCTTGAACTTGTTTTTATTGAATTCTTATATCATTGTCATCATCCTCATGTTTATATTTTTTTAAAGTCATTTGTGGCCTGTTGTGCATGGATGGACTTGGTATGATTATGACCAGGGATTATTCGGTGTAATCATGATCGTAATGTTACAAATAATGTGATAGAAGTCCTCATTGGCCCATAGTGCATTGATGGATAGTTGTTGGTATGATCATGACCATTGATGAATACACGAATATCCTTGGCCCGTAGTGTATGGATAATTTGTGGTTGTGATACTAATGAATATCCTTGGCGTAGTCTGCGAGGATGATGTGGATTATTTATTAAGCTAAGTCCCAAATGATATAAGTGATGAAAAACCTTTTAAATCATAAAAGATAGTAGATTTTATTCTCTACTTGACTCTTTTAATGGATTGCTTATTCATTGCGATTAAACTTGATGTCTATTGTATTTTATCGGTTTAACATTATTGAGGACTAATGATAATTTATTACAGATTATCTTAGTCATAATATTTCTTCTTTGGGCTAGTTGAGCTCACCCTTTCTTTCACCGTTCTCTTGAGAAATGAGAAGCGTGGCAAAGAGACTAGTCGGAAACGGAGTGACGGTCCAGATGATAGAATTAGTGACTATTCTGTTAAATAGTGTGATAATAAATGTAATCAGGACTTATTCTGAGAGTGGATATTGTTTAGAAGATAGTATTTGTATTAAAACTCACAGCTCTTTTGTTGTATATTAAAGTTTGTATTTGTATTCTGTACCATGTATTTGGCGACTCAGAATAGGTGATGTATACCTATTTTGGGGGCGTCACAAACTGTTCCCGCACAACGTGAATATCCCGGGGTTCATCATCTATAGGTATTTGAGGTATCACCTCTCTAGCTGGACTGGATCCTCCTTCGATAGACATCTTAACAACAAAATGTTTTAAGTTTTACTTAATATTTCCGATATTCGCGAGCACATAAGTTATTAACACATAGCACATAATGTCTTTTATTGTTTAGCTTCAATGGATACCTTAATCCATTCCTTAAAACTCGGTAAGAGTTAAACACCTCTATATTTTCTGTTTCCTTAAAGGTTACTTCCTAAGGTTTCCCCACCTAAGGTTCATAACCTAAAGCTTTGATACCAACTTGTGACACCTCCAAATCCAGGTACTTCATTCCCATAGGATTTGGTGCTCACTTATCAAAACTATTATATCTAACTACCCATCAATAAAGGATAAAGACATAAATTAAATAACTTCAACAATAACCCTTCCCATTAAAGGGTTACATCATCATCTTAAAATAAATCCCAGGTAATCTAACCTTAAAATTATTACATAAGTTTGCGAAATACATCACATATTAAAACAAGTCTTTAAAACATAAAACATTAAAATAAAATTCTAACAAGTCTTCATCATTTGGACATCTTGCCCTTGCCTTTGCTAGTCGAGGGCTCATCAACTTTCTCCACTTTAGCTGCAGTGTTAATTGCAAGAGTGAGAAAACAAATGCTCACTGATACAGAAAGTAACAATGATGGTAACATGAGAGTGAACAATGAAAGCTGAACAATAAGGAACTTGATCTACAAATCAAACTAGAAAACAAGTTCGAACTTTAATTATCTGAGGGTCTTAAGACCATGAACTATGTCCCCGGTACTTAGGTATTATTACCCAACCTTAACAGTCATTTAGACTATACGGACCCTTCTTAACGTACTTAGGGGGATCAGCCCTTTGTACCATGTATTGTGCACAAACATCTAAACATTACCCGTACAAAATCCCCAATGTTAGGGTTGTTAGTCTCAGTTTGGATTTAGAATTTCCTCACTAAAGAAAGTTTAGTTTGGAACTAGCTTATCAGTGTTTCTAGAATTTTAGAACACTATTCGAATATAAATTAATTCAATCAATAAAGGTTTGCTTACTACTTGAAGGTTTAATACAACGATAAAGCTTTGAACAAGGTTGTCAAAGTCAAAGATTGAATAACAATAATATATAATTGAGGAAACACGATATATATGCAAAGCGCTATAGAAGAGTTAAAACAATCTCCCTTGAATCAATGTATTAGAACAATACATGCTTTGAATAATAATTAGGAAACTAAATCTCGCTCAATGTAACGAATTAGGTTACATAAGGTTGTACAGACATACGCAAGATAGGTTAAGCTTGCTTAACTTCATAAAGAATGTTAGGAACTTGCACAATAATAATTTAAAAATGGAAACTTGCATTCAATATGAAAAAAATGAAGTTAGAAAGCTTTGCTCAATGTAAAGAGTTAAGATTTAAGAACTTGCTCAATAATAACAAGGTAGAATTAGAAAACTTGCCTTGATTGTAAGCTACACAACTGAAAATAATCTCCAATTATCCTACATATATCATTAAAATTGCAACAACAATTAATCGCATGAATATTAACTTTAGGGTTTAAACCATCATTTAGGTCATAACCTTAGCTTAACATCTACCCATTTAGGTTAACACACTTAATGAATCTGAAATCTCATTACGAGCCAACATAACTTAATCGTTCAACTCTATCTTTCGAAAACATCTCATTTGGTTTCATTACATAACTTATTCAAGTAATCACTTAAATTCTATTACACTTTAAATAACAATGCATGACAATCTGTTTATATTATGCCTCAACATCATTAACATGCTTCCTAGACTAATATAACTCCATTACATATGACCTGCAAGCTAGCAGACTTAACTATCGATTCGAGGTGTGGCAATTTGCGCCACACATAGGCTTGGAACCAAATAGCAATTGCGCCATTTTTTAGCCTTAACATAAGGCGCCAATCGCTACTTGTGTTGTATTCAGATACCTGAGGATGGCGGTGAAACGATAGCCATTTTAGCCCAACTAACACGAAATTCACCCATCAAACGGTGATAACAACATGTAACATAATTATACAACTATCATAACATGATTGCTAACATATTCAACCACCTAGCACAATTTAACAACAACTAAAACTATTTTAATTTCTCAATTTTCATGTTTTTCACATAAAACTCCATTTTTGATAGTCTGTCCAGAAATCATCAATGTGAACTCATTACTTGACCAAATCATTCCATTCAAATTATGTTATGTTCGTATTTTAGTGAACTGCCATATACAAGCGTTAATTTACAGATTACTACACACATTGGACAAGAAATTTGGTACTCTCTAAGGCTATATCACATGAACATAAACATTGCTATATCATTTCTTCTTACAATTCAATTTCTCATGAATTTGATAACTGATACAACACGCATACAAGATGACAACAGATTCCACAACATATACATAACGCTTGAGCAACAAATCCACAAAACCAATTTACAGAGAATAGAAAATCACAAGTCTGAGAATTAGAATTAGTTATACCTTGATTAGTGAATGCTAGACAAAGATGATAATCTCTCAAAACCACTGTAATCTTCTAAAATCTCTGTGTTCTCTTCCTCCAAGCTCTCTCTCTCAACACTCTTCTCTTTCTCCTTAGCCAAATACGAGAATAAGAAGAACTAGACGCTAGCCTTAGGTATAATATGCGTAAACATAAACTGAAACCCACGTTCTCTTTCAGTTATAAAACCCAAACAAGCGTCAGCTCAAATAAGCCAAAGGCCACAAGGCCCTGTTTGGGTAACCAAAAACTCTCCCAATTAAATTATTTTAATAACATTTATATTATATAGTTTTATGTCACACTTGTAATTAATTTAAATAACTTAGCTTAGTTAATTTAAATAACTTATAGTACTAATAATAAAAATCTTATTATCATTAATAAATAATTATATATCTAATTTAATTAGTAAATTAGACACATCATTATATTTAATTTATTTATTTTCTTTAAATTAAACAATTCATTTAATTTAACTAATTTCTTAAATATTAAGCAATTGATTTAATTTAATTATCTCCTTATATTAAATCCAACAAATAAAATTATCATTACTCGATTCAATTAACATTAATTAATTTAGCTACTAAATTAATTCATGATAATTCATCAAATATTTGTTTTCCTCAATAAATAAAATATTTATTTAATTCTATATATATTTAAATTAAATTACAAATTTGTCGATCGTTACATCCTTCCCTCCTTAAAAGGATTCTGTCCCCAGAATCACAACTCAAAAAATTTATCCGTTACATTCTTCCCTCCTTAACAAGATTCTGTCCCCAGAATCGCTATACAAAATCAAGCAAACAACTAAGGATAATTCTTCATCATAACGCTTTCAAGTTCCCACGTAGCTTTTTCAACATTGTGGTTCCTCCAGATTACCTTAACAGAAAGTATCACCTTATTCCTCAGTACTTTCTCTTTTCTGTCAACAATTTGAACAGGGACTTCTTCGTATGACAAATCCTTCTCAAACTGTAAGGGCTCATATTCGATAACATGTTTATAGTCGGGATTATATGGTCTCAATACAGAAATATGGAAAACATTATGAATATGCTCTAACTCCGGAGGTAAGACTACCTTGTACGCCACTTCGCCAACTCGTCGAAGCACTTCGAAAGGTCCTATAAACCTAGGGCTCAATTTTCCTTTCTTGCCAAATTGAATTTTTCCCTTCTAGGGAGACACTTTCAGGAAAACATAACTACCGACATCGAATTCTCGATTTTGTCCATGTTGATCAGCATAGTTCTTCTGTCTATCTTGTGCTACTCTCAATCTTGCTCGAATTACTTTGATGATCTCGATAGTCTGTTGTACCAATTCTGGACCCAATAGCTGATGTTCACCAACCTCATCCCAGCATAACGGAGTTCTGCACTTCTTGTCGTATAACGCTTTGTAAGGCGGCATGCCAATACTCGCGTGATAACTATTATTATAAGCAAATTCTACCAATGGTAGATGATCATCTCAATTCCCCTTGAAGTCCATGATACATGCTCTGAGCATATCTTCTAATGTTTGGATGGTTCTCTCACTCTGTCCGTCGTCTGAGGATGGTACGCTGTGCTCATTCTCAACTATTTCCCCAATAATTCTTGTAATCGTTTCCAGAAATTAGATGTGAAACGTGGATCTCTTTCTGATACAATGGACACAGGTACACCATATCTTGACACAATCTCTTTCACATATAGTTTTGCTAACCGATCTAGGGTAAATCGAATCTTGATTAGCAAAAAGTGTGCAGACTTCGTCAGTCGATCGACAATCACCCAAATGGCACCGTAACCTTGCTGAGTCGTTAGAAGACCTACCACAAAATCCATTGTGATTGTTGGGTTTCGGCACAGAAAACGCAGCGGAAATTGAACAATTCAAAGTAATTTCCGAAACCCCAAAACAGGATCCATGCGAAAATCAATTAATTCAGAGGATAGAAATTTTACCGATTTGATTTGCTAGAACCGATCCGGTCGAATCTCCAACGCAATTCAAGTGGAATGCATCTCTACGGTATCCACACAAACGCTATGCACGAATCGTCCTACGATCTGCAGAAGAAGGAAGTGTGGTACTAGCCACCAAAGATGGATTTCTGATTTTTCTCTCTAGTCTCTCTCTAAAGAGTGGCTAGGGTTTGGATTGTGAAGTGAGTTCTTTCCAAAGTGGAGGCTACATATCATATATATAGCGAATTAAAAACCACTATTCAAAACCCTAATTTATAAAATCTGAATTTATATATATATATATATATATATATATATATCTTAATTAAGTCTTACTTAATTAATATACCTATATATATAAATTATCCTATTAATTTAAATTTGTAATTTAAATACTATCAATCACATTGATATATTTAAATCCTTTAAATTAATTCCCTTTTAATAACGTTTACTATGTGTGTGACCTATAGGTTATTATTACGTTGGCAATAATTTTAAAATCATATTATAAAATTATAAAGCGTTGGCTGCATCTAGTAATGCATCACTTTGCTACCCAAGTAATAATAAGATCGATGATTCGATGCAACCTTTTAAGTGACCAATGTTTCAATGTAATCTAATCCTTTTAACCTTAATATCCAAGATTAAACTCGAGTCATGGAATCATCATACTCTTCATAATTTAATCTGAGTTTTTCTTGATCAATGAGTAGACTATATGAAACAAATCACTATTTGAGCATGGCCATGCATTTCATAGTCCTACTCAATCAAGAGGCCTATGGATATCATCACTAATATATAGGAAGGTTAAATTCCATCTAGATCACTCATATTCCTCACACGATTCATGATGTACCCAATAATCACCTTTATAGTCCACCTGTTAAAGGTGACATTTGATGATATCAAAGTACATAAATTCTGTAGTAATATAGTGATTTCAGGGTTGGAGGACCATTACATCATTGTCACTATGAGAATTGCCAATGACATTTTACAAAATATTCCACATAGAATTCTCATGGTGGAGTCCATCCGTTACATCGTTCTCTAACATGTACCTATGCATTGACTTAATATCTCATATATTTATGACCATTGAGATTTGGCCATCAATCAATCCACATACTAGTCTCAATGCATTATTGTTGTCCCATCAACAATGATACTCGACTAGGGACATTTAAGAACAGTGATACTAATAGTAATTATATAATCTAATGTTCAAGTCACATACTTGCAACTATATAATTTGTATCACTATTCTAAGGATTTTTATTATGTTGTCATTTATATAACGCAGTAAATAAAATCATAATAAAAGCATTCATTTATGCAATCAAATGTAATATCAAAACGTTAAGCAATTATATCAAATAATTGGCCTCTAGGGCATAATCTCTAACAGTGATATGCTCCCATTTCCATTCTAGTATCTCTAACGGTTGTAATAATCTGCTTGGCCTTTGATGTTCAGCTTTAACTTTCTGACACGTTAAGCATTTCGCCACACACTCAACCACATCCCTCTTCATATTCGGCCACCAAAAATGATGTTTAAGATCTTGGTACATCTTTGTACTCCCAGGGTGGATTGAATATCTTGAATTATGAAGCTTCACTCGAAATCCTTCTTTAACTTCTCGTACTTATGAACCCAAAGTCTCCTTCAATCGAAGTAACCCTTCCGAATCGATTTTAAATTTGTCTCCCTCACCTTCAGATATCTTCTGTTTTATCTTTTCGCAGTCTTCATCTTGAAGTTGTGAATTTCTCACCTTATCCACCAACGTTGAACTATTTCTCATCTAGAATAACTTTTCATCGGATTCTGTCGGATATTTAATTTCCAGCTCCATCTTAGCCATTTCCGACACTAACTTTTCTTAATCAGTTAACATCATTAATTTCTCCCGTCCCTTCCTACTTAAGGCATCAGCAACAACATTCGCCTTTCTGGGATGATAGAAAATCTCGCAATCATAATCTTTGATCATCTCCAACCATTTTCTTTATCGCATGTTCAAATCTTTTTGTGTAAAGATATACTTCAGACTTTTATGGTTGGTATATATCTCATACCTCTCTCCATAAAGATATTGTCTCCAAATTTTCAAGGCAAACACCACTGCTGCCAACTCCAAGTCATGAGGCGGATATCCTTTCTTGTAATCTTTTAACTAACGTGATGCAGACGCAATAACTTTTCTGTTCTGCATAAGTACACAGCCTAGTCCTTTATGCGATGCATCACTATATACCACAAAATTTCCTGTATCATCAGGCAATGATAACACAGGTGCTGAACTCAACCTCTTCTTCAATTCTCGAAAACTTTCCTCACACTTCTCTGTCCAAACAAACTTAACCGCTTTTCTAGTTAAATTCGTCAACGGAGTCACTATCTTGGAAAAGTCTTGAATAAAACGCCTATAGTAACCCACCAATCCTAAGAAACTCATCACTTCGACGGTTGTCTTCTTGGATGATCCCGATTTATTACGACTTGACCTTTGATGGATCTCTTTCAAATTCCGTCTTATCAATAACGTGTCTTGAAAACTATACACATTCCAACCAAAATTCTTATTTTGAGAACTTAGCGTACAACTTCTCTTTCCTCAATATCTCTAATGTCAATCTCAAATGTTCCAAATGCTCTTCCTTGGTTTTAGAATATGCCAATATATCATCAATAAACACCACCACAAATTTGTCTAAGAATGGTTTAAACACCCTGTTCATCAAGTCCATGAACGCTGTAGGTGCGTTGGTTAAACCAAAAGACATAACCAGAAACTCGTAATGACCATACCGAGTCCTAAACGATGTTTTTGGTACATCCTCCGGCCTCACCTTCAACTAATGATAACCACTTCTCAAGTCTATCTTAGAGAAATACCTTGCTCCCTTCAACTGATCGAATAGGTCATCGATTCTAGCTAATGGATAGTTATTTTTAATCGTGACCTTATTCAATTCTCCGCATCGTTCCGTCTTTCTTCTTAACAAACAACACCGATGCTCCCCATGGCGAAACACTCGGCTGAATATACTTTTTGTCAAGCAATTCTTGCAATTGCACCATCAACTCTTTCATTTCTACCGGGGCCATTCTATACGGTGCCTTAGATATCGGGGCCATTCCTGGTAGTAGGTCAATCACGAACTCGATTTGTCGATCCGGCGGAAGACCCGGCAAATCGTCTGGAAATACGTCTGCAAAATCTCTTATGATCGGTATTTCTTCTAACTTTGCACTCTTCTGTTGCGTATCGACTATGTAGGCTAAATAACCTACACATCCTTGTCTCAAGAACTTCTTGGCTTGCATCACCATCAGACACCTTGCTTGTTGAGGTGACTTGTTGCCAAAGAACACAACCTTTGACGGAGTCATAAGGTTAACGCACTTCTTTTAACAATTAATTACTGCTCCGTAATTGAATAACCAATCCATTCCCAGTATAACATCGAATTCACCAAGTCTAATTGGTATTAGATCTACTATCATCTCGTGACCTTTTATATCCACTTTAAAATTCCTATATATGTATCTAACAGGGATCACTTCTTTATTCGCAATCTCTATACTTAAGGGAAATTCTAATTCTTCCTAAGGCAAATCTAAGTTACGAGCAAATTCATCGGATATAAATGAACAAGTAAGACCAATCAAATAAAGACATAAGCATTAATATCATTAATTGGAATGATACACGACACCACATCCTTAGATCAGCATAACATCCTTCACTATCATATTGAAAGTCCTCGCATGAGGGAGTTCGGCTTGATTGAAATTTGGTCTAGTGATAGTCAATGCACCACCACCATTGTTGTTTCCTTTTCCACCACTTGCACTTCCCTACTGGGCTTCTTAGGGCAATCACGAGCCATGTGATCCTTTGAACAAAGGGGTAAAGCATGCTCTTTTCTTCGGACTAAAAGCAGTTCGGTGCAATGTGTCCTCTCCCGACCACGCTTAAAAACACACTCGCTTTCCCTTCAAACATACCCCAAGATGGTTCTTCCCTTAAGTTCACAAAAGCCTCAAACTTTTTCTTCTGCTGATTTCCTTATTGTCCTCCCGTAGTCGAATTCTCGCTCCATTTCCTCTTCTGATTATTACTTCCAACGTTACTTCCACCAGCCTTATTCTCATTGTCACTCTTCCTCTTCTTCTGTTCTTGGTTGTACTTGGTCAAAGCATCGCTTCCACCTTCCGCGATAATTACCTTCTCCAGTACAGCCTCAAATGTATTCAGCTAGAACATTGAAACCTTGCTATAAAGCCAGGGCTTCAATCCTTGTTCAAATCTTCTTGCTTTACACTCGTCGGTATTGACTTGATAAGTGGCAAACCTTGCCAACTCATTAAATTTCGCAGCATATTCTGGCACCATCATAGTTCCTTGCTTCAGCTCAAGAAATTGCACTTCCAGCTGATTTCGAGAACTCACTGAAAAGTACATTTCAAAGAACATCTCCTTAAATCTATCCCACGCTATCACTCCTTGTCCTCCACGAACCTTGTTTGCTTCGCCACCGTGAAGCTAGCCTCGAGACTTCACATGAACGTTATAACGCAGATCTTTTGATCTTCATTAACTCTAGAAACGTCGAACACCTTCTCCATTTCCATGATCCGTGTTTGGGCTTCCACTGGATTCATAGAACCTTGAAATTACAGCAATCAACCGCTTTGAATTCCTTGAAAGTCGTGACTTGAGCTTGCGGTTGATTCGCAAGTGCACCCGTCAACAAAGCTACCAACTTCTGAATCGGATTAGCGTTGGTCTCATTGTTATTATTAGTAGACCCCTCTGGAGGTGCTTGCTAACGTGGTTGTCTTCTTCTAGGAAGCATCCTCTGTTAAAATTTACGCTTATTAGTTCCTTACTCAACTTCTTGGGTATTTGAAATTTTAACTTAAACTTTCCAAGATTAAAGCTTTAACATATAGCATATCAAATAAACTCTAATATTTTATTCATTCATAAAGTTTTTAGAACATACTCAAAATAGCATAACCTCTATAAACATCCACTTTCCTGAACTAAACACGTTCCAGGATTACATACTCATACTATCCCTTTATTTATCACAAAATAAGGGATTCACAATTTATTTATTCATATAATTAACCACACATTTTTATCTATCTTATTCTATCTAGGCATATTAAGATGTCGTAAGGCTTCCCGACGTTCCTCCTCCATGATACGATGCGCCGTTCTGCGATCCATCACGAACCACGGCGAATTGTCAAACTGAGGTGGATAATAGTAGACTCGATCCTGGGCCCTATCAATCGCCGAATTAAAAGCATAATCCATCTCTTTCATTTTGGCTTTCTTCACTTGAACCTTAACCTCAGCACGATCTGCACATTGAGTCGCCTTCATCCACGCATCCTTTGCTCTTGCACGCTTAACTGATTCCTCCTTGAAATCATCTTTCAATTTCTCCATGTCAGTCTTCATCTTCTCGTGTACTGCCAATAGGTCTTCATGCTGACCCTTTGTATGAACCAGATCCCACTCCGTGTTCCCAAATTTTGAATCAAGTTCCTGAATCTCTGCATCCTTCTGCTCCATCGAAGCGTGATGCATCTCAACCATTTCCTTCAGCTCCTCGACCTCGTCTTGTAACTCTATGTTACGGTAAAATAAAGCATCATACATCTCGGCCGATATGGAGTTTGGTGGAAACTCCTCAGGATCCTCTTCCTCATCCTCCTCCTCTACCTTCTCAGAACTAACCTCCTCGGGATCGGTCACTGGCACATCCTCCTGGATCAACTGTTCCCGCACAACGTGAATATCCCGGGGTTCATCATCTATAGGTATCTGAGGTGTCACCTCTCTAGCTGGACTGGATCCTCCTTCGGTAGACATCCTGATAACAAAATATTTTAAGTTTTACTTAATATTTCTGATATTCGCGAGCACATAAGTTATTAACACATAACACATAATGTCTTTTATTGTTTAGCTTCAATGGATACCTTAATCCATTCCTTAAAACTCGGTAAGAGTTAAACACCTCTATATTTTCTGTTTCCTTAAAGGTTACTTCCTAAGGTTTCCCCACCTAAGGTTCATAACCTAAAGTTTTGATACCAACCTGTGACACCCCCAAATCCAGGTACTTCATTCCCACAGGATTTGGTGCTCACTTATCAAAACTATTATATCTAACTACCCATCAATAAAGGATAAAGACATAAATTAAATAACTTCAACAATAATCCTTCCCATTAAAGGGTTACATCATCATCTCAAAATAAATCCCAGGTAATCTAACCTTAAAATTATTACATAAGTTTGCGGAATACATCACAAATTAAAACAAGTCTTTAAAACATTAAACATTAAAATAAAATTCTCATAAGTCTTCATCATTTGGACATCTTGCCCTTGCCTTTGCTAGTCGAGGGCTCATCAACTTTCTCCACTTTAGCTGCAGTGTTAATTGCAAGAGTGAGAAAACAAATGCTCACTGATATAGAAAGTAACAATGATGGTAACATGAGAGTGAACAATAAAAGCTGAACAATAAGGAACTTGTTCTACAAATCAAACTAGAAAACAAGTTCGAACTTTAATTATCTGAGGGTCTTAAGACCATGAACTATGTCCCCGGTACTTAGGTATTATTACCCAACCTTAATGATCATTTTAGACTATACGGACCCTTCTTAACGTTTTGGGGATCAGCCCTTTGTACCATGTATTGTTCACAAACATCTAAACGTTACACGAACAAAATCCCCAATGTTAGGGTTGTTAGTCTCAGTTTGGATTTAGAATTTACTCACTAAAGAAAGTTTAGTTTGGAACTAGCTTATCAGTGTTTCTAGAATTTTAGAACACTATTCGAATATAGATTAATTCAATCAATAAAGGTTTGCTTACTACTTGAAGGTTTAATACAACGATAAAGCTTTGAACAAGGTTGTCAAAGTCAAAGATTGAATAACAATAATATATAATTGAGGAAACACGATATACATGCAAAGCGCTATAGAAGAGTTAAAACAATCTCCCTTGAATCAATGTATTAGAACAATACATGCTTTGAATAATAATTAGGAAACTAAATCTCGCTCAATGTAACGAATTAGGTTACATAAGCTTGTACAAACATACGCAAGATAGGTTAAGTTTGCTTAACTTCATAAAGAATGTTAGGAACTTGCACAATAATAATTTAAAAATGGGAACTTGCATTCAATATGAAAAGAATGAAGTTAGAAAGCTTTGCTCAATGTAAAGAGTTAAGATTTAAGAACTTGCTCAATAATAACAAGGTAGAATTAGAAAACTTGCCTTGATTGTAAGCTACACAACTAAAAATAATCTCCAATTATCCTACATATATCATTAAAATTGCAACAACAATTAATCGCATGAATATTAACTTTAGGGTTTAAACCATCATTTAGGTCATAACCTTAGCTTAACTTCTACCCATTTAGGATAACACACTTAACGAATCTGAAATCTCATTACGAGCCAACATAACTTAATCGTTCAACTCTATCTTTCGAAAACATCTCATTTGGTTTCATTACATAACTTATTCAAGTAATCACTTAAATTCTTTTACACTTTATATAAAAACGCATGAAAATCTGTTATTATAGTTTATATTATGCCTCAACATCAATAACATGCTTCCTAGACTAATATAAGTCCATTACACATGACCTGCAAACTAGCAGACTTAACTATCCCAGTTCAAGGTGTGGCGCAATTTCTTGCATACATAGGCTTGAACCAAACAAGAATCATGGCTTGCTTTTTTCTGCACTTGCACAAGAAATTGCCACTTGTTCAGACAGACACAAAGACGGCAATGAACAGTAGCCGTTTTTAGCCCAACTAACACGAAATTCATCCATCAAACGGTGATAACAACATGTAACATAATTATACAACTATCATAACATGATTGCTAACATATTCAACCACCTAGCACAATTTAACAACAACTAGAACTATTTTAATTTCTCAATTTTCATGTTTTTCACATAAAACTCCATTTTTGATAGTCTGTCCAGAAATCATCACTATGAACTCATTACTTGACCAAATCATTCCATTCAAATTATGTTATGTTCGTATTTTAGTGAACTACCATATACAAGCGTTAATTTACAGATTACTACACACATTGGACAAGAAATTTGGTACTTTCTAAGGCTATATCACATGAACATAAACACTGCTATATCATTTCTTCTTACAATTCAATTTCTCACGAATTTGATAACTGATAGAACACGCATACAAGATGACAACAGATTCCACAACATATACATAACGCTTGAGCAACAAATCCACAAAACCAATTTACAGAGAATAGAAAATCACAAGTTTGAGAATTAGAATTAGTTATACCTTGATTAGTGAATGCTAGACAAGGATGATAATCTCTCAAAACCACTGTGATCTTCTAAAATCTCTGTGTTCTCTTCCTCCAAGCTCTCTCTCTCAACACCCTGCTCTTTCTCCTTAGTCAAATACGAGAATAAGAAGAAACTAGACGCTAGCCTTAGGTATAATATGCGTAAACATAAACTGAAACCCACGTTCTCTTTCGGTATAAAACCCAAAACAAGCGTCACCAATAAGCCAAAGGCCAGCAAGAGCCCTATTTGGCTAACCAAAACTCTCCCAACTAAATTATTTTAATAACATTTATATTATATAGTTTTATGTCACACTTGTAATTAATTTAAATAACTTAGTTTAGTTAATTTAGATAACTTATAATACTAATAATAAAAATCTTATTATCATTAATAAATAATTATATATCTAACTTAATTAGTAAATTAGACACATCATTATATTTAATTTATTTATTTCCTTTAAATTAAAAAATTCATTTAATTTAACTAATTTCTTAAATATTAAGCAATTGATTTAATTTAATTATCTCCTTAAATTAAATCCAACAAATAAAATTATCATTACTCGATTCAATTAACATTAATTAATTTAGCTACTAAATTAATTCATGACAATTCATCAAATATTTATTTTCCTCAATAAATAAAATATTTATTTAATTTCATAAATATTTAAATTAAATTATAAATTTATCGATTGTTACACCAATGAGGACTTTTAACACATCATTTGTAACGTTACAGGTCATGATTATACTGATACATAGTCATAATCATACAAATCAATAGTCCATCTATGCACTACGGGCTAAAGATGACTTTCATCACAATATAAGCATGAGGATGATGACAATAATATAAGAATTCAATTAAATAAGAGCAAGGATAAATTTTAAAGATTTATAATTTAATTTATCCAGAATTCAATAATTTCCAAATTATCAACATGATACTGATTTGTGGATTAAAATTCAAGAATAATATTGTATCAAAAATAATTTGGACAGAAAGGAAATCAATTTTTATCATGAATAGTATCCCGAGTGCATAGTACTTTATGAATAGTACCCCGTGAATAGTACTTCATGAATAGTACCCTGTGAATAGTACTTTGGTATGAAAAGATTAAACTTTAACAAAAATATTCAGAAAAATATCATTGTGAAACAATACTAAATGAAGCAGAAATTTCAAGGATATTTTACTAATTTCAAGAAGTATAGAAGCAATACTTAACAAAATGAGTGTAGAATTCGGAATCTAAAACGAAATAATATTACTTACATACTACAGAGTATGGAAGAAAATATTATTTTATACGAATATTGAACAAAAATAATATCCCTTACCTTAAAAGGAGAGTACTTCTGAATGGTATGACGATGATATTTTTGAAGAAAACTTGCACTATTTTCTACACTAAAAGCTTCCTTAAACTCTAAATAAATATGCTCAATATTATAGAAGAAGAATTCTTTGATTCTGGTGTGATTTTCAATTCTAAACTAAGCATCCTATTTATAGGAGAATGGCAGGATACTATTTAGAAAATAAAATCACGGACTGCACAGTGGGAAAATCACGGACGTCAAATTCTGTAGAAAATTTTCAATTTTACTATGTTGCACTATGCAGAACTATGCACACGATGCAGCATTATGCAACACTATGCGGTACTATGCAATCAAATAAAATATAATATGTTCCATTATACATAAAAAAATAAAACTTATATATATAATAAAAATCTTACCCGTGAACCCCCCCCCACCTATGATTCAATTTAATATATATATATATATATATATATATATATATATATATATATATATATATATATATAACCAAACTGAGAGACATTTATAATAACATTCATCATTAATAAAATTTACAAAAAATACTTCATAAAAATCTTCTCTATTTATCTCAATTCACTTGGCTTAACAAGACACATTTATAATAACATTCATCATTAATATTATAACTCACAATATTAACAACCAGATCATTTCAAGGAAAGAGGGGGCTTTTCGATAAGAATTTCTCCTTCTTTGCGCGCAATTAGGTGACCAAACCACTTTGCTCGATAGAACTTTCTAGACATTGTCAATAATACAAATAATAATATGAATAAATTTATCATCTCAATTATTGATTTAATAATATAAAATATTGTGACAATAATTGAATCAATAACGTGAGATACTATGCAGCCATTATTGTGGCAATAATTGAAATAAACTGAGTGACTTCTCACGTAAGCATCAATAATCAAAGATACTGTACAATACTGTGTGCTACTATGCAACCACACGTATTATTGTACTTTTATCACCGGGTATTTCAACAGTTAACGGTAAAACCTTTGCCTTTATTTTTATAAAAATTTATTACTGTCGTTTTCTAACTTCGACAGTAATTTCGTTGTGGGATCCACCAATGATTGTGTCGTCGTACGAATATTCCTTGATAAAATGAATATTTCCCGACCAAACAAATATTTTATAACTTGCTTACTTTACAAAACTTGTAAATATTACCCACAACTATAACATTATATCAAATTCACACCTTATTACTCAAAAAGATATTTTGAGAAAATTAAATCCTTATTCATAAAATTTGGGGTCTTACAAGTAATATATTTATTTTTTGTTATTTTTAATTTAATATTCAGTTTATTAAGTTTTAAATTTAATATTTAATTTTTATTTTTAATATTTCAAATTTATACATAGTTATTTAGAGCGAAAAAATGAATGAAACTTAAAAACCTAAACTTGGTGTTTAAAGAATTCTATATGCCATAAAATTGTTGTATATTAATAAGTTATCATCATGGTTTTTTTGTTTTTAGTGGTAACTTAAATTTTAATATTGATTATCTTCTATCTATAGTAGCAGTATTGGTTTCGATTCGTCAAATGTAGAATATTTGGTCGAGAGTCCAATACAATAGGTAGTAGACGTGTTCATTTTTTCTCTTGAGCGCTAAAATAAAATTAGTAATTAAAGTTTAATCATTAATATATTTTATAATATATATTACACTTTTTAATATGAATTAAAATTTTCTCATAATAGTTTTTCTATATTTGTAATATGTAGTTATTTAAGAATAAAGTTGTTGTAAAATAATAAGTTACCATTATGACTTTAACTTTTAAAAATTAACTAAAATTTAATCACAATATATAATGTAAGACCCCAACTTTTATGAATAAAGATTAATTTTTCTAAATTTATTTTTGAATAATAAGGTGTTGATTTGATATAATGTTATAGTTGTGGGTAATATTTATAATTTTTACAAAGTAAGCAAGTTGCTATAAAATATTCATTTGGTCGGGGAATATTCGTTTTATCAGGTAATATTCATACGACGGCAAAATCATTGGTGGACCCTATTAAAGAAATTCATCATCGCAGTTGAGAAAAACCAAAATATCTTTTATAAAATAACTACGAAAGTTTTACCGTTAACTGTTGAAATACCCGATGATAAAAGTACAGTAATATGCGTGGTTGTATAGTAATACACGGTATTCCACAGTATCTTTGATTATTGATGCTTACGTGAGAAGTCACTCAGTTATACTCAATTATTGCCACAATAATTACTGCATAGTATCTCACGTTATTGATTCAATTATTGGCACAATATTTTATATTATTAAATCAATAATTGAGACGATAAAGTTATTCATATTATTATTTGCATTATTGACAATGTCTAAAAAGTTCTGTCGAGAAAAGGGGTTTGGTCACCTAATTGTGCACCAATAGGGAGAAATCCTTATCGGAAAGTTTTATCTTTCCTAGGAATGACCTGGTTGTTAATATTGCGAGTTATAATATTAATGATAAATAAATGTTGTTAAAAATGTATTTTGTGAAGCCAAGTGAGTTGAGATAAATAGAGGGGTTTTTATTGAAATGTTTGTTATGAATTTTGCTTATTACATGGACCCCCACTTACCCATTTTCCAAAATTATCGGTAGGAAGTTATCTCAGTTTTGTTTATATATATATATATAAGTTTTGTTTTTTATGAAAAATAAAATATATTATATTTTATTTGATTGCATAGTACTGCATAGTGTGACACAGTATTGTATAGTGCTGCATAGTAAAATCAAAAATTTTAAACGAATTTGTCCGCCGAATTTGTACGTGATTATGTTTACTGTGCGTCCGTGATTTTATTTTCTAAATAGTATCCTTCCATTCTCTTATAAATAGGATGCTTAGTTTAAAATTGAAAATCACACTAGAATAAGAAAATTCTTCTTCTATAATATTGAGCGTATTTCTTTAGAGTTTAAAGAAGCTTTGAGTGTAGAAAACAGTGCAAGTTTTCTTCAAGAATATCCCCGCTATGCCATTCAAAAGTATTCTCATTTTAAGGTAAGGGATATTATTTTTGTTCAATAATCGTATGAAATAATATTTTCTTCCATACTCTGTAGTATGTAAGTAATATTATTTCTTTTCGTATTCATATTTCTACACTCATGTTGATAATTTTTTCTTCTATACTCCGTGAAATTAGTAGAATATCCTTGAAATTTGCGCTCCATCTAGTATCTTTTTACGAAAATATTATTCTGAACATTCGTGATAATTTTTAATCTTTTCATGTCAGGGTACTATTCCTGAAGTACTATTCACGGGATTCTATTCACTCGAGTACTATTCACTCAGGGTATTATTCATGACAAAATTCGAATCTTATGTCTATTCCATAGAAAATTTAATTCTCTACAACGTTTTAGAAGAAAGGTTTTCCAAATTCCAAACAAAAAATGACCGAAATTCACATACGAACGATTTTTAATACCTCCATTCTGACAAAATATTGATAAAACACCCCCATTCTGACAAAATACTGATAAAACACCTCAGTATTAATTCTTTTATTTATATCCACATAAAATAAATATTTCATTATCGTATAAATCAATACTTAATTATTCACAAATAATATTACGAAATCACAATTATGACAACCAGGTCATTCCCAGGAAAGAAGGGGGCTTTCCGATAAGGATTTTTTCTTACTGGCGTGCAATTAGGTGACCAAACCCCTTTCCTAGAAATAACTTTCTTAGACATTGCCAATAATGCTATCTAATAATATTATTCAAATAATATGAATTATTGATCTGCTAATGGGAAATACTGTGCAGTGACGATTATTGAAACAACAATAATATAAAATGTCAACGTAGCAATTATTGAATCAATAAAATATTGAACAGTAATTACTGTAACAATTATTAAGTAGTGTCTTCTTATGTAAGAATCAATAATCTAAAAATATTATGCAATACCGGTAAAGCCACTCGCGGCAACCATGCGACATCGTATTTTAACCACCGTATTCCAACAAGGTTAATTGGTAATAACTACGCCGTTATTTATAAAAACTCATACTTGTCGCTTTCTTCATCCGACCGCTTATTCATTATGGGCTCCACAAATGGTCATGCCTTAAATTTAATATTTCTCGATAACAAGAATATTCCACGACCAAACGAATATTCCTCGACAACAATGAATATTTTATAACCACTTGCTTATTTAAAATATTTACGCATTTTACCCATAACTAACCACATTAATGAAATCAACCCCTTGCTATTTCAAAATAATAATTAGAGGAAATTCTATTTTATTTAAAAAAAAATTCGGGCTCTTACAACCTCCCCTCCTTCTAAAATTTTGTCCTCGAAATTGACGTACGTACCTGGTGTTTCAAAAAGGTGAGGGTACCTTGCTTTCATTTCTGATTCCAACTCCTAGGTCATTTCTTCAATAACATGGTTCCTCCATAAAACTTTGATTTGAGGTATAACCTTTGAGCGTAAAATATGATCCTTCTTATCCAAGATTTTAACAGGTACCTCTTCATACGTTAAATCTTCTACTATCTCGTCTGGTTCTAACTCAATAATGTGGTTCGGGTTTTTCACATATTTACGTAACATGGATATGTGAAACAGGTTATAAACACGAGACATACTTGGTGGTAAAGTGAGTCTATGGGCCACATTTCCTACTCGATCGAGGATTTCAAATGGACCAATAAATCGAGGGTTGAGATTTCATCTCTTTATCGATTCTTGCTTCTAGAATAACGCCTTCTTGGACCTTCTTCTTCACATTCATCAGCTCCGAGTCTGTAGCTTGAGTGACTTTAACTTTACCGATTAAAGTCGGTTCTAATCGTATATTTGCTATTTTCACGTAGGTTCTTAGAGTCTTTACCTCTATCTCCATCTTTTGTAAGTCATATAAAATGGGTCTTTGTGTTAACAACGTCGCACTCGTAACCGCATACGATCTTTTACTCAACGCGTCAGCTATTACGTTCGCTTTTCCACGATGGTATTGTCAGAACATGTGCTGAAATGAGTTTTCTCTTGAGTTCTTGGAAGCTCTTCTCACTTTCCTCGCTCCATCCGAATTTTGTATCTTTACGAGTTAGCTGAGTTAATGGAGTGGCAATTCGAAAAAAAAAAATCCTTTCACGAATATCCGATAATAACTAGCTAAGCCTAGAAAGCTACATATTTCGATTATTGACTTAGGTTTCTCTCAACTGTGACTCATATCCCAACCTTGGATTGCACGTCACAATGGCACCTATCATTTTATCACCGCACGAATATAGCATCTCCTACGAAGAGTGGCTTTGGTGCAGTTTGGGCTGATATGTCCCACTTTCCTGCATTTATAACATACGACCCGTGGTCGTTCTTGTGACGCCCCTAAAATAGGTCCAATCCACCCAACCTATTCTGAGTCGCCAAATACATGGTACAAAAAGAACTACAACTTCATTATTACAATTATCGTGCAAAATACGACAACACATATACTGTGAGTTTAAATACAAATATTGTCTTCTAGACAATATCCACACTCAAATAAGTCCTCATTACAATTATTAATACACTATTTTACAAAATAGTGAGGACTACTATAACAACTGCCTTGGAACATCACTCCACATCCCGACTACTCCCCGCTATATTCTCACTTCCTGAGAAAAAAATGGAACAAAAAAGAAAAGGGTGAGCTCAACTAGCCTAGTAAAGAATATTATGACTAAGATAATATACAACAAATTATCCTTCGTCTTCAACAGGGAAAAATCTGATAGAATACAATAGACAACAAGTTTTAGATCAACAACTGCAACGGAAACAACAATTCATTAGAAGAGTTAAGTAGAGAATGAAATCTACTATCATCTATGAATTTAAAAGTTCATCATCAATATTTTATCCATGTAACATCAATCAATATACATCATGAATTAAATATTCATCTTTGCACTACGGGCCAAAGATATTCATCAGTTGGTCATGTTCATCTCAACACTGCTCATCTTTGCACTACGCCAAAGATATTCATCAAGAAATCATTCGCCTTTTTACACTACAGTGCCAAAGATATTCAAAGAATATCATCATTTAGGACCGAGAATGATGAAAATATATTTTAATGAAAACGAATCCAAGGAGACAAAAGAACAAATATTAAGGATTCAGTATTTCAAATATCCATGTTCAAAAATACTCCATAATAAACTATTGTGGAGCATAATTCAAAATGAAGATCAAAACATAGATCCAATCAAAGATAGGAACCATAATGATAATCTTGGACACGTAAAAGAAAATTTAATTTTTTCGTGAATAGTGTCGTGATTCGTGAATAATGTCATATGCATACGTGAATAGTTTCGTATACGTGAATAGTAACTCCGACACTAAAAGGTAGAAATTCCATAAGAAAAATCATCATGCTTCGTGAATAGTACTTGTGAATAGTAACTCATGAATAGTAACTTGTGAATAGTAACTCGTGAATAATAACTCATGAATAGTAACCCCGACATGAAAAGATAAGAATTTCACAAGAAAAATCTTACCAATATTCCGGCATAATGATATTGAAAGAAATAATATTATTTTTTTAAAAATAACATCCATTACCTCAAAAGAATAGTACTTTTGGCTGGAATATCAGATATAACGTTGAAGGAAACTTGCACCGTATAGCAACACTCAAGATATCTAAATACTCACAAAAATACGCTCGATAATATAGAGAGAGAAAACTTCAGTTTCTGGTGTGATTTTCAATTCTAACCTAAGCACCCTATTTATAGGAAAATGCTTAGAACACCAAAGCAGAAAATTTAATAAAATAATATATTTATATAAAAAATTATATGCACCATTAGAAATCTGATTTTAACACATTTACCACACAAGTGGGGCCCACCAAAAATGAAAAACATGTTTTAAACAATTTTTGTAACAAAATCAATTCAGACTCAATAATCCTGAACTTCAATAGTTCATAATAAATAGCCTTTTTATCAGAAAAATTCAAATCTTATGTCCTTTTCATAGGAAATTTAATTCTCTACAACTTTGCAGAAGAAAGTTTTTCCAAATTCCAAACAGAAATTGACCGAAATCCACATACGGACGATTTTGCAGTTTATAATCAAATTTCAGTCAAAAATGGGGTCCATCAACACACAAACATGTGTTAAATATTTTTTGTAGCAAAAATACTCTTCCTCCTCATTTATTCATATATCACACATTCATTGTAAAATATCACTATTATTATATTATTATAATATAATAATATATTTTATCAGAAAAGATAAAATATTAATTTTCAACAATTATCACTTTAAAATTTTCTCCATCTATATCCACATAAAATGATTATTTTTTTTATCATATAAATCAATAATTAATTATTCACAAATAATATTACAGAATCACAATACTGACAACTAGGTTGTTCCCAGGAAAGAGGGGGCTTTCCAATAAGGATTTCTCCTTATGGCGCCAAATTAGGTGACCAAACCTCTCTGTATGTAATTTTCTAGACATTGCCAATAATGCTATCTAATAATATTATTAAAATAATATGAATTATTGATCCGATAATAAAAATACTCGTGTAGTGACAATTATTGAAACAACAATAATATAAAATATCAACGTAGCAATTATTGAATCAATAAAATAAAATATTGAATAAAGAATTATCGTAATAATTATTGAGTAAAGGCCTTCACGTAAGAATCAATAATTGGTGCAATACCGCAAATACCTGTTTGTGTTTTAACCACCGAGTATTCCAACAAGATAATTCAGAATAACTACTACGCCTGTTATTTATAAACAACTTATACTTGTCGCTTTTCTTCATCCAATCGCTTTTATTATGAGGCCCACAAAAGGTCATACGCTGTCGCATTTAATATTCCCAAAGCAGGAAGAATATTCCACGACCAAATGAATATTCCCCGACAACAATGAATATTTTATAACCACTTGCTTATTTAAAATATTTCATGATTTTACCCATAACTAACCACATTAATCAAATCAACCCTTACTATTTCAAAATAATAATTAGAGAAATTAAATCTTTATTTATAAAAATCTGGGGTCTTACAGTTCTCCTCCCCTAGAAATTGTTGATGATGGTGTTGACATCTTCACGTTGTCATTGTTGTACCTTCTCTTTTTAAAATCTCCCCCGACTCGGTTCTTTTACTATCATGGCCATGATTACCACCAGAGTGGTTACCACTTTTGTTCGGATATTTTCCTCCTCTCTGTTTGTCATCGCTCTGATGACTGCTGTCACCGGTACGACCCTAGTTGTGGTCCCTCGGTTGAACATACTCATTATCTTGCTCTAATAATTGGGCCCTGTTGACAACATCTGAATATAGAGAAAATTTGTGAGAAATGAGATATTAAAGAATTTCGGGTTTTAGACCTCTCAGAAACATCCGCGTCATACGTTCCTCATTCTCTTCCAAATGAGGTCCAAACCTGGATAACTCCGCGAACTTAGCCTCATACTAGGACACAGTCATGTTGTTCTATTCCAGTCTAATAAACTCTACCTCCTTTATATGATGAATACTTTCAGGAAAGTACTTGTCATTGATTAGTTTTTAAAACGTTTCCAAAGACATATTGAGGGCGGCTGGCTGGGTACGCTTCACAGATTCCCACTAATAGTCTGCCTTACCACGGAACATAAAGATGGCGAATGGAACCTTCTATTCCTCCGTGCATCCCAAGACATCAAATATCTTGGTAATTTGCTTAACCCACATTTTCGCCTTATTCGGATCCGGCTTTCCCAAAACTCTGGTGATCCCAACTCTTTGAACTGCTTGGTTGTGACAAGTCGCGCGTTGCTATCATTTCCGCCCGTATTTTTTACACAAGTCTCCCTCGTCTGATTTTGCATGACCTGCAAAAAGCTTCTAAACATCCCATCATTCATCGTTTGTTTGGTAATGTTGTTTATAGGAGGAATATTGTCGTCCTGTTACACGTTCTCCTGGTTAGTGATTAAAGGTATCTCAACGGTCTCATTCAATCCATTGTTAACATTTCCAGCTGCCATTCTCAAATACTGCCACAAAATAAGGGTTAATTAAAGAAATTGACATACCACATAATACCCTTATATTCTGACCAACCAACAAATAAGCTTAAGTAGGACACACTAGCGAAGGATTTACTCGTCTCTCTCCTCCTAGTTCTATTCCCCGATCTCCGCCAGAGACCATATCTCTAAGCTCTGATATCAACTATGAAGCCCCCAAAATAGGTATACATCACCTATCTTAGGTCTCCAAATACATGGTACAGAAACAACTACAACTTCATTAATATAATTGTCGTACAAAATACGACAACACATATACTGTGAGTTTAAATACAAATATTTCCTTCTAGACAATATCCACACTCAAATAAGTCCTCATTACAATTATTGATACACTATTTTACAAAATAGTGAGGACTGCTAAAAACAATCGACTTGAAACATCCTGCACACCCCGACTAGTTCCCGCTATATTCTCGCCTCCTGAGAAGAAAAATGGAACAAAAAAGAAAAGGGTGGGCTCAACTAGCCCAGTAAAGAATATTATGACTAAGATAATGTAAAACAAATTATCGTTAGCCTTCAATAAATCAGATAAAATATAATGGACAACCAGTTTTAAATCAATATTCGCAGCGGGAATAACAATTCATTAGAAGAGTTAAAGTAGAGAATTAAATCTACTATCATTTATGAACTTAAAAGTCCATCATCAATATTTTATCCCTGTAACATCAATTAATATATATATCTTGAATTAAATAACTCATTTCCTTGACAGAACTTTCTAGACATTGTCAATAATGTTTACTAGCCTAATAATATTATATCAAATAATATGTATTATTGTATCGTGACAATTATTTATATAATAATATGAAATACTGTGCATTTGATACTGTGGCAATTATTGAATTCAATAATATGAAATACTATGCACGGTTATTCTTCAGAATAATTATTGAATTAATAATATGAAGTATCGCAAAAACTGCAGGATACCTTGTGAAATGACACGTACATTTAGAGAATACCGCGTGCTATTGTACTTTTATCACTGGGTATTTAAATAGTTAAAAGTGATAGTATTGTTGACAATTTTTTTTATTAAAAAGTTATTTATGTCGTCTTATGTATCCGATAATATTTCGTTGTGGGGACCACCAACGAGTGGTTATTTCAACATCGTCGTACTTTACCAAATATTTTCCGACTGAAGGAATATTCCCTAACAGAACGAATATTCCTCGACATACTTTTTATAATTTCACGTATCACCCTTAACTTATAATTTAATCAATTTAACACCTTATTGTTAAGAATAATAATTACAAGAGAATTAAATGTTAAGAATAATAATTACAAGAAAATTAAATTCTCTTTATTAAAAATTTAGGGTCTTGCATATCCATTTTCCTAATTGGACTAGGAGTATAGTATACTTGTACTGTTTGAGTTGGCATCACAAATGGTGTGTTGATGTACGTGGACCTATAGAGGTCAATTGACGATTCCATGTCAATCGACATGTATTTCTTGTTCTGAATTAAACTAACGAAATATGAACAAGTTAATCTGACCCCCATAAATGCCCTTGTACAACAACTCTATGATTTCCTCCAACTCCCCATAAAATGTACGACCAAGCTCATTGTAATAATCTCCTTGAATACACACTCTAGTGTTAGTTGTTCCTTTACTGCGGGCATGTCTTTGTATGAAATTCCACTACAAGAAAAAGGCCTAATAGCGACCAAGACTATCAGGGACCGCATGTTCGGTCGTGGATAATACTAATAGCGACCGACATTAACGACCGTAATTTAATCTAGTCGCTATTTAATATCAGCTACCGTAGGCGGTCGCTGATCGGTCGCTGACATGAATTTTCCTCCCAAAAATTGGTGCGAAAAGTTGGCGCGTTTGTTTTTTGCGACTGCATAGTAGTCGCTGAATCGTCCACGTTATTAAAAATCAACATCGCGACGCGTCGGTCAGGCTAAGACGTCATTGATTGTCTAAAACTTAATCGCACTCGGCATTCGCTCTTTCAAAGCACGATTTAGAGAAGAAAACGAGGAGAATGTAATAGGAGAAGAAGGAGATGGGGGAGAAGAGAAGAGGGAGGGAGAATGCCGCCGCTCACCGCCGGTCGCTGCCACTGTCCACTGCCATCTCTGCCGCCACAGGTAACTCTAATTCTCTTTATTTCTGAATTGGATATAGATTGGGTGTTATTCTATTGATGAAACTTTTTCCCCACTGCATTTTTCTTCTAGTTTGGGTATTCTACCTTATTGGTAGTATGTAATTTATTTCATATACATGCCACATTGACATAATTGTTAACTCATGCCATTATGCCCCCATTACAAAAGCTGCTGCGAAAATTGGGGCAAAAATTATGGCATATTTCATATTTTAGACTACTGTCATGTTCTTATTGTTCCGTGTGTATATAATATATATGCATGTTAATGTATATTAATACATGTACTACCTCTGTCCTCCGGTAAAAAGATTTCCCCTTTTTTTGCGATAGAAATTACAAAGAAAGTAGGAGTCTTTTTTTTTCTTTCCTTTTTTCTCTTTCCTGGATTCATTTTGTTATTGTTTTTCTTTAAAGAAGTGATATACAAGTGAAAACATCAATGCAAATTAGAATTTTGATCTAGTAATCCAGCGTTTGGTGAAAGAGAGTTAGTCTAAACACACACACACACTATATGTATGTATGTATGTATGTATGTATGTAAAAAACATATGAGATTGAGCTTAGATAACTTCTCTAGAAGTGATTTTGATCTTTATTTAACGTGCCGACAAAATATGAAAACATGTATGTATGTATGTATTCATGTTAAAAACTTGCCGACGATGCTTTGAATAGAAAATTTACATTCCGAAATAAGAAGAGAAAATCTTTGTTACACGTAAAGAGACTTTTAGTGAGGTTGTAAACGAAAATATTGGTGCTTTAATTTTACCAGTAAACAAATACTAATGTCGTTTTATGATATGACAGTAAGATCGCTGAGTGATTATTTTAGTTATGTTTTAATCCCATTTATTTATTTATTTATTTTCTTTTAAGATGAGCGATATTCATGACAATAATAAGCCTAAGCTTGCTGTTAACAAATTAAAAAATTATTATGGTGTATGTACTCGAAACCATAATAATTTGGATAATATTAATGTGGTAGGATTGATTTGTTATGCTTGGTTGTTAATCTTGGCACAGACAGTAGTCTGAAATATTTGCAGAAATTATGGCTCGTGCCGAAGAGAAGCAAGAACCATACTTGGTATTTGAGAAATGATTTTTTTGATACTTTTCTTAAGTGTATGAGTGTGGTTTGATTCTTAGGCGTATGAGTGTCGTGCATGAGAAAATTAAAAGAAAAAACACATTGAAGAATTGAGTTATAATATAACAAAGCAAAGATAAGTATTCCCTCTGTCTTGTACTTGAGGGCAAATATAACAACCAAAACCATGTTCATGTATTTGAGTACCATGTCAAGTCTACACTATAGAATTGTAGAGGACTACCAAGAAATTCAATTATAATGCATGCCCCCAATAGTACACTTATGAACAAATACACTTAAGACATGCTAATTAATTCTGCCATTTTGTACAAATGGTGGATTGATCCATTTATATTGGGAATTTGTATATTTCTCTTGGTTTGTGTCTTGGGTGCCTAGAAATGACCATATATACATGTCGTCGTGTATGTGGCTAGTCCATATTATAGGGGAGACTCTGGTGAATTTTTTTTATTGGTCAGGTAGTTGCGAACATTTATAATATTAACGAGCTCAAGTCATATGCTTACTAGCTAGTATGCTTAAGTTATATGCTTATAAGTATGGCTTAAGTCATATGGTTACAAGTATGCTCAAGTCATATGGTTACAAGTATATATGCTCAAGTCATATGCTTACAAGTATGCTTAAATGTTAATCATATGCTTACAAGTATGCTCAAGTCATATGGTTACAAGTATACTCAAGTCATATGCTTACAATCATATTATACCTTAATAAGCTCATGTTATTTGTAGTAGGTACCGTTGAATCATGGACCTCTATTCAGACCGTAGTTGGATGGCACGACGAAAGTCAAGTGCCCAGATAGGTGTTACAGCTGAATTTAGAGCTGGTTGCCAAGTGTTTTTGGAGTATGCGTATAGTCACCCTGAATGTATGAATGGTCAGTCGCAGATACGATGTCCATGTTTGAAGTGTAAGAATATAAATTATATGGACAAAGACGTGGTAAACTATCATTTACTTGTTTCTGGGTTCATGAAAAATTACGAAGAATGCTGGTGGGCACATGGGTAGAGAAGAGATGGTGGCATCACAGAAGTACACAATTCGGGCAGTAGTACTCATCATATGAATGAAATGGTTCATGATATTGCAGGGCCAGATTTTGATTGGGAACAAGGCAGAGAGCAACCTATGAATTCTGATGCCAAAGACTTCTTTAAGTTGTTAGACGAGGGTAGAGAGCCATTGTGGCATGGTTGCACCAAACACACTACATTGTCTGCAGTGGCGACATTACTTAACATCAAGGCTGATCACAACATGAGCCATGAGTGTTTTGAGTCGCTTTTGAAGGCCATTAAGAGTATGTTGCCTGACGGTGAGAAATTACGTAGTAACTATTACTTTTGTAAGAAAATGGTGAAGAAGTTGGGTCTTGGATACCAAAAGATCGATGCATGTCCCAACGATTGCATGTTGTTTTATAAGGAAAATGAACAGATGACAAGGTGCACGTTTTGTAGTCATGATCGGTTTAGGCCTAATAAAGAGGGCGTGACTACAAAAAAATGAAGTATACTATTTAAGATTCTAAGGTATTTTCCAATAACACATCGGCTAAAATGATTGTACATGTCTTCAAGAACAGCTGAACATATGAGTTGGCATACGAAATCTCCAGCTAAAGATGGAGAACTAAATCATCCCGCAGATGGACAAGTTTGGAAAGATTTCAACTTAGCACATCCTGGGTTTGCATTGGAACCTAGAAATGTGAGGCTTGGATTGTCCACCGATGATTTCAATCCGTTTGGCCACTCAATTGTTCCGTACTCATGTTGGTCTGTGATTGTCACTCCGTACAACTTGCCTCCTTGGATGTGTATGAAACAACCATACTTGTTTCTTTCACTCGTGGTTCCTAGTCCTAAGAGTCCTGGAAAGAACTTAGATGTTTACTTGAGACCTCATATAGACGAGTTGAAGGTATTATGGGAGGATGGAGTACAAACTTGGGATGTTGCAACGAAAATAAATTTCAACCTTAGGGCAGCGATTATGTGGACTATAAGTGACTTCCCAGCTTATGGTATGTTAGCTGGATGGAGTACACACGGGAAGTTGGCTTGTCCGTATTGTATGGAGCATATAAAGTCTTTCAATCTATCAAAAGGTCGAAAGCCTTGTTGGTTTGACTGTCATCATCGGTTCTTGCAGTAGATCACCCGTTTCTAAGAAATAGAGAACACTTCAGGAAAGGGAAAGTAGACAATGATATGCTCAAGATCACGATTGTCGCCCTATCCATCGGTGGATGTGTACGTACCACCCATGATAGTTCTTTGATGCTATCCAGATAGCAGTAATAAGTTTTAATTAACAACTTGATCTTGTTTATCAATGCTTACAAAATTTATTTTTAACTATTTAATTGTTAACATGATGACAGGATACTTATAAGCGTTTATTGAATGAGCGCTATCCTGAAGGCACTCCACGTCCGCCTATTGATCAAGTGTTGTGGGAGAGGGCATCAGTTGTGAAGAAGAACTATATTAAAGGTCAAGGACAACGACGACGCCCATCTTTCAGTTGGCTCAGCATTTCTCGCTACCCAATCTTCATAAATATCGAGTCATCCAAATTGCTCATACTCCTACCGACCGTATGAGAGCTATATGTCGAGATAGAGATCTTCCGAAGATACTAGGCGGGCATTTGGGGGCTCTGAGTCTTGAGGAGTTAAATTTGAAGTAGTAGCGACAAAGAAGAACATCACAAAGCATGGGATGGCGATTTAGGTATAAAATCAATTTGTTGTATATATTGTCATAATATACCAATATTAATATAGTTAGTATATATTTGTAACTTGTTTTTATTATTTTGTTAATTACAAGGTGATCAAGGAGAAGCTAATCAAGACGCTGATGCTTGACGATCGATAGAGCTGTGTTTTATAGTTCTTTAAGAATTTTGTACTTTTATATTCATTCATGTTACTTAAACATTAGATTTGTTTATATTTATTCAATTCATATTGGTTTAAAGGTTTATATAGTTTATATACTAGTTTGGTGTATGTGTCGGTGGACGATTGATGTTTACATTTTTGTGAAAGATGTTTATATTGTTGTGTATGTGTGTTGTGATAAAGCAGGTACAAAACAGGTACAAGTTTTTGGGAATTCTGCTAAACAGCAAAAATTTACTTTTGTAGTTTTTTTAAATCAGCGACCACATGCGGTCACTGATATTCATTAGTGACTGCTAAACATCTGAGGATATCAGCGATCGCGTGCGGTCGCTGATTGTTATCGCTGACACGTGGGCCACATCAGCCTTTAGCCTTTAGCCTTGAGCCATCTTGACTCGTGATTAGCTTAATCTGAAATGACGATTTCGATTAGCTAATAAATGTCCTGATATATATCGATCGCTAATAGTGGTCGTTGGTGTGCACATCAGTGACCAGATTTTATGCGACGACTATCGGCGATCGCAATGTCATTTGATAGTATTCATGATCGAAAACGATCATCGATATATGCGATCACGATAGACCTTTTTTGTAATGTTCACAACCATTTATTTTGTAACCATGCAGCTGACTTGGTCACTATCTGGGCCCATAGCTAGGACTTGTACATTTTAAGGAAACATTCTCGCATTAAGAGCCTACAAAAATTCTATTAAATTAAATGAATTCATAAATTAATACTATATATGTCGTGCTTAATTAACTTAACTTACTTTGTCCTTTAGTAAAAGTGTAAAATTTTGATCACGACTAAGTTGAATATCTTTATAAATGATGCCGTTTTGATTTACTTTTAACTTGTCATCGTATGATCTATACAATTTTATAAGTAGATTACGATATAAAGTTGAATATGAATTTTACATGTATAACTCAAAAATTTGTTAATCACCTCGCAATTGAGAAGAATGTAAGTATTTCCAGCATGTAATTGTTGCTCAGAGAGGAATATGCGCTTCCCTTTTCTACAAGTGTGACTCGTTAGACCAAATATAGAAAGCCAGACATTTAGTTCAACATTGCCCCCATCATCATCTCTCGGGACTCAATTGGCCTTTGTAAAGACTTCTTCGGGAAAATAGTCTAACATAAACGTAGATATCTTGTCGAAAATTTATGCCTCATATATCGACCCCTTGACGGAAGCTCTATTCTTCACCTTCCTTTTAAGGTTTCCCATCACCTTCTCAAAAGGCTACATCCATCTATATTGAACTGGACCACCAACACGAGCTTTATGGGGTAGATGAATTTGCAAATGCTCCATGGAGTTAAAAAAAAACCAGGTGAAAATATTTTTTCAAGCTTACACATGATTTCAATGATGTTCTTCTCAAGTATAAACACGACATTCTCATTTAATGTTTTTAAACATATGTCTCTGAAGAAACGACTAAAATCAGTCAAAGCATCACATATTGGTTGTATCAATCAAGTCCCAAAATGTTATAAGCGTGAGTCTCTCCATGAACACATGACAGTTATGTCTCTTCATCCCTTGTAATTTCCCACTTGTAACACACCTTGCAATGTTTGACGCATATTCATCTGGTAGTTTCAGAGACTTAATCCATGTGCACACATCTTTAACCTATTTTTTGGACAATGTGTACCTTGCATGAGGTTTGACCATCTTACCATTAGGAGATTCATAAATTTTTAATTCATGAAGCTTACAAATATCTTTTATATCAAACTATGTCTTATCATTATCTTCCACCTTGCCCGTAACACTCATTACGGTGTTAAACACATTGTCGAACACATTCTACTCAATATGCAACACATCTAGATTATGACGAATCAAATTTGTAGAACAATATTGAAGTTCCCAAAAGATGCTTCTCTGAACCCAATTATGAGATTCGCCAAAACCATTGATTATGTTTGAGGCAACAATCTTACTGAATGGGATGACTAATAATCTCATCACACGATCACGCATCTCCATCCCCGATAATCACAGTTTAGGCATATCATTCTCTACTTTCCCTTTCCTGAAGTGTTCTCTATTTCTTCAAAACTGGTGATCTACCAGCAAGAAACAACGATGACAGTCAAACTAGCAAGGCTTTCAACCATTTGATAAATGTAAAGACTTTTTATGCTCCATAAAATATAGACAAGCTAACTTCACGTGTGTTATTTATCCAGATAACATACCATAAGCAGGGAAGTCATTTATAGTCCACATAACCGCTACCATAAGGTTAAAATTTGTTTTCATGAAAACATCCCAAGTATTTACTTCATCCTCCCATAATACATTCAACTCGTCTATAAGAGGTCACAAGTAAACATCTAGATTCTTTTTAGGACTTTTGGTACAAGTAATCATGAGTGAAAGAAAGAATTATGGCTATTTCATACACATTTAAGGAGGTAATTTATACGTAGTAACAATCATAGGCAAGTAGGAGTACGAAACATCTGAGTGGCAGAATGGGTTGAAACCATCAGTGGACAATCAAAGCCTCACATTTCTAGGTTCCAATGAAAACCCAGGATGTGCTAAGTTGAATTTCCAAACCTACCCATTTACGGGATAGTTAAATTCTCCTTCTTTAGCTTGAGATTTTGTATGTCAAGTCATATGTTCAGCTATTCTTGAAGATATGTACAATCTTTTTAGCCGATGTATAATTGAAAAATACCATAAAATCTTAAAAGGTATATTTGTCTTTTTGTAGTCACACCTTCTTTATTAGGCATGAACCGATCATGACTACAAAACGTGCACTTTGTCTTCTATTCATTTTCCTCATAAAACAATATGTAATCATTCAGACATGCATCGATCCTTTGGTATCCAAGACCCAACTTTTCACCATTTTCTTACAATAGTAGTAATTATCGGTTAATTTTTCACTGTCAGGAAACATACTATTAATGGCCTTCAAGAACGACTTAAAACATTCATGGCTCAAGTAGTGATCAGCCTTGATGTTAAGTAATGTCGTCACTGCAGAAAATGTAGTGTGCTTGTTGTAACCATGCCACAACGGTTCGCTACCCTCATTTAACAACTTAAAGAACGCTTTAGCATTAAAATGCATAGGTTACTCTCTGCCTTGTTGATAAATGGGTTTTATACCTACTATTTGGGTACTTTTGGACTTAGTATTATGCTATCTTTAATTAATTTTAGTGCATTTTATTTTCTTTTTATGTTATTTTGTAGAAAATACAAAGGATGGACGAATCAGGAATTTTTGATAAAGCGATGGCATTTTGGTAAATATGTTAAAGTTGAATATTGGGGCTTCCATTTAGCAGTCAGGGCTTCCAAGAGCAGAATGTTGACGGGATAGTTTTACAGCTGGGTCAATTTTTGGTTATTCTTAGTAGGGTTTAGATTCTTTAAAGGCTAGCTTTGAGAGGGGAACTTCATATATAAAAGGAAGAGACTTAGATTAATTAAGATACATAGAGAATAAAATTCAGAATGGAGAACAAGAGATTGAAAATTGGAGATTCAAATGAGCTCTCGAGGAGATCAAGACGCAGACTTGAAGACTGAAGAAAATTCTACTTAGTTCTTCTTTATTTCATCTTCTCTTTGTTTTACAATTCTAAGATGATGATTTATTTTGGATATCTAGTTTTTAATTCCAGCATGAACTAATTTTCCAATTAAGACTACAATTGAACCTTTTATGCTTATGAATTGATTATCTATATTAATCCAAATTCAAATTGACTTGTCTATCATATTTTATGCTTATTCTTTAATTATTTTGCCAACAATTACTGTGCTACGCTAGATGAATTCGGGAGATGAAATCTAGGGTTAGATCTGAATATGATAGCATGTATTCTTAATTATTTGCATGGGATGAATATATAGAGTTGTAAATTGAATAGGGATATCTCTTTTCACTGCATGTAATAATTGGGAATTGGTACTTAATGAATTTGATTATTTTGTTTTGCATAGGAATATAACAGAATTAATTGAATTGAATAATTTTATTTGATCATTTGGAAAATAACTTATAAATACTTTGAATTCTTGTGAACAACTCGAATGAATTTAATAATTGGATAAATTGGGTAGTTGATTTATATTGCATAATTGGGGATATTGTAGTCTTAAGCCTTTATTATCCAAATCAATTCTTTGAGTTAACATTAGCATTTATTACTTTAATTTAGTTTTTAATTGATAATCACAGAATTTAATTGTTTTAAATAAAATTTGATTGATATAAAGCTAGTAGTTGAGATTTGTTAAATATGGATTCTTGTGGGTTAGACACTCTCTCTTTATTACTTTATTACATGTTGATCGTGTATACTTACATGTAATTGTCATTAACGCAAATCGGACAACAAGTTTTTGGCTTCGTTATCGGGGATCTGTATTTAATATTTAATTCCATATTAGTTACAATCAATTTGGTCTTAATTTAAATGTTTTTATTTTATTTGTTTCTTACATCTTGCAGGTTTTTTCATCTGTGTATGCACACTAGATCAAATGGTAAGGATGAACTTTTATCATACGCAAACGATATTGAAAGGAAGTCCAAAAACTGAGGTTAACTAGTGAGGAAGTACATACGATAGAAGAAATGGAAGAAGAAGCTGAAAATTCAGTAAACATGGTTGTAGATGAGTAGAAATCATTGTGGGACTATGCCACACCATTGGTTACAGATATCCATTCTAGTATTCAGAGGTCTGCTATTAATGTAAATAGTTTTGAGATCAAACCGAGTACCATTCAGATGCTACAAAACTCAATACAGTTTGGGGATGATCCGAATTAACACATTATCAGTTTTCTGGAAATCTGCGATACATTTAAGTTCAATGGGGTTATCGATGAATCAGCCAGATTGAGACTTTTTCTGTTCATACTTCGCGATAAGGCGAAAAGTTTCTTGCTAAGTTCTTCCCACCTGTAAAAATGGAAAAATGAGGAATGACATTACTTCATTCAATCAGCTTGATTCAGAAACGCTATATGAAGCATGAGAAATGTGACGCCCCCAAAATAGGTATACACAATCCATTATGAGTTGCCAAATACATGGTACAAAATTTAAATACAAACTTAATTATACAACTGTCGTGTAAAATACGACAAAACATAGTTGAGAGTTTTAACACGAATATTGTCTTGTAGACAATATCCAAACTCAAATGGAGTCTTCATTACAATTATTATCAAACTATTTTATAAAATAGTGAGGACTACTACAGCTACCATCTTGGACCGTCACTCCATTCTCCGACTAGTCCCGACTATGTTCTCATTTCATGAAGAGAATAATGAAAGCAAATGGTGAGCTTAACTAGCCCAGTAAAGAATATTATGACTAAGATAATGCAGAATAAATTATAATTAGCCTTCAACAGTGTAAAACTGATAGAATAAAATAGACTACAAGTCTAACTGCAGCGGAACAAACAATTCATTAGAAGAGTCAAATAGAGCATAATATCTACTATCTTCTATGATTTAAAAGTTCATCATCAATATGTTATCACTTTAACATAGCTCAATAAATAATCTACATCATCGAATTATCCATGCACTACGGGTCAAGGATATTCGTTAGTATCACATCCATGAATTATCCATGCACTACGGGCCAAGGATATTCGTTATTTTCACCAGTGGTCATGAGCATGCCAACAACTGTCCATCAATGCACTACCGGCCAATGAGGACTTTTACCAAATCATTTGTAACATTACAGGTAATGATTATACCGATACATAGTCATAATCATACCGATCAATATGCACTACGGGCCAAAGATGACTTTCATCACAATATAAACATGAGGATGATGACAATTGTGATGCCCCCAAAATAGGTATACATCACCCATCTTGAGACGCCAAATACATGGTACAAAATTGAAATACAACTTAATTATACAACAGTCGTGTAAAATACGACAAAACATAATCTAAGAGTTTTAATAAGAATATTGTCATCTAGACAATATCCACACTCAATGGAGTCCTCATTACATTTATTGTCACACTATTAAATGTAATAGTGAGGACTACTAATGCTATCATCTGCACCAAATCACTCCATTCCCCGACTAGTCCCGCCACGTTCTCATTTCTTGAAGAGAATAATGAAAAGAAAGGGTGAGCTCAACTAGCCTTAAGAAGAAATATTATGACTAAGATAATGCGTAATAAATTATTATTAGCCTTCAACAATGTTAAACCGATAGAATATAATAGACAACAAGTTTAACTCAGCATCGGAACAAGCAATCCATTAGAAGAGTCAAGTAGAGCATAAAATCTCATCATCTTTCTATGATTTTAAAAGTTTTTCATCAACTTTATCACCGAGACTCAGCTTAATAAATAAAATCGAATCATCCCTGCATCACGGCCTAGGATATTCATGTAATCATCAATGGTCATGACTATACCGAATAATCCCTGGTCATAATCACATCAACAACTGTCCATCAATGAACTACAGGCCAATGAGGACTTTTACCACATCATTCGTCACATTACGGTCATAATATACCGAATAATCCCTGGTCATAATCATACCAAGTCCATCTATGCAGCCAAAGATCACTTTTATCACAATATAAGCATGAGGATGATGACAATGACATAAAAATTCAATAAAACAAGTTCAAGGATAAATTTTAAAGATTTATAATTTTAATTTATCCAGAAATCAATAACGTCTAAATTGTCAACATGACACTTCTTTGTGGAGTAAAATTCAAAAATGCTCAGAAGAATATTTTCATGAAAAGATACTGGATAAAGCGCAAATATCAAGGATATTTCACTAATTTCATGGAGTATAGAAACCAACACTTTAACCAACTAAGTATAATAGAATATATGAAATCGCAAATAGATTTTTGCCCGCCATGCGGTAATCCATGTAGACAGATCATTTCCACAATTTAATAAGGAATGAATATGAAGGATCATTCACCATGCATGCAGTAATCTCATGTAGACAAAAGTTATTCCAACGAATAATAAAGAATGGAATAATGTAAGAATTCACCAAAGTGCATGAATCCGTCTGACGTGTTATTCCAATGTAATAATAAAGAATAGAACCAGTCATGCAATGTGTAATTATATGCAGACGGGATATTCCAACAGAATAATAATGAATGGAATAACAACAAAATTCACCAGGCATGCGATAGACCACACGGACAAGTTATTCCAACAGAAAAATAAAGAATGAAATAACAGAAGAATTTCACCTTGTATGCGGTACTTCGCATAGACAAGTTATTCCAACAAAATAATAAAGAATGGAATAACAACCCTTACGAGTATTGAAAGAAAATAACTCTCTTCATGAATACGAAAGAATAATACCCCTTACCTTAGAAGAAAACTGGATATTGGAATAGTGAGGTAGCAGACTTATCTTCTTCTTTCTCTCTATAATTTCTCTCTATAATAATTGCTCTATAGCTTTAGTGAATTGGTGAGAAATGAAGGAAGAATGAGATTCTATTTATAGGAAAATATAGTTTCGATAATTGAACGTTTTGGGGCTCGAAATATTACAGTATAACACCTTCCTCTTTTTCTTTATTTTTAATTTAATCCTCCAAGTATTATCAAACTTGCACCACCTCCCCTAATAGTAAATCATGTGAATTAATAGTTCTAGACATATGAAAATACGAATTACAGTATAGTACCTCCATCTATACCTCCATTTTTAACTTAGTCATGCAAGTATTATCAATCTTGCACCACCTCCCCTAATAGTACAAGAATGTGAATCAATAGTACACACATGTGAACAAATAGTTATAATCATGTGAATTAATAGCAATTAATTCCTCATTTATTCGATTAATTACCCGATTGATCAATATAACCTCTAGACATCAATTATTATCGAAATAAATGTCGATTTCCACTAACACTAATAATTCCAACCCAATGGAACTATCAATTTTATCATTAATCAACACGAACTTATTCATCATTAATATTATAACTCACAATATTTAACAACCAGGTCGTTCCCAGGAAAGAGGGGGCTTTCCGATAAGGATTTCTCCTTATTGGCGAGCAATTAGGTGACCAAACCTCTCCTTGATAGAACTTCTAGACATTGTCAATATTGCAATTTAATAATATGAATAACTTTGTCGTCTCAATTATTGATTTAATAATATATAATATTATGTAGATGATACTATGACAATAATCGAATTAATAATATGAGAGATATGATGCAACAATTACTGTAGCAATAATTGAGTATAACTGAGTGACTTCTCACGTAAGCATCAATAACCAATACCGTGTGCTACTATGCAACTACACGTATTATTGTACTTTTACTACTAGGTAGTTCAACAATTTTAACGGTAACACTTCCGCCGTTACTTTTATAAAAAAATAATTCTGTCGTTTTCTTACTACGACAATACTTCCATTGTGGGGTCCACCAATGATTGTACCATCGTACGGATATTTTCTGTTAAAACGAATATTTCCCGACCAATCGAATATTATATAACCACTTGCTTACTTTGCAAAATTTGTATATATTACCCACAACTATAACATTATATCAAATCCACACCATAATATTCAAAAATATATTTTGAGAAAAATTATTCTTTATTCATAAAAGTTGGGGTTTTACAACAATGATATAAAAATTCAATTAAGTAAGAGTAAGGATAAATTTTAAAATTTATAAATCAATTTATCCAGAGTTCAAGAATGTCCAAATTGTCAACATGATAACTGCTTTGTGGAATAAAATTCAAGAATAATATTGTATCAAAAATAATTTGGACTGAAAAGAAATCAATTTTTGTCATGAATAGTGCCTCGGGTGAATAGTACTCGAGTGAATAGTACTTCGTGAATGGTCCCCCGACATGAAAAGATTAAAATTTAACAAGAATGTTCAGAAAAATATTCTTGTGAAACGATACTAGATGAAGCGTAAATTTCAAGGATATTTTACTAATTTCAAGGAGTATAGAAGCCTTAATTTAACAAAATGAGTGTAGAGTTTAGAATCTGAAATGAAATAATATTACTTACATACTACAGAGTATAGAAAAAAATATTATTTCTTACGAATATTGAACAAAAATAATATCCCTTACCTTAAAAGGAAAGTATTTATGACTGGTAGGGCGGGGATATTCTTTAAGAAAACTTGCACTATTTTTTACACTTGAAGCTTCCTTAAATTCTAAAGAAATATGCTCAATATTATAGAAGAATAATTCTCGAATTCTGGTGTGATTTTTAATTCTAAACTAAGCATCATATTTACAGGAGAATTGTAGGATACTATTTAGAAAATCATGGACTGCACGGTGGAATCACGGGCGAACAAATTTACGGACGAACTTATAAATTTTTTTAATTTTACTATGCTGCACTATGCAGTACTATGCATAATAAAATATAATATACTCTATTTTACATAAAAAAAACAAAACTATATATATATATATAAAATAAAACTGAGATAACTTTCTACCGACAATTTGAAAAATGGGTAAGTGGGGGTCCATATAATAAGCCAAATTTATAACAAATACTTCATAAAAATCCCTTCTATTTATCTCAATTCACTTGGCTTCACAAAACACATTTTTAATAATATTTATTCATCATTAATATTGTAACTCGCAATATTAACAACCAGATCATTCCCAGGAAAGAGGGGGCTTTCCGATAAGGATTTCTCCTTATTGGCGCGCAATTAGGTGGCCAAACCCCTTTCCTTTACAGAACTTTCTAGACATCATCAATAATGCAAATAATAATATGAATAACTTTGTCATCTCAATTATTGATTTAATAATATAAAATATTTTTCCGTTATTTTTATAAAAAAGTTATTCCTGTCGTTTTCTAACTCGTACGAATATTCCCTGATAAAACGAATATTCCCCGACCAAAAGAATATTTTATGACAACTGCATACTTTGCAAAATTTATAAATATTACCCACAACTATAACATTATATCAAATCCACACCATAATATTCAAAATGATATTTAGAGAAAATTAATATTTATACATAAAAGTTGGGGTCACTACAAAATAAAGATCGTTCTTGAAGCGGACAATCACGTCGTAATAACTCTCTTGCTGTCGGCAATGAGGTCATTAATGAAGGCATTGTCCGTCACCCTCCCGTCGCCCAGTAGGTCGCCGCCTTGACTCCGTCATTTCGTGGTTGGGAAGTTGGTCATTACTGACGAGGTCATTGCCGACGACACGCCGTCATCAATGAGTCATTACCGACGGCCATAGCGACGGATATGTTGTCGCCACTAAGCATTATTGAATTTTAATTTAACTGTCATTATCGATGGACAGCCGTTGCCAATGAGTGTCTATTCCCATCACCAATGACCTTCAGGTCATTTCTAACGCCAATCACCAATGACCTGCTTAAAAAAATAATTAAAAATTACAAAATTCCCCTAGTCATTTACATATATATACTTGTACCTGTTAAAAATTAAAGAAAGACAAATAATGACAATGCACGCATATCAATAAGAATCATATATTTTACCATCAACAATCAATATAGTTAGATACAAAAATTTAGTCTGTACAACTCAAAAGGTATATAAATACATACATAAAAGTCAAAATATAAACATAAACTAACTCATGTTTCAAGATCGGAATGTCGATTGTCACCATCATCGCCATCTATCATACGATCATATTCAATCACATTGGTCCCATCATGGGTCCCACCTCTATAGTCTCATCAGCATCAGCTCGGTGGTCATCACCATCTCCGCCATGGGCATCACCTATGCCGTAGCCTCCACCCCCATGAGTCTCCTCAACAAGACCCTACAAAAGTAAAATATTAAAAACAAAGTTAAAAACTAAGCATATTTAAATTATTTTAGTTTGTGTTATACAAGTGTGGCAAAAATGTTGATAACTCGGCATCCGTATATCGGAATCGAGTCCCATAAGTTGAAACACATGCCTAATGCCTATGCGGTGCTACGTGTGTGTTTGCGTGTCGTTTGGATGACCGATGCGGATTTTGGTCTCTTTCTCGACATTTTGCCTAACTGTTGGTTCATCGGGCAAATGGGCTGATAACTCGGCATCCGTATATCAGAATCGAATCTCATAAGTTGCAACACGTGCCTAATTTCTATGTGGTGCTGCATGTGTGTTTGCGTGTCATTAGGACGACTGAGGCAGGTTTTGGTCTCTTTTTTGGCTTTTTGCCTAATTATTGGTTCATCGGGCAAACAGGCTGATAACTCGGCATCCGTATATCGGAATCGAGTCTCGTAAGTTGCAACACATTCCTAATGCCTATATGGTCCTACGTGTGTGTTTGCGTGTCGTTCGGATGACCGAGGCGGGTTTTGGTCTCTTTTTTGGCTTTTTGCCTAACTGTTGGTTCAACAGGCAAACGGGCTGATAACTCGTCATCCATATATCAAAATCGAGTAATGTAAGCTGTAACGTGTGCCTAATGCCTATGCGGTGCTATATGTGTGTTTGCGTGTCGTTCCAATGACCGAGGTGGGTTTTAGTCTCTTTTTCGGCTTTTTGCCTAACTATTGGTTCAACGGGCAAACGGGCTGATAACTCATCATCCGTATATTGGAATTGAGTCTCGTAAGTTGCAACGCATACCTAATGCCTATACGGTGCTATGTGTGTGTTTGCGTGTCGTTCGAACGACCGAGGCAGGTTTTGGTCTCATTTTTGGCTTTTTGCCTAACTGTTGGTTCAACGGGCAAACGGCCTAATAACCCATCATCCGTATATCAGAATCAAGTCTCGTAAGTTGCAACGCGTGCCTAATGCCTATGCGGTGCTACGTGTGTGTTTGCGTGTCGTTCGGACGATCGAGACGGGTTTTGGTCTCTTTTTCGGCTTTTTACCTAACTATTGGTTCAACGGGCAAACGGGCTGATAACTCGACATCCGTATATCAAAATCGAGTCCCGTATGTTGAAACGCATGCCTAATGCCTATGCGGTGCTATATGTGTGTTTGCGTGTCGTTCGCCTGACTGGGGCGGGTTTTGGTCTCTTTTTCGGCTTTTTGCCTAACTGTTGGTTCAATGGGCAAACGGGCTGATAACTCGTTTTCCGTATATCAGAATTGAGTCTTATAAGTTACAATGCTTGCCTAATGCCTATGCGGTGTTATGTGTGTGTTTGCGTGTCATTCGGACAACTGAGGCAGGTTTTGGTCTCTTTTTTGGCTTTTTGCCTAACTGTTGGTTCAACGGGCAAACGGGCTGATAACTCATCATCCGTTTATCAGAATAGAGTCCCATAAGTTTACAACGCATACCCAATGCCTATCTTGATGCTATATGTGTGTGTTTGCGTGTCGTTCGGACAACCGAGGCGGGTTTTGGTCTCTTTTTTGGCTTTTTGCCTAACTATTGGTTCAACGGGAGGATAACTCGCCATCCGTATATCGGAATCGAGTCTTGTAAGTTTTAACGTGTGCCTAATGCCTATGCGGTACTATGTGTGTGTTTGCGTGTCGTTCAGACGATCGAGGCGGGTTTTGGTCTCTTTTTCGACTTTTTGCCTAACTGTTGGTTCAACAGGAAAACGGGCTGATAACTCGTCATCCGTATATCAGAATTGAATCCCATAAGTTGTAACACGTGCCTAATGCCTATGCAGTGCTATGTGTGTGTTTGCGTGTCGTTCGGACGACCGAGGCGGGTTTTGGTCTCTTTTTTGGCTTTTTGCCTAACTGTTGGTTCAACGGGAAAACAGGTTAATAACTCGTCATCCGTATATCAGAATCGAGTATCGAAAGTTACAACATGTGCCTACTACCTATACGATACTATGTGTGTATTTTCATGTCGTTCGGACGATCGAGTCGGGTTTTGGTCTCTTTTTCGGCTTTTTACCTAACTGTTGGTTCAACGGGCAAACAAGCTGATAACTCGTCATCCGTATATCGGAATAAAGTCTCATAAGTTGCAATGCATGCCTAATTCCTATGTGGTGCTACGTGTGTGTTTACGTGTCGTTCGGACGACCGAGGCGGGTTCTGGTCTCTTTTTCGGCTTTTTGCCTAACTGTTGGTTCAACAGGCAAACAGGCTGATAACTCGGCATTCGTATATCAGAATCAAGTCCCGTAAGTTGTAACACGTGCATAATGCCTATGCGGTCCTATATCTGTGTCTGCGTGTCATTCGGACGACCGAGGCGGGTTTTGGTCTCTTTTTCGTTTCTTTACCTAACTGTTGGTTCAACGGGTAAACTGGCTGATAACCCGTCATCTGTATATCGAAATCGAGTCCCGTAATTTGCAACACGTGCCTAATGCCTATGAAGTGCTATGTGTGTATTTGCGTGTCATTCAGATGACCTAGGTGGGTTTTGGTCTCTTTTTTGGCTTTTTGCCTAATTGTTGGTTCAACGGGCAAACGGGCTGATAACTCGTTATCCGTATATCGGAATCGAGTCCCGTAAGTTGCAACGCTTACCTAATCCATGTACGATACTATGTGTGTGTTTGTGTGTCATTCAGACGAACGAGGCGGGTTTTGGTCTTTTTTTGGCTTTTTGCCTAACTGTTGGTTCAACAGGAAAACAGGCTGATAACTCGGCATCCATATATCAGAATCGAGTCCTGTAAGTTGAAATGTGTGCCAAATGCCTATGCGGTCCTATGTTTGTGTCTGCATGTCATTCAGACGACCGATGCGGGTTTTGGTCTCATTTTCGGTTCTTTACCTAATTGATGGTTCAACGGGAAAACTGGCTGATAACTCGTCATCTATATATCAAAATCGAGTCCCGTGAGTTGCAACGCGTGACTAATGCCTATGCAGTGCTATGTGTGTGTTTGCCTGTCATTTGAATGACCGAGGCGGGTTTTGGTATCTTTTTTGGCTTTTTGCCTAACTGTTGGTTTAACGGGCAAACGGGCTGATAACTCGTCATCCGTATATCGGAATTGAGTCTCATAAGTTGCAATGCGTGCCTAATGCTTATACAATGCTATGTGTGTATTTTTAAGTCGTTCGAACGACCGAGGCAGGTTTTGGTCTCTTTTTTGGCTTTTTGCCTAATTGTTGGTTCAACGGGGAAACGGGCTGCTAACTCGTCATCCGTATATCAGAATCGAGTCCCGTAAGTTGCGACGCGTGCCTAATGCCTATGCAGTGCTATGTGTGTGTTTACATTTCGTTCGGACGACCGAGGCAGGTGTTGGTCTCTTTTTTGGCTTTTTGCCTAACTGTTGGTTCAACGGGAAAATGGGTTGATAACTCATCATCCGTATATCAGAATTGAGTCTCGTAAGTTGCAACACATGCCTAATGCCTATGCAGTTCTATGTGTGTGTTAGCGTGTCGTTCGGACGACCGAGGCAGGTTTTGGTCTCTTTTTTGGCTTTTTGCCTAACTGTTGGTTCAATGGGCAAACGGGCTGATAACTCGTTATCGGTATATCAGAATGGAGTCTCGTAAGTTGCAATGCGTGCCTAATGCCTATGCTGTGCTATGTGTGTGTTTGCGTGTCATTCAGACGACCGAGCCGGGTTTTGGTCTGTTTTTCGACTTTTTGCCTAACTGTTGGTTCAACGGGAAAACGGGCTGATAACTCGTCATCCGTATATTAGAATTTAGTCTCGTAACTTTTAACGCCTAGCTAATACCTATGCGGTGTTATGTGTGTGTGTTTAAATGTGTCGCTCGAGAACCGAGGCGTTTTGTCTCTTTTTCGCTTTTTTCCTAAATCGCTTGGTTCAACAGTAAAGCGGCCGATAACTCATCATTCGTATATCGAAATCGAGTTTCGTAAGTTGCAACACGTGCCTAATGCCTATGCAGTGCTACATGTGTGTTTACGTGTCATTCGGACGACCGAGGAGGGTTTTGGTATCTTTTTTGGCTTTTTGCCTAACTATTGGTTTAACGGGCAAATGGACTGATAACTCGTCATCCGTATATCAGAATCGAGTCTCGTAAGTTGCAATGCGTGCCTAATGCCTATGCTATGCTATGTGTGTATTTTTATGTCGTTCGGATGACCGAGGCGGGTTTTGGTCTCTTTGTTGGCATTTTGCCTAATTGTTAGTTCAACGGGCAAACGGGCTGATAACTCGTCATCCGTATATCGGAATCGAGTCTCGTAAGTTGCAACGCATGCCTAATGCCTATGCGGTGCTACGTGTGTGTTTGCGTGTCGTTCGGACGACCGAGGCTGGTTTTGGTCTCTTTTTTGGCTTTTTGCCTAACTGTTGGTTCAACGGGCAAAGGGGCTGATAACTCGGCATCCTTATATTGGAATCGAGTCCCGTATGTTGCAACACGTGCCTAATGCCTATGCGGTGCTATGTGTGTGTTTGCATGACTTTTGGACGACCAAGGCGGGTTTTGGTCTCTTTTTTGGCTTTTTGCCTAATTATTGGTTCAACGGGGAAACAGGCATATAACTCATCATCCGTATATCAGAATCGAGTCCCGTAAGTTATAAAACGTGCCTAATGCCTATGCGGTGCTATGTGTGTGTTTGCGTGTCGTTCGAATGGTCTCTTTTTCGGCAAACGGGCTGATAACTCATCATCCATTTATTAGAATTGAGTCTCATAAGTTGCAACGCGTGCCTAATGCCTATGCGGTGCTATGTGTGTGTTTGCGTGTCATTCGGATGAACAAGGCGGGTTTTGGTCTCTTTTTTGGCTTTTTGCCTAACTATTGGTTCAACGGGCAAACGGGCTGATAACTCGCCATCCGTATATTAGAATCGAGTCTCATAAATTTCAACACGTGCCTAATGCCTATGCGGTGCTATATGTGTGTTTGCGTGTCGTTCAGACAATCGTGGTGGGTTTTGGTCTCTTTTTTGACTTTTTGCCTAACTGTTGATTCAACGGGAAAACGGGCTTATAACTCGTCATCCGTATATTGGAATCGAATCCCATAAGTTGCAACGCGTGCCTAATGCCTGTGCAGTGCTATGTGTGTCTTTGCGTGTCGTTCGGACGACCAAGGCGGGTTTTGGTCTCTTTTTCGGCTTTTTGCCTAACTGTTGGTTCAACGGGCAAACAGGCTGATAACTCGTCATCCGTATATCGGAATCGAGTATCGTAAGTTGCAACGCGTGCCTAATACCTATGCGATGCTATGTGTGCATTTGAATGTCGTTCGGATGACCGAGGCGGGTTTTGTGTCTTTTTTGGCTTTTTACCTAACTGTTGGTTTAACGGGCAAACGGGCTGATAACTCGTCATCCGTATATTGGAATTGAGTCTCATAAGTTGCAATACATGCCTAATGCCTATGCGGTGCTACGTGTGTGTTTGGGTGTCGTTCGGACGACCGAGGCGGTTTTGGTCGCTTTTTTGGCTTTTTGCCTAACTGTTGGTTCAACAGGCAAACAAGCTGATAACTCGGCATCGGTATATCAGAATTAAGTCCCGTAAGTTAAAATGCGTGCCTAATGCTTATGCGGTCCTATGTCTGTGTCTGCGTGTCATTCGGACGATCGAGGCGAGTTTTGGTCTCTTTTTTGGCTCTTTACCTAACTGTTGGTTCAACGGGCAAACTGGCTGATAACTCATCATCTCATATATCGAATTGAGTCCCTGTAAGTTACACGCTGCGAAAATGCCTATCTTGATGCTATGTGTGTGTTTGCGTGTCATTCGGACGACCGAGGTGGGTTTTGGTCTCTTTTTTGGTTTTTTGCCTAATTGTTGGTTCAACGGGCAAACGGGATGATAACTCGTCATCCGTATATCGAAATCGAGTCCCGTAAGTTGCAACGCATGCCTAATGCCTATGCGGTGCTATGTGTGTGTTTGCGTGTCGTTCGAACGACCGAGGCGGGTTTTGGTCTCTTTTTTAGCTTTTTGCCTAACTGTTGGTTCAACGGGGAAATGGGCTGATAACTTGGCATTCGTATATCGGAATCGAGTCCCGTATGTTGCAACGCATGCCTAATGCTTATACGGTGCTATGTGTGTGTTTGCGTGACGTTCGGACGACCGAGGCGGGTTTTGGTCTCTTTTTCGGCTTTTTGCCTAATTATTGGTTCAACGGGAAAACGGGCTAATAACTCATCATCTGTATATCAGAATTGAGTCTAGTAAGTTACAACGCGTGCCTAATGCCTATGCAGTGCTATGTGTGTGTTTGTGTGTCGTTCGGACGACCGAGGCAGGTTTTGGTCTCTTTTTTGGCTTTTTGCCTAACTGTTGGTTCAACGGACAAACGGGCTGATAACTCATCATCCGTTTATCGGAATAGAGTCCCATAAGTTGCAACGCGTGCCTAATGCCTATACGGTGCTATGTGTGTGTTTGCGTGTCGTTCGGATGACCGAGGCAGGTTTTGGTCTCTTTTTCGGCTTTTTGCCTAACTATTGGTTCAACGGGCAAACGGGCTGATAACTCGCCATCCATATATTGGAATCGAGTCTCGTAAGTTTTAACGCGTGCCTAATGCCTATGCGGTGCTATGTGTGTGTGTTTGCGTGTCGTTCAGACGATCATGGCGGGTTTTGGTCTCTTTTTCGACTTTTTGCCTAACTGTTGGTTCAACCGGAAAACGGGCTTATAACTCGTCATCCGTACATCGGAATCGAATCCCATAAGTTGTAATATGTGCCTAATGTCTATGCAGTGCTATGTGTATATTTGTGTGTCGTTCGGACGACCGAGGCGGGTATTGGTCTCTTTTTTGGCTTTTTGCCTAACTGTTGGTTCAACGGGCAAACAGGCTGATAACTCGTCATCCGTATATCGGAATCGAGTATCGTAAGTTGTAACGCGTGCCTAATACCTATGCGATGCTATGTGTGTATTTGCATGTCGTTCGGACGACCGAGGTGGGTTTTGGTCTCTTTTTCGGCTTTTTTCCTAACTGTTGGTTCAACTGGCAAACGGGCTGATTACTCGTCATCCGTATATCGGAATTGAGTCTCATAAGTTTCATTGCATGCCTAATGCCTATACGGTGCTACGAGTGTGTTTGCGTGTCGTTCGGACGACCGAGGCGGGTTTTGGTCTCTTTTTGCCTAACTATTGGTTCAACAGGCAAACAGGCTGATAACTTGGCATCCATATATCAGAATCGAGTCCCGTAAGTTGAAACACGTGCCTAATACCTATACGGTCCTATGTCTGTGTCTGCGTGTCATTTGGACGACCGAGGCGGGTTTTGGTCTCTTTTTTGGCTCTTTACCTAACTGTTGGTTCAACGGGCAAAATGGCTGATAGCTCGTCATTTGTATATTGGAATAGAGTCCCGTAAGTTGCAACGCGTGAATAATGCCTATGCAGTGCTATGTGTGTTTTTGCGTGTCATTCGGACGATCGAGGTGGGTTTTGGTCTCTTTTTTGGCTTTTTGCCTAATTGTTGGTTCAACGGGCAAACGGGCTAATAACTCATCATCCGTATATCGGAATCGAGTCCTGTAAGTTGCAACATTTGCCTAATGCCTATACGGTGTTATGTGTGTGTTTGTGCATCGTTCGGATGAATGAGGCGGGTTTTGGCCTCTTTTTCGGCTTTTTGCCTTACTGTTGGTTCAACGGGCAAACGGGCTAATAACTCATCATCCGTATATCAGAATTGAGTCTCATAAGTTGCAATGCGTGCCTAATGCCTATGTGATTCTATGTGTGTGTTAGCGTGTTGTTCAGAAGACCGAGGCAGGTTTTGGTCTCTTTTTTGGCTTTTTGCCTTATTATTGGTTCAACGGGAAAACGGGCTGATAACTCGTCATCCGTATATCGGAATAGAGTCCCGTAAGTTGCAATGCGTGCCTAATGCCTATGCGATGCTATGTGTATGTTTGCGTGTCGTTCGGACGACCGAGGCAGATTTTGGTCTGTTTTCGACTTTTTGCCTAACTGTTGGTTCAACGGGCAAACGGGCTGATAACTCGTCATCCGTATATCAGAATTGAGTCTCGTAAGTTTTAATACGTGGCTAATGCCTATGCTGTGCTATGTGTGTGTTTGCGTGTCGTTCGGACGACCGAGGCGAGTTTTTGTCTCTTTTTCGGCTTTTTGCCTAACTGTTGGTTCAACGGGCAAACGGGCTGATAACTCGTCATCTGTATATCAGAATCGAGTCCCATAAGTTGCAACACGTGCGTAATGCCTATGCGGTGCTATGTGTGTGTTTACATGTCGTTCGAACGACCGAGGCGGGTTTTGGTCTCTTTTTTGGCTTTTTGCCTAACTGTTGGTTCAACGGGCAAACGGGCTGATAACTCGTCATCCGTTTATCGGAATCGAGTCTCATAAGTTGCAATGCATGCCTAATGCCTATGTGATGCTATGTGTGTATTTTCATGTCGTTCGGACGACCGAGGCGGGTTTTGGTCTCTTTTTCGACTTTTTGCCTAACTGTTGGTTCAACGGGCAAACGAGCTGATAACTCGTCATCCGTATATCGAAATCGAGTCTCGTAAATTGAAACGTATGCCTAATGCCTATGCGGTGCTACGTGTGTGTTTGCGTGTCATTCGGACGACCGAGGCGGGTTTTGGTCTCTTTTTCGGCTTTTTGCCTAACTGTTGGTTCAATGGGCAAACGGACTGATAACTCGGCATCCGTATATTGGAATCGAGTCCCGTATATTGCATTGTGTGCCTAATGCCTATGCGGAGTTATGTGTGTGTTTGCGTGACGTTCGAACGACCAAGGCGGGTTTTGGTCTCTTTTTTGGCTTTTTGCCTAATTATTGGTTCAACGGGGAAATGGGCTGATAACTCGTCATCCGTATATTAGAATCGAGTCCCGTAAGTTGAAACGCATGCCTAATGCCTATGCGGTGCTATGTGTGTGTTTGATACACAACTTTATATAAGTAATATAATTACAAAGTTCATAAATTACATAAAGAAATACATGTATAATTGGTTTTACCTGTCAAATATGTGGTGGGAAGATGTTGGCCAAGACAACCGAACATACACGTATGGCCTCCTCCCGTAATACACTCATGAGGTCGTCAGCGACAGCTGTAGGATCTATAGAGCCGTGGACAACCTCTTGAGCCAGCTGGTAGATCCGCTCACGTGATGGTGCGCCTGACTGCACAACACTGCTCGTCATGCACCCCTCTATAATCCGCCGAAAGAAATCGTCTGATAATGAAGGGTCGGAGCCCGATCCACTCGCACCACTACCTCCAGTGGGTGGGCGCCGCCGAGATCTCACAGCAGGGACTATGGTGTAGGTTGGGACATGGGGAATGCCCACAACTCTACCCTTCTTCGGTCACCCTGTAGCCTACAGCCAGTCCTCCATCTCCTCATCCACACACATAGAATCATCGACTGCAGTGTCACCTCTTTGGCTGCTCCGGGCCACAGCAAGGTCCTCGAATCGTCGCTAAAAAAACACATTAATATATGATACACAAAATATAAAACAAAAAATACAAAAGAATGTCTGAATTTTAAATACATACTAAATAAGAGAATTAAATAACTTGCATCTAGGACTGTATAAAAAACATTATCAAATACGTTCTTTTCAGTATGCATCGGATTTAAATAATGACGGATGCATAGTGTAGCCCAATAAGGAAGGTCAAAGAACATGGATCTGTGTGTCCAGTTGTGAACCTTGTCGTAACCATAAGCTCGCTCTAATCTGTGATTCTTCCCTGGAGGTGGAAATTTCAAGTGAGTAATCAAACTCAACACTGTTGTCCCAGAAAGACGTCCAGGTACTTGACGTTTATCTATTTTTCGATTGAATTGTCTACTCATCCGTCGATAACGATGTTCAATCGGCAAAAACTATCTGGATGTTGCAAAGAAACTCATTTTCCCCCCATGTTTGAGCCGCATAGCTTTAACTGACCCCATGCACACGAGACATAACAAGGCCTCGTGAGTTGACCATCCACTAATCATTCCTAACGTCAGGAAGTCATTTATGGTCCACAGTAAAGCTGCCCTCATGTCAAAGTTCTGTTTAAGAGATACATTGTGACGCCCCCAAAATAGGTATACCTCATCCATCTTGAGTCGCCAAATACATGGTACAGAATACAAATACAAACTTAATTATACAACCGTCGTGTAATATACGACAATACAAAAACTGAGAGTTTTAATAGGAATATTGTCATCTAGACAATATCCACACTCAAAGGAGTCCTTATTACATTTATTGTCACACTATTTAACAGAATAGTGAGGACTACTAATGCTATCATCTGGACCGTCACTCCTTTCCCCGACTCGTCCCAGCTATATTCTCATTTTCTGAAAAGAACAATGAAAGAAAGGGTGAGCTCAACTAGCCCAATAAGAAATATTATGACTAAGATAATGCAGAATAAATTATCAATAGTCTTCAACAATGTTAAACTGATAAAATACAATAGACATCAAGTTTAACTGCAGCGGAACAAGCAATCCATTAGAAGAGTCAAGTAGAGAATAAAATCTATTATCTTCTATGGTATATAAAATGTTTTCATCAATTTTAATCGCTGAGACTTAGCTTAATAAATAAAACACATTATCTAATCATCCATGTACTACGAGCCAAGGATATTCATTAAATCATCAATGGTCATGACTATACCGAACAATCCCTGGTCATAATCATACCAAAAACTGTCCATCAATGCATTATAGGCCACTGAGGACTTTTACCATATCATTTATAACATTACATGTCATGATTATACCGAATGATCCCTGGTCATAATCGTACTAAGTCCATCTATGAACGTAAGCCAAAGATAACTTTCATTATAATATAAGCATGAGGATGATGACAATGACATAATAATTCAATAAAACAAGTTCAAGAATTAATTTATCCGAACTCAATAACGTCCCAAATTGTCAACATGATAATCGCTTTGTGGAGTAAAATTCAAGAATGCTCGTAAGAATATTTCCATGAAAAGATCTTTGGATGAAGCGCAAATATCCGAGGATATTCTACTAATTTCATAGAGTATAGAAGCCAAAACTTTAACCAACCGAGTATAACAGAATATATGAAACTACAAATGGATTTTCACCCGCCATGCGGTAATCCACGATATCTGACATCGATTCCATAATTTAATAAGGAATGAATATAAAGGATCATTCACCATGCATGTGGTAATCCACACGATGGAGTTATTCCAAATGAATAATAAAGAATGGAATAATGTAAGGATTCACCATGCATGCAATAGATTCTGCACGAATGAGTTATTCCCAATAGAATAATAAATAATGGAACCAGGTCATGCGTAAATGCACAGACAGGATATTTCGACAGAATAATAAATAATGGAACCAGGTCCGGCATAAACGTACAAACAGGATATTCCGACATAATAATAAATAATGGAACTAGGTCCGGCGTAAACGCACAGATAGGATATTCCGATAGAATAATAAAGAACGAAATAATAGAAGAATTTCACCATGTATGCGGTACTTCGCATAAACAGGTTATTCCAACATAATAATAAAGAATGGAATAACATAAGAATTTCACTATGTATGTGGTACTTTGCATAAACAGATTATTCCAACATAATAATGAAGAATGGAATAATTACGAGTATTGAAAGAAAATAATTCTCTTCATGAATACGAAAGAATAATACCCCTTACCTTAGAAGAAACTGGATATTGGAAAAGTGAGGTAGCAGACTTCTCTTCTTCTTTTTCTCTACAATTTCTCTCTCTAGAGTTTCAGTGAATTCGTAAGAAATAATGAAGGAATGAGCTTCTATTTATAGAAGAATTGAAAGTGGCTCTTGGTCTCAACGAAGGGTCAAAATGACTCTTGGTAATATTGAAGAGACAACTACTATTTGCGAAGGGGTAATTAACCCTTGGAACACCGAAGAGACAAGTAACTCTTGAAAAACTGAAGGGACAAATAACTCTTGGAAAACTGAAGGGACAAATAACTCTTGAAAAACTGAAAGGACAAGTTACTATTAAAACTTTAAACCAACGATCCATATTGATTTACTATTATAATTTCAACCAACAGTCTGAAAAATTAGCACATCTCCTCATGAAATAATATTGTACCAGAAAATGATTTGGACCGAAAAGAAATATATTTTTTGGGTGAATAGTACCCCGTGAATAGTATTTTGGGAATAATAACCCCGTGAATAGTACCCCAACACGAAAAGTGTCCCAAATACCCAAGTGAATAATACTAGAGTGAATAGTAATCAGGTAAATAGTAACCCATGAATAGTAACTCGTGAATAGTATTCTAAGACAAAAAGTGCCCTTAATACCCGATTGAATAATATAACCTCCAAACATCAATTATTATCGAAATATATGTCGATTTCCATTAACACAAATAATTTCAACACAATGGAACTATCAAATTCATCTATAATCAACACGAACTTATTCATCATTAATATTATAACTCATAATATTTAACAACCAGGTCGTTTCCAGGAAAGAGGGGGCTTTCCAATAAGGATTTCTCCATATTGGCGCGCAATTAGGTGACCAAACCTCTCCTTGACAGAACTTCTAGACATTATAAATATTATAATTTAATAATATGAACAAATTTGTCGTCTCAATTATTGATTTAATAATATATCATATTATACAGATGATACTGTGACAATAATTGAATCAATAATATGAGAGATATGATGTATTAATTACTATAGCAATAATTGAGTATAACTGAGTGACTTCTTACGTAAGCATCAATAACCAATATCGTGTGCTACTATGCAACCACGCCATTCATCGTACTTTTACTACCGGGTAGTTCAACAGCTTTAATGGTAACACTTAGCCATTATTTTTATAAAAAGATAATTCTGTCATTTTCTTACTACGACAATACTTCCGTTATGGGGTCCACCAATGATTGTGCCATCGTACGAATATTCCCTGTTAAAATGAATATTTCCCGACCAATCGAATATTATATAACCACTTGCATATTTTGCAAAATTTATAAATATCACCCACAACTATAACATTATATCAAATCCACACCATGATATTAAAACAATATTTCGAGAAATTTAAATCTTTATTCATAAAATCTGGGGTTTCACATACATCATAAGATCAAGACAAGAAAGATACGTCGTAATAAGATCAGGTTACATAATTGGTCTGTGAAGGAACATCAAGAAAGAGGATCGAGACTTGATCGCTCAAAGCTATGTGAGTCGCCTATCTTCACAAATTGGAAATGCGCTCCGAAGGACATTGCTTTCTCCATTGAATCGGTCTAATGTGGAAATTTCAAGATGTGAAATTCATTCACAAATCTTGTGTTCTTACGTAGCGCGTCACGGTGTCTCGTGCAAGTGAAAGGAAAGCTCAAACTTGCTCCAAACCATGAGATCCAAGAGAGTGCCCTATCATCATCATTCCACTCCTTCTTGGTCTACTTGCCACAACTTTATCTACTGACGCCGATCGGACCAAGTGCGAGATTGGATCGAGAAAACAAGCAGGGGAAGGTCCGCCTTGAAGATAGATACTGACATAATCTCATAGTTAACGACTTTCTTAATTGCATTCGTGTCTTTGTGAAAGTTCGAGATTGATGGTGGTGGGGTCATGGATCTTTCTCCGATCTCTACTAAGGCTCTTGCACCATCTTTTGAGTGGTGGTTGGGTCGAAATAGGCCCCCGTACTCTAAGGGCGTCTCTTGTTGAAATTATGAGACGAGAAATTAATATTACTCTAAAGGGGGAGCTCAAGACCGATGAAATCTTTATATTTAGTGGCCATAAGGATTTCTCCGAGTGGTCACAACTTCGCTCGTGGGTCGACGGTGGTTGAACTACATCGTCGATGGTACTCTTGTCTCATGATGTCGCTGAGGTGAAGCTTGACGAGTTTCTTCAAAGCTCCTATCGTAGAGAGTTACACTCGGGCCATAACTAATAAAGACCAAGACCTAGGGGTATGTGGAAGTCAGATGACATTGTAGGTGAGAGGGTCTATCTTGGACGGTTCCTATCCTTCCAGAGAACCATCGATTATGTCCGTTTACTTGTTGGGTGGGATTGCAGGTCTAACTCTAACTCCCTTAATTGTCCGGAAGGTTATTGAAGGCTTTAAATTTGACCGCATCAGTAAGTCAACTCGGGGAATCAAATTTGTCTTAGGTTATGAGCTACAATAGTGAGAAAGAAAAGGGCCCTTCCTTTAGAGAAAGGATCTGTTATCTTTGGTTGGGCTCAATAAACAAGCCTTATCCCAAAGGGATACTGAAAAAGAAATCCAAATCATCCGGTGAGTAAAAAACTTTCTAGTTTGTTAAATAAGGGTTACCCTTAACTCTCACCAAGATGCAATCCTTCGTGGAAGCCACCAAAGCCGAGTTCCATTGGGATCTCGAATAATCGAGGACATACTGCTCGCTAATTCCACACACTTACCCCTAAAATCTATCAAAAGATTAACAGGAGAAGTAGATGGAGAGGGCTAACGCCTTAAAGTAAAAATGAGTCTCTTTAACCAACAAGATGAATTTGCTTAAAGAAAATATAAGTAGAATTTCACTAACTTATCTCGCTTTCTCATCTCGCATTCTAATCATCCTCCCATGGAAAGATGGAATGCAACGTGGAAGTCCGGTTCTTGTTAAACCGACAGGGGAAAGGGAGTAGGGAAATAGGAATCAAGGAAGAGAAGAGAACTATTTAATAAAAGTTAAGCTCTTAACTTTGCATGACGGTCTTCAGCCTAGCATTCTTGTAGTTCAAGAGTGAATAAGGAAGTGCAAGGCAAATCATCATCCAGAATGGCTAGCTTCATCGAATCGATATCTGTATTGTATACATATAAGAGATGCTTTTGCTTTGTCTTTTCATTTGAAGCCGGATCTACAATGTATTGGTAAGGATCTCTCCCCCTTCCTCTTTGGAGGGTCGACAGCTGCTTGCTTGTCTAGCTCAAATTTCTTGAGCTTTCCTAGAGGCATCGCTTTATTATCAATTCCCACTTACTTCAGAAAAACTTCTTCCCCTTCAAATGCAATTCCAACTCGGCCCAGAGAATCAAAGGGAAGATGGTATGTCTTTCTATCCATCCCGATTGTTGGATTGAAATAGAAATCGAGACTTTATCGAGCAAGGTTCAAAACAAATTGTATAATCCGTCCTTCTATCAATCGAGAAAAACAAAGTCTTACTTTCTACATCTCTCAATTCAAGGCCTTCTAAAGCTTCACTATGGAAAGGGGTCAATTCCATCCATCCTTGGGCTAAAATGTCAAGTCAAAAGAGTTGGTAGGAATGGCGAGAGAGAGGAAATCGAAATCCTATGTCCGGTCTAGCATGCACAATGGCCCATGAACATTGGGAGAAGAAAGCCTTTTGTAGCGAGATCTCAAAAACGATGATGGTTGATGGGCTTTAGAGAAAATATCTTATCCGATTCCTCCCAAATTATTGAAAAAAATTAGGTCGCTCCAACCCACAAAGATTTTGTGAAGAACCGGACACTGGCTTGGGCCCATTCGGCCAATGGGATTTAGAATTCTAAATCACCTTACTCAACTTGGGTTTGGAAAGCAAAACCACACGCCGTCTCACAAGACTTCCTTTGCCTTGCTATCCAAGATCGGATTCCAACTAAAAGCCTCCTTTGTCATATAGACAAATCATACAAGAAAATATATGCCTTTTTTGTTAAAAACCAGAGGAGACTACTCTTCATGTGTTAAGAGATTGTGACCAAGCCAAAGACTTATTGAACCTAATGGGTATACCCGTCACTTTAAAACCAACCTTTCAAATGCCTCTTGTGGAATGGCTTCGATCAAACTGTCTTGCAAATTGCCTTGCCAACCAACCAGCCTCGAACTGGAAGATCCTTTTTCCGATGATGTAATACAACTTGGTTTGAACCTAACCGTAAAAATCTTTCTTTGAATTTTTTTAATCATTCTATGTATTCATGGAATAAGTGATGATCCAATGGTTCTTACTCTCGAGAATCTTTTATTTAGCTTAGGGTTTTTGATTGAATATTCTCGTGATTCTAGTATGAATCGAGGTTTTTAATGGATTCATAGGGTAGGGTCTTAACAAGAGAATTCCGATCGTAAAGAAAGAATAAAAAAAAAACATTACACAAAAACAAAATTCCAAAAAGAAATAGGGATTGAAAGGATTCAAGAGGCACAGAGAGAAAAACATTTATCCAAAAGATTTATTCATTACTACTACATAAAGCACTACATTACATAAACAACCACATATGCCTTTTACTAGAGCTTTCAAAGCATTATGCTAACTACATAAATTCTTTTCGAAATGTAAATAAGTCAAAGGATAGGCCTTAACAAGTAGAAAGAAGATAAAGTAACTACTTTTTAAAATTTCTTCTAGTCTTCCCGGTCATCGAGGGTGACAACCTCACACAATGAGTGCTTGTCGCTCCTCCTCCGCAGTCATTGCAGCCTCCTCTCTCCAAATCCCTTATGTTCTCTCCGGCAAATGCAATGCGTTCTTCTTCCTCTCTTTGGATCTCTTGCTCTAACATTTCTCAAAGAGGTTTAGCGCTTCTACTGGCGCTTTTGAATTTCATTTTTCAAATGCCCCATTTCTAAAAGAATTGCGTAGAAGCTTGTTTGTAGCACCATAGCCATACGTGCTAGTACTCAATTTCTTTGATTTGAATTTGATGAAGTGAAGACACTTATCGAGCCTCCATTTATAGAGTGGTAGAGGAATCTCGCCACGCGTCACTTATTGGATGGCGGTACAATTCTTACTAGTTCTCCACACTACTTTTCTGCTTTGCAAATTGAATCATGCCTATTTTGTGAAAAAACCTGGTCGGCTCGCTACTTTCATGAAGCAAACAAAATCCCCAAATCACAATCGCCAGTATGAACAAAACAAACTTTGTACAACCAAATTTTACGTAGAAAATCTTCCATATTCTATGCCAATAGACTCATGACATCCATGTAATTGAGTCGTCAAATGAGCCAAGAAAGCCCAAGCTTATACGCATTGGCCCATTGGGATGTGGTGCCCCAATAGGGCCCGAATGAAAGACCCAAGCCTACATGAACCATCAAAGAAAGTCCTACAAATGAAGACTTGTGCTGCTTCGATGAAACCTCGATGAAAGCCCACGAAGGGCCCAAAGCACAACAAGCCTACCCATCATCAAAGCAAGCCCATGCAAGAAGGACCTCATTGTCATGGAAGCCCTTTCCTTACTCCTCAATATAGTCTATGAGAACATTTGTTTTTCCTCGACCAACTCTCATGGCTTTAGGAGGGGCGGCCCCACCCTATCTCATGCTTTCTCTCTTCTCGTTTCTATTTTCTATTAGTTGGAGTCATGCTCGCTTTTCCCTCTCCCCAACCGGGCTGCTATGTCCTCGCCACGCTTAGTTCTACTGTATAGAGAATAGCTAATAGGCTAGAATAGCTAATAGGCTAGCTTCCTTTCTTTAGCGCGCCTTTCTTAAGGCGCTTCAGCTTGCTTGTCCGATTCCATGCTTATGATTCAATTCTTCTTGAAACCAAGTCATTAGAAAACACTGTCTGCTGGATTCGATTCCTACCCTATTCTCCATCCTTCCGACACTGAAAGCCATTTCTCTCCTGAGATAAACCACTCCCCTGGCCTCCCGGTCTCGACTATTCAAAGTTCTCATCCATTTCACCGATACGCAGCCGTACCATCAAGAGTGTAATACTTTGCGTGATGTCATCTATGATATGAATGATGAAAAGAGTATCAATTGGAACAAAGTTAAGGCATACCTTAAAGCCACCAATGTCACCGGTTACTGCGGGGATCTATACTAATCCAATGCCACAACATCAAGGGGACAAGTCACCACTGTGGACCTACACCCAGACAAACTAATCCAGACCTTCGCTTAACGCTAACACCATCCGAGCTTGCACCGCCGCCAAGAAGAGAGATGCCCGTCCCTCAAGTTCAGAATTCAAGGAGGTTCAGAATTCAAAAGTCCAAGTCACTTTCTTTGTCCCCAGAATCGAAGTTTTTGGGCGTACCAACGCCAAAAGGATTTACGATTTATACGTAGTGCTACTTTTTCCTTCCCGCCCAAATATGGCTCTTCAACTGAAGTCGGATGCGGAAAGCGCTCCACCGAGTTGGACCTCTTATTTAAAAAGATCTCAGTAATGGGTCCGCTCAGGATTACTCCACGAGTCCCATAGGCAATTGCCACTGGAATGGGACATACCGGATCTTATTCGCAATGTGATAGGAAACGAGGCTCTTGTAATGCCCGGTTCTCGTGAGATACCTACTATGATCTAATTTTACTGGGGTCAACGAGTTGGTTATTCAAGACCTTACCGCCTTTCTAGATTTAGTAAACTATGTATCCCGAATCACGAGTCTTATTTTCTTTCTTAGTCTTAATGAAAAAAGAAAAAGGTAGCCAACCAGAGGATAAAAGCGTGACGAGGATAGCTTTCCGTACAAACAAGCTTATGCCGTAAAATGTATGTACTCGGGCTGGAGACTATCCCAAGCAGATTTGATGGAAAAGGAGCCAGAGGAGACCCCTTCCAAACAAAAGTGTTAGGAGAATTCCCATTGCCCGCTACCTTAACTATTCTCGCCATGAGCAAGCGGCCCTTTCTTCAAGGCTTCAACGCCTGTAAGTCCCTACCTTTGATAAGGTAGACCTTAACCCAATTAGACCATATCAAATGGTCCTTGTCCAAGCAGATATGCTAAAGATGCTTGAGCATAGTCGCTTCTTCTTCCATTCCCTCGATTGGTCTATCGATAAAAGAAAGGAGGCTTTTTGCATGTTAGCGCCTCGTGCCCATTGATCAAAGTCCTAAGCTTGGGAAATCATCCCACTTCACTTGTCTTTCTCTTTCTTTGAAGCTAGAAAGATGCAAAGGCTTCACCGAGGGTTTGTCTCACAAGATCTCGCTGGGAACAAACTTTTGAAGATTTATCGCCATTTGAGCGAAAAGATTGAGCATTGATCAAGAGAGTGCATTAGCCTTGATAGGCTAAGTCGGGTTGTATCAATCCCAAGGTCGGCCTACGATATCACTTTTAGGTCTCCTTCTTTCCACGCCCCCGAGAAGTTATTCGTTGGTTATTCTTTAGTAATGCATTGGTGCCTCAATTCTTGCAATCAACTTTCATAGGTATACCTTTGACGATCTCTCAACAAGCAAATCTCAATGCTTCTACCGCTTCCCACCGCCACCCATTCGCTTTTATAGTCTCTAGAATCGCTTTCAAAGCGGATTTATTCTTCCTTTTTGCTTTCCATCGAGTGTAAAGTTCGGTAATCGCTCATATGCGGATTGATTTAGCTCGTGCCTCTCTTTCACAAACCGAGGAGTGAGTACACATCGATGAGCTTAAGTAAGCGCTTTTGACTACTACACTTTGTTGATGCAACGAACTCTTTCTATTCCACGAAAGCGTACACCTTTCGAGAGAGTCTTCCTTTCCTGGCTTGCTTCTTTTCGACCTACCTTGAGAAGGGAAATTCCTAGGAGATGATTAATGAATGTAGGTCGTCTCTAATTCACAGAGAGGTGTGTATGCTCCCCAAAGGCGAGAGCATTTGCTTCTTCGATCGACTCAACCATGTCTTTCTTCATCGACTACTTCATCAACAAAATCGCGGAATCAACTTACTTCATCAAGCAACTACTCGCTTTGGATCTCGCAACTTTAAGATATTCATATAGGCATAGGTAAAGGTATGGTCAAAGGCAATCGCAGTGGTTGTTTCACCCCGTAGTAGATTCACCATAGCAGAGACACAAAGGCGGAGCAAACAACCAAGTAAAAGCAAAGAGAGAGTCGCTATACTCTAAAAGAATGCCTCTAACGAAAGAATGAGGAGAGTGCTTCCAAAACGAGAGAAAGACTTGAGAAAGCCCTTCCACATCGAGCAAAGGAGATAGCTAGCATACCCTAAACCCACATTATAGTCATATACTTTCTTTCTCGCCTTGCTTTCTTCCTAATCTGTAGATACTTTCTCTGGGATGAGGTGGGCGCCAATGCCTCACAAATTAGCACCGAGATTCTCATATCTTTTTCAATTGAAAGTCGACAGTAGGGCTTCCCCTATGCAATTAATGTAAAGGTCAATTCCGCTAAGGGGTTCTTGCTTGATCTAGCATCTTTAGATTATTTAGCTATTAGCTATACTCAAAGACCTTAGATTATTATATATGTTTATTTTATGCTCATCAATGGAAATTACCAAAAAGTAATATGCTTAAACGTCCATTTTGGTGAACATCGATTGAGAACCCGAACTCATTCCTTAAAAAAAAATTAACGGGATATCGTGAAAAGAGATCCAAATGAGGCTTCCTCCTCTAAATCTAAAGAAAAAGAGGAGAGCCATAAGCTACTTAGCAACCAATGCACCAACCCAGGGCCAAATCGCCGCTTATTCACCTTTTGGGCCTACCATCTCACCTATATCCATTCTCTCGCTGCTCCATTTTGATCTATCGATGCCTATCCAAAAGCGGGTTGTTCCAGAGCGAATAGAAGGCTTAGAAGGCCTTAAAAGGGATAGTTTGAATCATTGCTTCGTGAGCCGATAACGATGCCATAAAGAATAACTGCTGGGTCATTTGGTACGATTTTGTGAGATCGCTTCGTGTCAGCATCGGCTAACGAAGACATGCCTTCTTTCCGCTACTATGGAGAATACATGCCTTCCGACTATGGAGAATGAAACACACTATGGGATCAGAGTAGTTGCGCCAATGCTTGGCAAGGAACCAATAGCAAAAGACCTTACTTACTTCCCTTTCAAAGAAAAAGAAAGGAAAGACTATTCGAGACAAAAAAGTGAGCCTTACTAGGCTAAGCTTAGTACCATAGATTATTAGATATACTCAATAGCCGATCATGAGGCTTTTTTCAACAATGTAATCTGATTGAAAGGCTTTCCGCCTTGAATCGATTTCCAGAAGGCGTAAGGTAGCATATGTGTCCATCCACTCTATCCGATTATCCGCTGAAATACCATCCGAGGAGACTACTAACAACAACAAAAAGTGGGTTTAATGGTTTTGAACCCCGTGTATGTAGCTCGCTTAACTCGCTTTTACAAGGCTTCACGCCGCCAAATGTGGAAAAACTCCCAATGTTGTCAACTCGATGGATCTCCAAAGATCCGCCAGCCTCGCGACAAATCTCTTCCGCCACCGCTGGATACATGTGTTTTCTAACATGGCTTCCTCGATCGAGCGAGGGAAAGGCGCCATCGCCCAGCTTCTTTTTGCATTCTTTCACCACCGTTAAGATAAGAGGATTGTAGCGAGCGTAGCCCTCTTAATAAGCGCTAGTGAGCGCAACGCTTCACCCCTTTTTAAGGGCTAGGTCCTCGATCCGTAGATTCTAGAGGTGTTTACTCTTACCATTTGTGGAAATCCCGCTATTAGTTATTAGTTGGTATCCCCAAGGTGTATTTGGCGGCGAAGTGAGGGCAACCAGCAACCCTCGCCATTAGCTAGGATAGGAATAGGATCCGGTACAAAGATGATGGAGGTCCTTCTTCCACCTCTCGATCCGCATAAGTCGCAAGCCTTTGGCACCGATGTAGGCGAAGCGGCACGCAATGGGGAAAGAGATAGATAGATAATTCACGCTTGTAGATTGTTATTTCCTCACGGATTTCTCGTCTCTCACATTTCTCTCGATCGTGATTTCCCACGCGCCGCACTATACCGCCAGAAAACAAAGAAGAACTAGGCTAGGCGACTAGTCGATTCTCATGCTTGATTTGAAGGCGTAAAGAAGTAAGATCCAAGTCAACAAGGAATCGCTTGAGAACTAACTCGATACCGGGTTAGCTTGTGTGCGATAGCGTTATCTTATCTTTTAATACTTCCTTTAGAGGCTAGAAAGTGTTCTGAGGGCGCTAACCCTACTTCTCATGTCCCCACTCATTGATTAGCCGATACGAGAGATGGAGTTAAGCTACATCACCTATAGAATCGAACAATGGACCTGAAAAGCAATCAAGATCGGAAAAAGAGCCGCAACTCGCCATCCCTATATCTTCCATTCAATTCCGCCTCTCGAGCTTTCGAGCTTTATCTCCCAACCAGCTCTCTTATATAGGTATTACGCCCTCGTATCCTTCATCGGGAATCACATCGCTTCTATCGCCTCGCTCACGTCCGTCCGCTATATCAGCAACATTGTAAGTGAAAACAAATGATAGTGTATTGTCCTGCACATTGAACTTCCCATCTAAGTCCCTCGCTTTTTTCCCCGGCTCGATCCCTAAAACCGTAGTCATTTCCTTCTCCCTCTATCCCAATCGCTTTCCTCTCAATGGATCTCCCGCCACTCGACCTATAAATCTATATATGCTATCTCAGATCTTTCTCACCGAAGTCTTTAACCGTAATTCACCCCAATTCAAGTCACAATCCCAAAGAATCAAGCAATCGAATAAAGCCTACTTTACTCAACAAGCACTTAACTCTCTCTTCTAAGGCAATCCCAAAGAAGAAGTAAGTGAATCCATCTATTAAACCCCCAACACTAATGGATGCTTAAGAAAGCGGAACCAAGCCACCTATTGGTCAATATGGAGATTTATTCTAAGCCAAAGAATCCAAATTTAAGCGAGTGAGTCATATAAGTCTTACCAATCGAATCAAAGCAATTGAGCCAATCTGAGCCGCACTTTGAGATAAAGCCTTTCGATCCCCTTCCTCAATCTCTCGCTCAATCGGAGCTTCTCGTGGGCAACCTCTCTTCCCCGCTTTTAGAATGCATATAAAGAGCGAGCTCATATTCAAAACTCCCAAGGGGGACTTGGAAGAGGGAAGCCCTTAGACCATTCCTTTGGAATCGAGGGCAGGGAAGCAGAATGCCTTATTAAAGTCGAAGTTAGAGAAGGAAGGCAATGAATGCTAGTCCTACTACTCAAGAGGAACAAAGAATAGGAAAGGAGCAAATTGCCTTATGAGCTTTCAGAGGACTACTAGAGAATCTCAACCTTAGAGCTACCTTCTTACACTTCCAGCTAGGCTTAGGCAAGGAAGGGAAATACATTCAATTAGCTAGGTGGGAACGTCCAGGGGGACTCTCGCCAAGCTAAGAGCAGAGAGGAACTAACCTTCCGCTTTCACCGGCCTTATTCCACTCACAAGAAGTTAAGGGTTCTTGATGGAAAACCTAGCTTGTGCTAACCCTACAGTGAGTAGCAAGAAAGAGCACACAGAGGAACGATATCCATATCCATTTCTTTCATTCCTCGCTATCAATCAATAGAAGAAAGAATGGAAGGCAGACCAGGGATCTGCCGAGGGATGAGACCTATCTATGACAATCATCACTAGATGAGGGAGGGAATCCAAAAGGTCGCCTACTATCCTGACCGGACTCACTCGTAACTTCCATCTAGAGATATAGAATTGAAAGAAGGAAAAAGTCCTTCTGACCGCCTTTTATAGTAAGTAGCTACATTCCTCGCCTCCTGATAGGCCTTTGAGGTTCCTCTAGTTATCTTCTTGAATCACTCTAAGCATAAGACCTTGAATTGCATCTTTGTCTTCTCTCTATGGATAGAGCAATAAATAAGGAATGCATTATAAGAAAGAGGATGTAGCCCTTTCCTTCCTTATCGTATTTGTAGTTGAGTAAGGACTTTAAGTTTATAGTTTTCAAGAGTATACTAAAATGTATGGTTGATAGGGCTCTTACCTCCTCAATGTTTATAAAAGAATCCTACCAAGGAGAGTGTATCGAAGTGACTCAACCGATAGGTTGAGGAGCGTAACGCCTACTAGTTGGCTTTCCCAGAATCAAATATTGCTTCTATCGGGAGCCGCATAGATAGGCACGATAGTAAGGAAAAAAAAGGACTTGGCTTTAGTCTTTTTTTGATTTTATACTACAAGTCATAGAAGTCGATCATGCAGACGCAAGAGCGCCACCGCTTTTTTACTTAATAGGGTGAATCTAACCTACAATAAATGGATTGTCGAGAAGAACCATTTCATGAGACAAGTTCAATCACAAGGCCTACTAGTCCCATCATCGCTTGGCCAGTCACATAGCGTGGAAAAGAACCTAGTATGGGCGATCCGCTTAGTAACATACAAAAGCTAGCTCCATGGGAGAAACTTCCTCACATACTCGATAGGTGGACCAAGACTCACTTGAGGAAGACTTTCAAGACTTGGTTTGGTTCCTCATCTTGGATCAGATCAAACACTAGCAACCTATTCAGTGGAAAGAATCTACATGTAAGAAATGGGTTGGGGGCTAAGATAGGTTGATACTCCTCAACAATAAACAAAACAAATATTCAATACCAACCTTTTGTTGTACACAATCCATTGTGGAGCTCCTACTCCGCAAGTCCTATTTACCTCGCCTTTATAGAGTAAGGGGAGAGCTCTTATTCGACATAGACTAATACACGGCCTCTTAGGGGCCCAAAAGAAAGAAAAAGGCAGCTCATGCAATCAAGGTATCCTCTTATTTCCATAAACATAATAACTCCCCTGGGGAATTCTCACATACCGAAAGCACAGGCATTGTCCTCGCCATTAATTACCCGAGGGAAATCTTTCATCTTTGAATGGTTAGCCCGAAAAGCCGATCGGATATCCGCTTACCTCAATGGCGGGGTTCGAGAACCCTTATTTACTTAGATTGGTAGGGAAGAACGAACCAGAGACAATGACTTTCTGGTTAAGCGGCTTACCTCGTGGAATGGCCTCGAGTGAACGGGGTACCTCAATGAGAGTAGACCTCTCAGACGGAATTCCTCAAAGACAGGAGAGGGAAGACCAGTAGACTTTTCCATTAATATAGAAGAAAGTCAAGGGAAGTTCGAAAAAGCCTAGCAGACGGACTATCAACCCCTTTCTATTAAGACCTCAGACCTTCCTTACCCCCTACGTAAACATTTACCCCTATTTTGAAGAGAAAGCTCCTGTGTTCCACATCTTAAAGAAGTGCATGACCAGATTGGAAGCACCGAGGTTCATTCAAGAATGGGCCAACTCACCCAAATGCATGATGCATGATGTAAGAGAGTGAGCACAAAAGGAGTTTCCTCTTGGGTGAGGCTCACGTAATCTTTTTCAAGACTTTCTATCCTACGTTGAACTTTCTCTATATGACCTTAGTTTGAAATGTACTTGAAAGCCTTTTCCGCCCTTTTCACAACATAATACTTATTGATATACTTCCACATCAATGTACTTTTCCTCGTGTCAAATGTCCCATCCTCTTGGGGGGCTAAGCAACGACGCGGTTTTCATGTTGGGACCAGGCCTCCTGCCCACCGGATCTTGACCGGCATCCTCTTCTGCTTCTACCCCAAGGTTTTGGTTTTACCGAGGGTGAAGTAGACCAAGAGACTATTTGGAACACTATGGAGGACAAAAAAGAATTAGATCCGTGAGCAAAGAATTCGAGAGACGAGAGGCTCAAATCGAGAAAATTCTTCATAAAAGAAAACCCTTCATATAAGCTTACCAACTCCCACTGAATACTAGAAACCCTAAGAAGATATCACTCGAGGCGTGAAACTCTTCTTTTCCGATCTCGCTTTAAAATTTCACAAAAACCGCGCCTGCCTTTCCAATGTAGGAAATGAACGGCTCTCTTTGAAGGAACCGAAACCCTCATGTAAGATGATTAGGTTAGACATTGCTCTATACGCCGTTTGTAAATGAATGACATAGCGTTTCGACGATCGAGTTATAACATTTGAATTTCTCTCGACATTCTACGTTCCCTAAACGGATCCTATCAAATATTTTACATTTTCTATGATCATCTCTATTTCGTATTCGGGAATCCTCCTTAATAGACGAAATATTCCTATTATGTCAATGCCAATTGAATCAATGTTATTAATCGTGAATTCAACTTTTGGTATTTTCCGCTTCTTTTCTGATGATATGATGGGTCAATCATTTGCTTCATTGGTTCCAACGGTGGCGTACCATGAATCTGCTATCGGGTTAGCCATTTTCGTTATTACTTCCTCCGAGTCCGAGGGACTATTGTCAGAGAATCTATTAATAACATTCAAGGTTAAATATGACTCCTAGAGAGTTACCAAAATACGGGTTATCTTCTCCTTTCGCTCTTCTTCGCTTTTTTTTATTTTGACTTGCTCAGAAGGGTCAGTATTTTCTCACCGGCTAAGGTGGTCGTAGGGCCTTTCTCGTCCAAACAATTAATAAATGAAATTTAATTTCTAATTATTATTTTGAAATAGTAAGGGTTGATGATTAATGTGGATAGGCGCAAGCATTGATCCGATTCTAAAGTCCTTCCTAAACCACTTCCTATCGAAAGCCCCTCTTCCCTCGCTCATATGATGAGGAAAATATTGATTTTATGTGGATATAGATGGAGAAAATTTTTAATGTGACAATTGTTGAAAATTAATATTTTATCTTTTTCTCGATAAAATAATTCATTTAAATATATATATATTATATTTTAATAATATAATAATGGTGATATTTTTACACAAAATGATAGAGATAAGGCTTTTTAATTTTCCGAATGAAATTGAGTTCCTCTATATTTATCGAATTTATATGCAGGCTAGAAAGATGCTATTCACGATACCAAGACTCGCTATTCCATCTATTGTGCATCAAGTTCAAGAAGATCTCAATCTATAATGAAGAAATGATAAGAGCTTTAAAACTTGTTGTTTTATAGGCTTTTGTTGTCATATTCAATAGTCGAAGAGTTTAGGTAATACTTTCCAAGTGACTTCGACGGAGAATCCAGGATTTATTCAGAAGAATCGCATTTAGCAATTTCAAATCCTAACGGGTGAAGAAGTTCCTCCTAATCCAATGAACAACAACGATCATATTAGATCACCATGAATTTGTGGAAGAATCACCGTAGTAGAATCATTACTTAATGGGCAATCGTAGTGCCAATGGCACGCCAGGCGCCTAGTGCGAAAAAGACAAAGTAAGCTTTGTTATGCCGAAACCTAAATGTTAAGTCAAGAACACTTCCAAATGCCACTTCTTCCCGTCAGATCCGCCTTCGTGATTTATCTAGTCACGTGTTTTCACTTCTCAAAGGAGTGAAAGATTTGTCCCCGGTCTACGTTGAAAGCTTCTATAGTAGAACTCATTCGAGAGGGCTTGGTGGTCTTAAGAATGGTTCTGGGGGGGTTTCTTAAGAATAAAGAAGACGAATAGAATCTAATTCATGTTTATGCTAACAGTAAGAGCGGATCCAATACCAAGACGACTTCTTTCTCAAGAAGTGCAAAGAAGTACTTGAGGAATTTTGGGATTTCATGCCCCACGAGTGAGTTGCCAAGTGCCCCTGGGAGGGCAAATCTACCACAAGATCGAGTTGAGCCCGGAGCCAAAGCCCTTAACTTACTTAGACTGGGGATGGGTTTAGCAGATGGCCCCCAACTAGCATCTATTAGTGGCGGGGCTTGGTTGAGCTCAGAAAGAATTTCAGAACTCATCGAGGCCTATTTCTATTCCAAATTTCCAAGGCGCTTTTTCCCTATCTTGTCGGGGAAAAGGTTGAGCCCCTGCTTTATTCCGTAAAAGCTGGAGCCTTGTGGTATTGATTATCGTAGCCCAACAAGGTAACCTAACCATCAAGAACAAGTATCCACTTTGATTGCGCACTTCTTCGCCTCTAATCAATAAGTCGTAGATACTTCTCAAGTCGATCTACTATCTGCTACTATCAAAAGGACGCGCTAAGGAAGACGAGCCAAAGACGACCAGTGTGACAAGCAAGCAACCTTACTAATAAAGGGCCTTTGATGATTTGGTTATGCCTTTTGACTCACCAATGCCCCCGCCACGCTCGCACCCTCCACAATGAGCTATTCCACCCGCATTTCAGACGACCGGGTGGTATACTTTGATCGTAAGGCTATAGCCATTCGTTAAACGACCACGCTAGCCACCTCCCGCCGCTTTTAAAGGGAAGAATCACCTCTATGTAAAGAAAGAGAAATGCCCTTTGATGCATTTGGAGATCCTATTCCTAGGGCATTGATGGGCATCAGAGCCATCGAGGAGTGGCAAGCACCGTGAGCTAAGATCGCTTTTAGGGCTCGTGAACTATTACCAAGATTCATCGTAAGTTACTCAAGAGGGTCGCTTCCACTCAAAAATATCCTAAAGAAGGACGACGGACCGATCATGGCACCGCACTTTTAGGAAGAGTGTCAAAGAGCTTTTAAAGGACCTAAAGCAGCAAAGGATTGATGACCCCAGATTGCAGCTGCCAGATTACACTAAGCCATTTGAAGTACACACGGATGGGTCGACCGTACATAGGCGGTGTGCTTAGTACAATAAGGTAACCCTATCGTGACATGAGAGCCGAAAGCTCAATGAGCCAAACAAGTAAGGGAGGCGCTATTCCAAGAGAAGGAGATGACAAAGAATAGTGCAATCGCTTGAGAACGTGGAGGCGGGTCACGATTCGTGGTCAAGACGGAGAATGTGGCGACGAAAGACTTCTTCTCGATCCGTAAGAAAGTCACGCCAAAACAGTGGATGATGGCAAACAAACTTTCCAAGTTTGATTGATATTGTGCTAGAGTATAAGCTTGACGGACCAACCAGTCGCGGATGCCTTAAGTAGAAGGCAGAGTGACGTACATTTAAGTGTGAGGCAAGTGGCACCACCAAAAAGGTCACGAGTTGGTAGCAATGTCAGAGCCAAGACGGATGAGATCCCCACGTAAGGGTTTCAAGCAAGTAGCGAATCAAGGTTTGATGTCAAGTCGCCCCCTATCACTTAAAGGAGATGGCCTAATTTCTATTCTATCTATGGAAATTTCAATCGAGAATAATCGTAAGTTTGAGGCCTATCACGCCAAATCAAGTACTAGTAAGAACAGATGGGCATCTAAGGTATGAAAACCGCTCAGGAAGAATGTATCAAACATCATACTAGCCTCGAAAGCGCCGCTTTACTAGAATAATGTATGAGGATGGATGATCGAGTGCATTTCAACTCATCGCCCTTCCTTATTTATATGCTTTTTTTTTCGTGTTGCTTATCCTGTTCTTCAATTTATGCATGGCAAAAAAGGAGCATTGAATGGTCTTAACTCCTCAATATTCAGAGAAAAAAGAAGGAAAATATCCCATTGAGAAAGTTTGAATTCAATGGTATTTCCTTTACTCGACCGAACAAGAAAAATGTCGCTTATTTCAACTAGGGTCAAGACTTTCCAGCTTATGGTCATTTCTATGGTACCAGCTTGTTACTTCATTGAATTTGCTTCATTACATTATATAGGCTCGCGATTCGACTTTTGATCATTATGGATCGGTACCAAGATCGAGTCCAGCAAGTCGACCTCATTTTAACAAATTTTACCATAATAAAATAGATAGGCACAATGAAAATGGCTCCTTCTTTAGTGATTGATAAACTATGAACTAATGCCCTAACAAAAAGATTTCATTGCTATGGGGACCTTTACTATTACAGAGGATCTTCATTCAAGACCGATTCTTTTCTAGAGTCGATAAGTAAATTCCTGTGGATGTCTATTTCACGGCAAATTTCACCTAAACAAGAGGAATTTCTAGATGCTATAACGAAACTTCGTAAAGAAGGTATCTCGAGAAATCTATGAAGAGGGTCCTAACAGAAGCTCAATGTTTTACTACCCATAAAACTCTCATGTTGGACGCAGACTATAATCGAAAATGACGATCAAGGATAACTCTATAAATCGCCATCTACTTGAAAGATACCTTCAAGCATTTTTCAAATACCGTAGTTCGTATCTTCCCACGAATTAGTGAATTAGGCAATGTGCTAATAACAAACAAATGGGTCAATCTTCATAAATTTCATCGTAAATGTGAAATACTCAAAAGAAATGTGGGACGGAAGGAATGTCGTCGCTCATCCGCTCATTAATCAAGCATAGGCTAGTTCATAGATCTTTGGGCTTCAATTACAAAGGAAGATTGACTTGACAAATAAAGCCCGAGAATTGGTACTCCATTGCTTCTCATTTCATATGTATATGGTTACAATTATCTACGCTCCTAATGTGCCGCATGATGTAGCACCAGCGGATTGTTAGCTAGTGTGTATCATCTTACGAGAATACAAGATGGTGTGGATCAACCTAATAGGTATGCAAATAAGTCTTTGCCAAAGGAGGAATCTCATCCTAGAATCCCGCCTGCTTTTCCTCGGATTTTGAAAAGTGCGATTTTCAAGAACGGAATCCTTTGATATGTTGGGAATCTTTATGAGTTTCATCCACGCATCAAACCTATCTTGATGCCCTAAAGTTGATCTGTTGGCCCCCACGCAAGGATATTCTATTACCCGCCTCAATTTCTATGAAATAAAGGATGCTCATTGAATGAATCTTAACTTATACGACTCCGCTATGAAATTTTACGTTATGTTTTCGATGAAAGAGAGTAATCGACTCTCATTCGTATTCTATTCTCGAATAAAAAGGGCTTCATTTAGATTCCTAAATCCGAAGATATCATATCTATTTGGGATCAGCAGAGCCGATAGATGAATCAAAAGAGTTCCGAAGCTTACCTCGATTGATAGGTCTTTGTTGAACAGAGAGCGAACTGACACAAGTGACTTTGATCTCACGCGCGCCCATACTTCTGCTAGTCATAAGGGAGCCGGGTTTGACAGATAAAGACTGGGCTTCGCTTAGCCGCCATGTAGTAGAAAACTCGAAGTTCGACGTTGAATAGCCATAGTGAGTTCATCACCAAAGGGTATAAGCAGAGGAGGCATTTCATGGGGAGAAAGGAAATTTACCTCACTTCTTAGGATCCAATTCCAAGTAAATCAAGCAAAAAAGCCAAAGACCGAACCTGCTTTTTTCATGGGATCCACCGCCGCTTTCAATATAGAACCGGATAATCAAAACCGCTTTTGCCTCTATCTCTACTTCGAGGGGGCTCGATCTCTAAATGGATCTCGCTATAGCTACTCTCGATATGCTTGGGACTCGCCTCTTATGGATTTGGAATCGAGCGAGATGATATGTCAAACGGGTGCTAGCTTAAACCGCCATAGAACAAAGCTTAGCCATCGCCATATGCTAGAGATTATGTTGGGTCCATCCCGAGATGCTCACTACGACCGGCTTCGGGGCCTTTCCTCTCGTTAGCTTAGCTTGGCTTTAGTTAGAGAAATCCCATGTGACTCCTAGTATTTATTGTTTGTTATGATTTGGTCAAGTAACAAGTGGCAAAGAATCCGTATAGTGCTATTCCTAGTACTTTGACTTGAGTCACCATGGCTACATAGCTTTCTCATTTTCACTATGGCACTTTCTTTCTTTCAGCTTATTCTCATTTCCTATACTACATCATAGTAAGGACCGCCCGAACTGAGCAACTAAAAAGATAAGGAAGCAAATAGATGCACGAATGGAAGATGCAAGAGTAGGCTTTTCATTTCATTCAAATATAGTGGCAAAATTAATAGAATAAACGAGCTTTTAGCTCGAGAAGGCATCTTTGATCGTTGAACTTTCACGCCATATAGCGAGAAACTCTTCCAATTTCTAAAAATAGCTCAAGAATGAATGGTCGAAGCAAGTGGTCGATGACAAGAATACATATCGGGCGCCGATTTCTATCCAAAGGTTTATGCCAAATTTCACTAACCCCGTGTGAGAGGGTACACCAAAGACAATCCAACCAAAGAACAAGGGCACGCCATGGGCTTTATCCTGCTGCTACACGAGTACTTATTCATATTCGAGGAAGGCATGCCACACTAGGAACAAGCTTTGGGATAAGAAGTATTGTCAACTAGAGGGAAAGCTCTATCAACTCCTTATCCCACTCATGATACTCTTGACCGAAAACCCCCTTTGAATACCTTATAGAGAGTCAAGTAATCGGCTTGATTATCACCGCCTTCCCACCCATCAATAATGCGAGCCTCGCGAAATGCTAGTGGAGAAAACGAGCCATCCTCATCAACTAGCTAATCGATCGCAAGCCAACAAAATGTTTCCAGAGAAGAATGAATATGCTTGGATCAAGATCAAGACCAGATTTCACCAAGGCCTTATGAACCTCGGTAGTTACTTTCAATCCCTCGCCCACCTCTTTCAATGCTTTAATCCACCACCATTCCCACTCTGGACAGAGGGGGCACCACAAACAAGGAAGGAGTTTAATGCTTTAAGAAGAGTGGCTCAACCCCAACAGAAGATAATGTATTACCCACCTCTCTTCCTACGGCTTTTTAGTAGAGGGATGACCCCGAGGAGGGACACTAGTCCCCCAAGACATAGAGGAATATAAGTCGTGATGGATGACGAATGAGAGGTAGGCAAGCCCTCGACTTTCTATTCTATTAGTCGTGCTTGGAGGAGCCAAGTGACCCAAGAATAATAAAGCAGCATAAGAAGGCTTTATTTAAAGGGGTTCTCCTTTATAGATGAGGGGAGTTCACTATTAGATTAGGATTAATGGCAAAATGGATTCAAGGAAGGAGTTAGTATTCTCTAGAATCAGCCACTACGCACGCCTCAGATTTAATGATTTCGTGATGGGGTTTTGATGAAGGGTGCACGTCCTGAGTCGGGGTATCGGATTTTAGTTAGGGGCGAAGAACGATTGAATATCCCCCCTACCGAGCATTTCACTCTTATCCAACGGGTATCAAAGTTTCGAGGCGGATGGAGGAGGTGAATAGAGACATTGATGAGCGTACCACATAACCTGCTCCAATCCTCGACTCAATACTTTTGAGACAGTGAACTGGAGCGCAGCCATAAGAAGGTGACCAGAGAGTCTTTTTGGCGCAAGACGCATCGTAATCCAGTGGAATGGGGGATGAATTGCCCTATCTCATCTGGGAAGAGGTTGGGGTTGACACGAGGTTTTCAAACTCAAAGTGTAAGATAGGCTTTCCCTTTGATCGGGAAGTCGTGTAGAGAGGTGGTGGGGACTAAGATAAGATCGCATCGGTCGCTCCCCATTTCTTCTTTTTTCTAATCTTCCTTCTCTCGCTCGCTATCTTAACGTAATCCCGGGAGTGGGATTATAGTCCAAATTTTTCAAGCCCTACTAAGTAAAGTGGATCATGCTCGGCAGAAGTTACACGGCAAGCAAGCCTTCCTTGTAAGCTAATCCTCACTTTCAAATTTTTTACTCAAATAGCCAACGGAGGCAAGGAAATTGAATCTTCGCTAGCATTTTCCACCCTGGCCTTCATTCTTTGGATGGCCTCGGCCGAGGGGATACAATTGATTGTCTAGAATCGACACGATAGGAATTGAAGTCCCGACTTTACATGCCGCATAACTTCTACCTTTCTTGAGCCCACTTCTTCATCATCGCCAAGATAAGGACTACCGGTCGTCGATAATCTAACTTTACCTTTGGTGCAAATAGATGGGCCTTATGGGAAGGGCCCCATTGAATGGAGCCAAAGTATTCCTAATAGGAAAGTGAACGATGCCTCGATATCTACCACATTCAAACCGATCTTGAACTGGTACTACCATCACAACGCCAAGTTCAATTACTCCAACAAATTACTTTTACTTAATAGGGCGAATTTTCAATGCTCTGACCGCCATCGCTTTTCTCTTCATATCCTAATGCCCTCAAATTTCTGTGGCCTTTACATCGCTTCAACGTGAAAACATTCAAACCACTCCCATTATCAATCACCACCGGAGGTACTATCCGGGCCCGACAAGACACCAAAAAAAGAGAAAGCGGTGCGCTGGGGTTATCCTATCTACGGGATCTCATCATCTGGAGAAGGTAATCACCCTAGGCGCCATGATTTGTCCGACCAAGTAGGCCACCTTTTCGAGAGTGATATAGTCTTTACATGGGCCTTTTGCGTAACCTCAATCATTTGCTCTCTGATGTTCCGAGGTTATCAATAGATCAACAATTGAGATCTCGTGGGGATCTTTTTCATTGTTCCGCCACATTCTACTGCTTCGAGAGCCTTGTGAAAGGCCTCTGCTGGCGGGTCTTTCTACCGCTTTCTCCTTTCCTCGTCCTTCCGTGGTTCGGTCAGTTTGAAGCATCGTCCCGACTCTAGTCATATTTCCTATCTCAAAGACATTCTTCACCCTCTTTCTTCTCAACTTTCAATGCTATCGCCCCGGTTCATATGTCCAAGACACCTTTGAAAGCCTTACCTTCCCTTACTTATAGAAAAGGGTGGGGTTGAGATAACGATAGGTGAAGGTTTAGGGATAGTGATGGTGGCTCGTGTGGGTTCCGAGGGTTCCGTGGAGGCGGTAATGGGAATAGGTGTTCTGGGTAGGTCAAGAGGGATGGTAATGAGAGTCAAAAGCGCGGCCTCGGTCGATGATCGACATGGATCGAGACGGGTTGGTTGAGCACGCAATTTTTGTTCAGATCTTTATGCGGTTCTGCTAGAGAGGGTATTTGAGAAGTCTTCATTGAGTCGGGCTTAGCTTACTTCTATGGGGTCTTCCTTTCATCAATTGAATTTCAAAGGAGGGTGGTGGGGTAAGGAGGCTTACAACTATGGATGGCTAGCTCGGATAGCCTCCGCCGAATGCTACATGTGGGGCCTTACCAAAGAATGGTGTTGAAACCCAGCCCTATATAGAGGACCTACAGTGGCTCTAGTTACGTAGGGCAAGCATATGTTTGTGGTCTCCGCCCAAGCAAGCATATTTGTGTGCATTGATTGATGAAGGTTTAAAAGTTTTGTTGGGACAAGCTATCGTGATGCATGGAAGTGAGGCAAGCTCAAGGGCTTGCTTAATTGTGGGTGTTTTGGAATTCACTTCTAAGAACTACAAAAAGATCGATCTCAGCGCTTGCTTATGCTGCCAGTCTCTCTCTCCCAAGAAGGCAATTTTTTTCTTTCTATCTATCTTTCATAAATTCATATTATGGGTCTCGTAAATGGGTTTGATATTTTCCATAAAGAAAGAAAAAGAAATCAAGAAAGAAATACGTCAGAATTTTTATTACTCACCACGCCGAGATAGATTTGTTCTATCCGCTCTCATCCATCACACAATGAAGATGATGGCTACCTTTGAGAGAGAAGTAGTCGAAAGGTTCATGCGCTTGAACGTATGTCTTGATCGGCTTGTCAAGACCGGCTTTCTCCGACTTGATTCTTCCTCAAGGCTAGGTCGAGTAGCCTTCCACCGACTCAACGGATGGAGAGAAGCGCGCAAATGTAGCCTGACGTTACTTAGTAATGCCGAATCCAAGACTTCAACCACCGAAAATAGTAGCTAATTCTTTAAAGAATTCTCAAGTGCGACTACACTACTTTTTCAGAATCACCTCACTCACTCTAAGGTGAGTGAAGTGCCCTACTTCTATCTCACTGGTAGTGGTAGTGTAGCCGGGCTATCGATCCCGGTGAAGGAGACCTATCAAGTAAAGGCCGAGCGAGGAGTGATAGAATAGCAAGGTGGTCACTTCGCAAGCAAAGGAAAAGAACCTTCCTGAAATCTATAGCAAGTAGCCCAACCGCCTATTCTAGTAACCTAACGATCGGCATTCAAGCAAGCACAAGCATGAGGCAAACTTCAGCAAGGAACCCAGAGCCTCATGAGTTAGGTACTATCCCCAAAACAAAAGTCAAAACTCGCAGAAGAGCCCCCGCCTCCGAGAACCAAAAACACGGAGCAAACAAAGCTCTTTCCCATTCAAATAAAGCAAGCTAGCTAGAACAAAAATAGCCAAGCAAGCAAGTCATGCCCCTATCTATCACGACGCCCGCCGCTATTCTCTATAGAAAAGAGAATAGATTCTCTCTTTATCCTATAGCGGATTTTGGTAGGACCTCACCAGAGAGAGTGACATGAATCCACGCCGACGCATGGATTTCAGGGACATGGGGAGCACTATACATAAATAAAGCAAGCGCCACGAAAGAAATAACAATCCCTACCTACCCCAGTCCTTCCTTCACCCTTGATAACGACCATTTAAGACCTCCTCCGAAGCGCATGTAAAAGAGATGGCAGTAGTAAGTTACTCATCGTCTTATACTATTTTCCCCGTGTTCTATCACCCCCTATCACTTAAAGGCAGCCCCGCCCAAGGAAAAAATAACAACTGTATTATATTCACCTCTATGTTAGGTAGCCTCCTCACTACAACACAAGTAAGAGCTAGCTTGCATTGAGTTCAAGGACTTGTTTTAGCTCCTTATCGACCTACCCTTATATATTAATATGAATTAAAGAAAAGAGTAAAAATTCCAATGATTACACAAATTTACTTTCATTCAATACTTCCCGTCATTCCCGACGATTCTACATACCTACCGGAAAGAGAGAGAGCAAGGCAGATTGGCTCTATAATTCAAATAATTGAAATGCTCTATCGAGAGCTTCATTAGCAAAGTGTTGAGCTTTGCTCATGATTCGACCGAACTAAGGACCTGAATGGAATTTCGTGAGCTCTCACGCCGCTATCTAAAGAATGAAGAAACCGCCATCGAACGAGAGCTTAATGAAGTTCGAAGCCCTTTAGAGATAGGGGCGAGCCAAAGAGAAGTTGTAGAGCAACGAGCTACTAAGGAGTGACTCGTTGAAGCTTCAAACGAGAGCTCATTTACTTACTTTGAGCTAACCCAACGAGTGTGTCAAAAATACTAAAAAGAATCAGGATAAGTAAGTCACCGCTCAAAGAATCGTAATTTTTTTTGTGTGTGGGGCAAATAGAAGATTCGTCAAGGATTGTCCCAAGTGAGGTATAAAGCCAAAACAAGTTGGAGCCTCGCCATCACCTCGCCTAGATCCGGGGCTTCATACCCTAAAGTTGCAGAGGCAAGTTCCAAATTTAGGTAGAGATCCATCATATCTATACGAACAAAGCAAAGACAGTAAGTAGCAAGGGTTGCCTTTTACGCTTATAGGGGCTCGACTTTCCCTTTGTCACTATCTCGCCAAAGATATCCGCAGAGAGCAAGAGCATATCCAAGTCCCATATTCAACTGAATCAGATCTAGCAAAATATTACTATCGAGGCGAAAGAAAGGAGCAAGATACGTACCAAAAAAGCCGAGATTCAGAACAAGCGTGAGGCTCAGAAGCGCCCTTCACCCAAGAAGAAGTGCTTTTCATGGGCGAGCGAGGAAGCACAAATATGCCGCTACATAGCCCCTCTATACTCTATAGGCTATTAGTACTAAGCTCCAAATTTTGTCGTAATTTCATAAAGAAAGAAAAGTGTGAACCTCAAATGAGTCCTAAGCCTTCAAACTAGCCTCCTGGACCTAATCGAATTTTATTCATTAGGTTATAACTATCAAGAAAGTAGGAATGGCATAGAAAGAGATGCACTTTCCGGACACAGTGATCCGTAGTTTTTCGAGAAAAGGTCCATCCTCAATATCATGATCGGGTCGACCGTGCCGATCATGAGTGAATAGAAAATAGAAAATTTCAATAGCCGTCATTGCTCCAAACATTTTTTTTACCACTTTTCTAGGTATTATATATATGGTTTGTTCTTTTTTTTAATAGAATAGTGCTTTCTAAATGCGAGGTACCTGGGGCAAACAAGGTCGCAGACAAGAGGTGCTTGTAAGCACCAAAGGTGCTCCCACTTAACGAAAAAGCCCAAAGGAAAAAAAGGGGGGCAAATGAATCACAGTTTAGGGTATACCGCAGCTTGAAGACTCCAAAGCAAGCAGCCCTCGCTTGTCTTATTCTTCTACTTTGTCACCTTTTATCGATTTCTTTTTCACTATAAAGAAAGGCTTTCCTTCATAATGAGACCCCTTATCCATCCTACTACATTTGTAATTAGCCCGCTTGGGAGACCCAGTAGTGAGTCAACCAAGACGTAGATTTTAACTAAACGATTTCAACAAGCCTCATTGCATCGTAAAAGTCATGGGTATTATCAATAGGTATCGCCAACCCATTCTCTCGCCGTCACCGACCTCCGGATCGATTGCTTAGCTAAAGGCTGCTGTACCATTTATCGATGCTCCAAATAAGGTTTTCTACGCCCGAGCCCGAAACGGAAGAGGCAATCGAGCAAGGTAAAGTGAGAGGAGGTATAGTAACTACCGCAAAAAGTCAAAACAGATTTAAGAAAGAGACGATCTAATCAATAAACCAAGATGTCGAATCTTATCTTAAGAAGATGACTTGACTTGACTAAAAGGCAAGGCAAAGAAAAGCAGACGCCAGCAACAAAACCAAGGGTGGTTGGGCATAAAGGGTAGAAGTAGGAAATTCCAATCCAAAGGCTCGCCGCTAGGGTAATTGGCTTGGCCCCTATGCCTTTGATGTCGACGATGCTTTTGCCACCTTCCTAATTATGCGCACTCGCCCTAGAGAAATCTTTGTATACGGAGGCCTACGCTTTGTTTCAAGGGCTATATCACAAGTTCGGGGGTTCAAATGGCATGGCATGGGTCAATCCATTAGTTACCCGGTGCAAAAGATTCTATTCTCTTACTTATCCTGCTCAAACCAAGACTTTCTCCAATCCAACAGAGAAAAAGGAAAGAAAGAGGGTCGCCGATCGTTCTTCAATCGATCGATGGCATTTCCTGGGGAGAGGATGGAGTGCTATATGCAAAGGATAGTGCCCCTTCCCTACGGAAACTCTCTTTGTCGCTTTCAACCTCAAGGCGATGGCGATCAAGAAGGTCAAGCGATGCAGTAGTGAGGTCGACTAGACAGAGAGGCTCAAGGCTCAAATAAGGCTCGACAGAGACTATTCTTATGATTATTATTACTAATATTTATTATTATTCCATTTTCTTATAATTATACTAACTAGTACTAGTATAAAGTGGGCTCAATCGAGTAGTATTTGCTTTCCACTATCTGCATTAACCCATAAGTGCAAACACCCATGAGGCTATGTTTCTAGGGCGCCCCTTTTCGATCCCCTCGCTCGCCAGAGAGGAGCCGCAGCCCTAAGTCGCAGGACGGGGAAGTTCACCATGAAAAGAATATGCTTAGCAAAGCACATAAACGTAGTAAGCAGCATAATCGAATCAAGAGACGCAGATAAAGAAAAGCGCTTGTTTTTGATTTATCCTATCCGCTTCACTCGTGTCGCCGATAAGGCATCCAAACCAACGAAGTTCGCAGCACCAAATTACCAATGTGTTTTTATGTTCTTTCTCATGACTTTCCTTTTACCCCCATAAGGAAGACCGAGTCGAACTCATCAGACGGACGACGCCGGAGGCGAGGCTTAATCCACTACCCGAAAAGAGTACGTAACGCATCACTAAGAAATGCTTTTTATACTTTTTGAGTGAGAAAAGCCCTCCTTAGCCCCGATCTTTTACTCTCAACTACGCCGAACCTTCACTCCCCTGTGGAAAGCGCGTTTTGAGCCTGAATGCTTCTTCTACCTTAAGCTAATCTTTAGTATAGTGCCCACTTTTCTAAGAAATATCGTAGTCAACAAGGCAAGCATAAACATAAACTTCGCCTTTATGCCTAAGAAGGAATCCACCCGCCGCTTCACAAAGGGCTTGTTCGAGATGGGTCATTCCCCATCATCAAGAGGGGTGAGCTCTTCAATTGATTCTGTTTCATGACTCTCTTCTCATTCCGCTTCCACCACTAGACTAGACCTGTGCCTACGAGAGGCAAGACTCAACCAAGACAAACCCGGCTCCACTCCTTCCCTTTGCTTTGATTGCTACCCCGGCCGTTGCTTGTTTCACGCTAGAGCGCCATTCAAAAGGAGACTATGTGACTCTTTGTTGTTCCGCCATGAAGGCCTTTCTAGAGCATTAGGATGTGGATTCTAGACAGATTGTGAGTTCCTTCCAAGGATAGGGTTTCCTCTCCCCAGACAGATTCACCGAGAGTGAGAGTTACCTCCCCACCGGTCCGAAAACCTTCTCGATTGGGGCTCTCTCGCCTTGCAAAACCCTATCCAGACAGATTGATAGGTCAAACTACTTGACCTCGCTTTTGTGTGCTTTTCCTTTCAGACACCGGCATTGAATTGGAAAGGAATCTGATGAATCCTCTTTTCTTCCGCCCGACAAAAGTGGACACGCTAAGATACCCGATTGGCTCAAAATCTATAGTTGTCAAAATAAAATAATATAAAGAGAACAAGCACTCTGAAAATCTTCTTAGCAGTATGGGGATGCCCTTATAATTAAGCAAAGAACACACCAAGCCGATACAGATTGAAAAAGCCCCTTTACTAAGGACCTATGTAGGCTTTCATTCCGCATAAAAGGAAATCTCCTCGACATGATTGAGACTTGATCGGACGAAACCGCTTTCACCGAAAGTCCTCTCGAATCGCTTTTTGAATAAGGCCGAGAACCCGACTTCCTACTTGCTCGAAAGCGATCGAATCGACTTCGACCGAGCGAGCTTCCTCTTTGTCTTTGCTTACGCTATCTCATCTATCTATGTTCTTTCTTGTCTCTTTCATGGGCTTATGATTGTTATGAAATCGCCGACATGAGACTTCCCTATGAGCTACTCTCTATCGCTCCTACTTAAGTACTATCTTCGATCGCTATCTATCGCTCTATTTTAACCTTCGTTAATAACCTTCCTTTCCCGGTCTTTCACCTTACTCGAACGAGATGAGCCCTCACTCCAGTGAAGAAAACCTCAGCACCTTAGAATAGAATCGATTCTAGCTACCTTTCTGAGATTAAGAGGCCCTTTCCTTTCTCTCCGAGCTCCTAGGGTCTATCCTTCTGAGAGTTCCTAGCTAACGCTCATCCCTTTTCTTGCTTTTCCCTAGTCCCCACTCACAAGTAGTACATTTAGAAAGAATAGATATAGAAAATAGAGATCCCGCTTAACCTTTCAGAGTGACTTGAGTCCCTTAAAACTCATTCGATTGCTCGTCGACGGATAGATACATATGGGGTTTAGCTATCAAGTGAGTCTTTGTCCGAGATGCATGTGTTAAAGCTATTCTTCTATTCTCTTTACTTACACCTTACACTTCCGCCTTTATCTTACCAAATTTTTTTGAGGAGTAGCAAGAATAACTCAATTCAATTGAAAAGGTGAGCCACGCACTCAAAGAGCTCGATCACCTATTAACCTAGCCCCACCAACTCAAGAAAAGACGCGCCAGAATACGTAATTTCCGCTTCTAGAACACCTCTTTCTATCGATGAGAAGCCACATTTGAGTAGTTTTCATGAAGTTCGTATTTGTAGACCTGTGTTCCCACCACTTCTATTTCAAGGTCAAACAAAGCCTTTTTGTGGCCGGATCATCCTGCTCATCCGTGAATCCTATCGAAGTTATTCAAATTTACTCTACATCGGCTACCGAAAGTCTCACTGTGGTACGAACAAAACGGAGAATGAAGAGCATTATGGTATCACAAAAAAGAAGCACTAAGTTATAGCAGTATGTCAAATAGCCAACCGTCCCCAGAGAGAAGATTTTCCTAAGATGGCCCCGCTTAAGGACCACGAAAAGCTCGATGTAAATTGTAGATCGAGCCCTCGATCGCTATCTTACTAGCAAGAGTGTTATTTTTCTATCGAGCTTCCTTATCCTATTGTCGGCCTTAGAGCAACCCCTCAATACCATACTAGGTAGAAATGCGCTCCTATTCTATTAAGGAAGATGCCAAAGAGGGAATAATGGAGCAAGCAATAGGATACATGAGGGAAGGCCTTCTATCTTTAATCTTTCTTTCCGCTTCATTTGTTATTTGATTTTAGCGCTTAGATTACGCTTTTCTTCCTATACTAAGCATGCTTTTCTTTTGGTTCTCTTTCTTATTTCATCCACAAGATCCCATCAAGACGATCTCGAACTTCCTCAGCAGCCAGCAAGTCGCTCATCGCACAATACTCCCGTAATGTAAAGTAGATCAAAGACATACTCTCTTCAATCAAGAAGTCGAGTCGAGTCTTATAAGAAAGCTTCCACTTTTTAGTCCGAAAATAAAGATGATAAATCAAAGTAGACAAAATAGAGAAATAAAGACTCTCATTCATTAGGCAAGTGGGAAACAAGGAATCAATTATCAAGTGAGTGGGGACTCTCTAATTCACGATAAAGTGACTCAGAATCTTGACCCCTGCTTAGGTTCTGGGGAGTGGATGACCTTGGAAGGCCACGCCACCTACCCTCCCTTATTAGAAAATAAAGAACATAGCTATGAGTTGACTAGATATATTAGTCAAGATGGAACAAAGCTTCCCGTGATCAAAAACATCAACAAGATGATCACCGCTTTCAATTAAGACACATGGTACAAGATGGTAATGCGACCCCCTCTTCAGAACGCAAGTTCAAACAAGGAAGGGGCGTAGTGAGGGTCTCACCGATAGCCGGATTGAAGAAAAGCACGAAAACAAGGTAGCTCTAGCCGAACCGATAGTCGGATTGAATTCTAACAATCAAGAACCCCGCCATTGGGTTCTTGAAAGTGAGAATACTTGAAATTGCTTTTATGATATGGAATATTTGATTGAGACTACGCCGCCTCTCGACGACTTACTTTACTGTGAACCTAGATATTCTCGCCCCCAAGCGAAATAAGGAATATGGAATATTGAATTCACTATCAATCGTTCTTCACTCAACGCCTTTCCTCGAATATGGTTAGCTTCGCTTTCATCTACCTTCCCGTCATGGCTAAGTACTAACTAAGGTGAGTTTACTCTCCTTGAGTAGAGATAATTATAACTTAGCTTTCAATTGATCTTCCCATCGACAGATCGAAACCGCCTAAAAGCACCAAGCTTTCATTCCCTTCAAATCGCCGGCTTCCTAGCCCATTCATTACCTTCCTTTCCGTTAACTATCGAAGTCGATTTCATCTCCTTCGACAAAAACAACCAACCTTTATATACGAAAAGACTTACCCTTAGATGCATTTTAACCTCGAAAGCAAGGGACAAGCCAAGACTTGTCTCGATCGAATGCAATAAGCAAATGAATTGTGTGCATCATCCATAACGAATCGACATTCTTCTTTCATTTCATCAACAAATGAATGATGGATTGTTATGCGCGCTACCACGCCCCCCGACTTTGGTTGGAGCGCTTCGCTTCGCTTAAGGACAACAGGTTATTCCTTCATCAAGAAGCCCTCCTGACCAGGTCACGGCTCGAGCCGCTTCTCTTCTCATTGTGTCCTAGAGTGCCCAACGGCTATTCAATTATTTATCGAATTGCCTCTACTATCAAAACCTCGATTCGATACCTACAATGAATTGCGAAGATAGGCTTAGGTTCTATTTTTGGACAGCTTAGGCTCGCAAAGTGTAGAGGAGAAAAGCATAATCCTAAGTATGGGGAATACTCGAGACAAGGGGTCGCTACCCTGCTTTCTTTACTCGCTCGCTGAGCTCTTAGCTTTGCTTCCGCTTACCGGATTGGTTATGCTATGCTTTTTGTCTACTATAGTATGCTAGAGCTTGCAGTGCCGAGCCTCCTCATTCTCGCTATGCCCTATGGTCTAAAAGCACGGCTCAATCATGCAGGTGTAATGTGATGTCCGAATTGCCCATTAAGGGTCGACTCCAGCAAAAAGGCAAGAGGACCACTACTATGATGTAACCGATGATCAAAGGACTCTTCTTCCTCTACTACCGAGACCGACCGACCAAGCAAGAGGGTGGTAGAGGCATTTTAAAGGATATCTGGGAAAGAGAAATAGAACCTAGAAGGAAAGGGAAGAGCTCTTCCTTATTATATATATAAGAGGCACGATTCCTCGCTAAAAAGAGAAGGGCTACATTGCTATACCTAAATCATTGACTTAATGCTTGACTTGGACTTTTCTCCCAAGCTTCCTTCTATGTCGATGTAAGTTTATAGCAGGTGCAAACAAAGAAGAAGAAGAATGGCTAGGACACGGTAAGTAGTAGCTATCTTCGATCCATCTTATTTTATCAAGACTTCACCTTCCTTCCCTCGATGGAATCTTTTCGTCAAGCTCTCTTCCTAGCACACTAAGAAGCAAGACCGCAAGCGAGAGCTCGCTCCAATCACAAGTCCTACTACAAGTCGCTTAAAACCTTTTCAAAAACCACTTTGTATAGTATGTATCACGCTCAATAGAACCATACTTATGTCAATAGGAGGAGAAAGAGAACAAGAAGAAAAGCCCTAGCCCGCTTACTTTAAAGTGGAAATGGAGGCGATCAGCTTTAGTGAATGGATACTCGAGATAGAACGAGAAAATGGAATTTGATTAATTCAACTTATAATATTTTGGAACAATTAGAAAATTACAAAAACGAAACCATTCATTTTGAACAACAAAGAGCGATTAATCAAGTCCGACAACGGGTTTTCCAACAAGCTTTACAAGGAGCTCTAGAACTCCGAATAGTTCTTTAAACAACGAAAGTTACATTTACGTACTATTAGCGCTAATTATTGGCTTGTTTGGGGTGATGAAAGAAATAACTGATTAGTCCTTTTTTTTTTTTTTTTTTTTAAGTCTCTTGATAGAAGGTATGGGAGGCATGCGATACACTAATATCGATATCCCTGCTCGGGGCCAGGATGCCTATGCCGAAATGAGGCATGAAGGAAGATCGGCATGATAGCAAAAAGACAAAGAATAAAGCTACTACCGCTGCTGTAAAAGCTGGAAGAACTTAAGGCATTGAAATAAAAAGACGGAACCGAGAGCTGTGGACGGAAAATGAAAAGTATGGCAAGAAGTTAAAGCAAAGAAAGCTATAGCGATTCTCAACAAGCGCTAGCGACAGCACAACCTAGAGTGGGGGTGGTATCATATTATCTTATAATAGGAGCACGCCCGCTTTTAGCTCCTAGTTTCACTCTTTCTTTTTCCGCTTTCATGAAAAGACGTGGTTGCAAGGAAGGTCCTAAGTGACCGATGCTTAGTTCCCTTTATCTTATCTTTTATTCAAGCTAGTAAGGAATCTTTTGAAGTTAAAGATCAGATCCGGGGAACATAGATGCGATCCTCAAGCCAACATATTCAAAGACTTCCTCCCCTTTGCCTATCTCTCTTGTCATTTACTACTGATGGGTCTATTACCAACCGGATTTCCAAGTAAGTCGAGAGCAGTAGTCAACTTCGTGGTTTCATAAAGAGAGCAATCGAACTTAACTCTAGCCCATCAAGGATGCATCGATACAATTGATACTTTAATGAGAGAAATTGATCACAATGAGATCAAGTCAAGTGATTCAATTCGGATTTTACTTTTAGTCAATCAAAGCCCCAAGACTTTCACCACCTATAGCCTATCGATCGGCTATACCTATTACTAATACCAAGAAGCATCTCTAGTATATCCTCCAAGCGTTTCTTCTCAAACGAGGATTACCAAGTTTTCATGCCAGATCAAGAAGAGGAGAGAGATGGAATCTATCGCCAGAGGGCACCACAGCTAGAATTAGGATTCTCATGAATTCAAAAGAGAGGGTCGATTCTTCACTAAAGTCAATCGCATCTCCTTTTAGATGGTCTACCCTCAAGGCCCCGACGGCTAAGCCCGACCATCGTGAGACCTTCTTCTTCGCTTGCTCTTCTCAACATCTTTCTTCTAAGATGGGAATCCCACCCATTCTACCAAAGAGAGAATTCTATCTTCTCTTGTAGAGACAGATCCAACAAGAATCCAGTTGAGTAGCAGCTTGTCCACTAGAAGCTAGAATAGAGCATGGGGTCCTATAGACGGATCTCCTTAAAGAAAAGAAGAGAGAGCGATCGCATACATGCCTCAAGTATGATTATGAGTGGGGCATCGGAACAACTAGTAAGACCATCTAGCACTTTCTACTACTTCTTTGGCAAACGAGCCACGCCGCTGAAATTCTAGAGTAAGAGGGTGATTCCACTTATCCATTCATTGCTTGTTAACTCTCTCTCTTCTTACATAGCTGCTGTGGGGATACGATCCAAAAGGGTGATGGCTTCAAATTCCTCTTTAAGAGAAGATGAGAGGCTTTCATATCGACTTAATTAGGGATTTGCCCTGTGTCTAAGGCATCCTAAGATAGAAGGATCTCAACTCATGAAGAAGCTTGCTCAGTTCAAAATCACAAGAAGAGAAAAGACCGAGACTCCATAAAGAAATGGCTTTAGTTCAAGTTCGCCTTCTAAGGCTCCCTTTATGGAGGATCTCCCAGATCAAGCACTCCCTTTCTTCACGGGAAGAGTCTATCATGCTCTGAGGTCTAAACTACCTTAGATATGCAATTAAGTTCCTACCGATTTCATTTCAGAGAACGAGAGGCCCAAGTCCCCCAAATGATTCATTAGGTTAATGGGCTGCAAGAGATGCCACATCTAGGTCACCACATTAGTAGTTTCAAAGCAGGTTAAGCTTCAAGTCGCTTCAACCACCGTAATCGAGAGAGGCTAAAAGGCTCAACCGAGGAAGGAGCTAGATCTATTCTAAAATCCTCTTGTCCTTTGCCAATGCCAAAGACATACCAAGGGCTCAAAGCCACTTCTTCATCGACAAAGTTCAAAGCCAAGTGAACCAAACCAATAAGCAGAGGTTCAAAGAACGGATCGGGGAAGACATTCATCGACCTATTTGGCCGAGTTCCACAAAGAAGCCATTTTTTCTAAGAAGCCCTCGCCAAGCCCTTTTGTTAAGCTTCTTCAAGCTGGAGCACGGCAAGAACGGAATTCAGCACTAGTTGAAGAAACCGCCATGGAACGGATTCTTTGCAGAGCAACCAGAAGCCCACTCTACCTTTCTTTCTTTACCTTAGACTTCGCTTCTTCAAGGAGACCTGTGCATTTCCTCTGCTCAGCTTCTTGAACCCTCGATTCCTCAGGCCTTTAGTCAAGTATAGGTCGCCGATTCAATCTATCTTGATGGGATTTTTGCTTCGCTGAGTGGTATAGAAGGGATTTCTAGTAGGTAGCTGACAAGACTAGTAGTATCGACAAGAAGCTACATCAATAGTCGAAAACTTGTTTTCTGTAGGCTTGGAGTCGTAAGTCCTCTTTTCCCAACCAAATAAGCACTTTTGCAAAGTTCACCTTCCCGCCGCAAGACTTCATGGATAACAATCGACCTTACCAGGATGTGGACCGCACTATAGAGCCTAATTAAAAGGAATTCGGCTTGCTTTCTCAATTCACATCTATGAGCCGATGATTCCTCTATCTCTTGCTCGCCTGACCTGGACTCGATGTACTTAGTGGAAGAATGATGGGTCGCTAACAAGGCCCCTAAATGACCGGCCTACCTTTTTTTTTTTTCCCTAATCATTACTTGCTCGTCCCTCTCTCATGAAAGATTGTCTCTCCTCTCCCTACGGGCTTTTGACTCATGTCTATAGCCAAATACTAAGACGATTCCCATTCAAGCATTCTCATTCAATACCATCAATGCCGCTTTCTTTTGTTCAAAATTCCTTTCTTTCTACTAGTTCTTACATAAGAAATTTGCAGGAAGTAAACGGCATTTCCTTCCTAAATCCACTCCCTCAAGTCACGCTCTTTCAAAGATCGGACCAAGTCAAGTACTTTCGAGTCAGCTTTTGCCCAAAGCCATCCTTCCTACTTTAAAATACCAACTATAAATAGCTTTAGCATCTCTTGATAAGGAAAGGTCTTTATAGAGCTAAGGGAAGGTTTGGAACCCTAGTAGCGTAATGGAATCAGCCATCGCAGCAGACTTCCATGCCAACACGAGTAGTTTAACTCATCACTACCTCGTAAGTATGCTGAGAATGGTTTTTGCTTTTATTGCTATAAAATGAAAAGTATTCAAATAGCCATCAGATAGTTTACTTAATTCCGCTAGAGGGACCTCAAACACGTGAATGGTTTTTCTCGTAGTCGACCACGCCTTTATGACGAAAAGGGAGAAGGGATCGATCACCCGTCGATCCGTGATCAAAGAAAACTATACCAAGAATGGGATACGATCGATTCTAAGCACAAAAGCCATCTCTATCAATCTACGCCATCGATGAGACGCGCCGATAGAGAAGAAAGTATACCCTTTGTCGCCTCGTGTCAACGAAAATCAAAGTAAAGAAGAGATACAAACTTTGGAATAAAAATTAGGTGGATCGAGGATGGAATCGAATAATGAATGCACTTCAAGTGCTAAGACAGTCCTCGATCTCCTATCTAATGAAATCGACCGACCCGCCATCTCTTTCCTTCAAGAATGCCTTCGCTTCACTTCAAGACGCTTATTTACCAATAAGAATAGGAAAAAGACACTACCTTTTTTGAATGGAAGAAGTCAAGGGTGAACGAAAAGGCCAAGAACGAGCCGTAAGAAAGATGAGCAGAGCATTCTTCCGCCGCCTTTTATAGGAGTAGGGAGCGCAGGAGATAGATAGACGCCCAATCCGCAGCAGCCTAGTTGTTCACCTTAGTCTTGGGCTGATCTCACACTTCAATCAACCCCTTCAGATTTCGATCCAATCAATCAATCGATCGATCAAGAGGCTAATCTCTTTTGTTTGGGCCTTAGCTAAAAGAAAGTCCTCGCTTATCTTGAACAAGGGAAGGGCAAGATAGCATTAGCTTCAATCAACAAGCTCAACCTTGAGGTGGTAGGTCAAGAACCGCTTGAACGCTTCAACTTGGCCCCTTCAACTACTTAGGCGGTGCGGAAGGTCGGGCGGAGACTAGCCAACTTACTACTTATCGCCATGCCATGGTTGAAGCTTTTAGGCTCCATAGACGAACTCTTTATTAGGTATTAGGGAGGAGGACAAGACTCAAAGACCTAAGGTGGGGTTCAATGCCTAACAAAACTACCAAAAGCAAAAAAAGGGCACAAAAGAGATGTATGGTCGAGGGGAGGAGAGAAAAGAACGCATGCATGGAGATTCTCGTTGGCATTTGAGGTTCGAGAATCTATGAAAGGACATCTAAGGCTAAGGAATAATTAAAGGAAGTCCATTATCGAGAAGTGGTGATCTCGCCTTTGCTTGGCCGGGAGAGAGGAAGCTTCCTGACCACCCTTTCAAGCCGATAATGAGCGATCACTCAAAGAATGAACACTAACCGAAAGCGGCCGAATGAGTACCTATCCCTTACGGAATCGAACCCGTGTCTTCGACATGAAAAGACGATGTCCTAACCAATCGGACGAAAGGGACTAAAAAGCCATTCTCTCTCACCCGAGAATAGAAGTGGTTCGCTTTGTTTCTATACGCAATTCAAGATTTCGTTTGTGTTCATGTCATGATTTCGATGTGAATTCGGCGGGTCGTCTCCTTCCCACGGGTTCCCCACCGACCCAATGACACACCAACCACGCCTCTCTTTCTCCGATCATAAAGCCCCCCATCCTTTTTGTCTTTCATCCCCCTGAATAAGTAAGGCCCCGCCTTTCTAATAAAAAAGGGGGGAAGCGCCTGCTTGAAGTGGCGAAGGCCTATGCTACAAAGAATAAAAAAAGTACGCTGAGGTTACGGGTCACTTAGTCGAACTATAAAGAAAGGGAGGCTAAGGTTACGTAAGTAAGGTCACCGTTAAGGAAAGCTCAAAGTTATGAAAGAGTTTAGCCAAGCTAATTAATTAATTAAGTAGTAGAGACGCTTGCACGGAGTTGCGCCACCGTGGATATAGACTAGGCTAAGGACCTGACTTCATCTCTTCTATTCTCTTCACTTACACCTTACACTTCCACCGAGTCTAACGAGGCTCAAAGCGAGCCTTCCATCGTGGGACCGAGACTACGCAAAGGTAGAACACCATAGAAACTTCACTTACTTTCATATGATTTCGCCACGCTAATAAGAACCCTAATAGCGGAAATAGGTTCGTGTTCCGCTTCCAAAGTCGTAATGCCTTTCGCCCAAGTGTGAACTTCAGATTTACTCTCCAAAGGGTTCCATTCCTTTACTCATTTTGGTCAACCCAACCCGAATGGGAAGAAGAGGGTCACCCAAATCATGCGTCCACTTTGTACGCTTTTATCGAAAGTGCACTAATCAGCATTTTTGGAAAGGGAAGGAACTTATCACCGAAGGAGGCAAAAGAGGAATGAAGGAGGCGAAGCTACCGCTTTAGAATGCAAGCTTATCCTTTACTTTTTTAGAGCGATCGCTATTTGAAATAAGAAAAGAAGGTTTATGGATGAAGTAATCTAATGACAAATGGTGACTATTAAGGAAACCCGGAGAAAGCTCTGAACCATCTGCTACCTTTTGAATCAAAGTAGCGACGTTCGAGTATTACGACTACAGGGGAGAAGCAAAGTCAGAGACAACCATATTTTCTAGCTGACTAGCTTCTCAAGTGGGTGGCTTGGTAAGCAAGCTACCTTCAAAGATCGGTAAAATCCCTATCAATAATAGGTTAATGGTGGGGAAGGAGGCCCTCCCTACTTCAATGGAAAGGGGGAATCGCTGCTCCACACCGCCTCTCTACAACTACCTTTCGCTTCAACATGATCACTTAACGAAGACATAAAATTGCGTAGATAGGAGGAGGAAACGAACCAACCCACTTGTCCCGATCGAACGATTGAAGAAATAAATAGAATGGTGGCCCTTTTCGCCTGTGGGACATCGCTTGAGAACCAATGTCGGGACCGGGTGAGAACTTACGAAGAAGAGACGGCTTTCAAGCTTAATTGAAGGCATTCATAAGTACCTCAGCTCGATCTTTCCCCTTGTTCTAGAGTAGCCTCGATGTCAGAATTCCAAGGCACAAAGATGATTTCCGTGTAAGGTTCCAATTGAGGAGGCCGATAAAGTGATGGGTCCTTTCGAGGGTGGATAGTGATAACAATCGGTTTTGGGATGGGTCCGAGTGTTAGGGTTTATGGAACCTTTGGTGCGGCCAATGATGCGCTTGGAATGGTGATGACAAGGGCAGCAAGGCCAGGTTGTGATTTTAACTGGCATTAGGTAGGTGGATCGAGGGGCCGATCCTTGGTAGAAACCACCGTAGGCCTATTTGGGTGCATTCTCAACGATCCGAGATAACGCAGGTGATCGTGGCAATTCCCTGTGTTTAGGCCGGACGGAGGGCATATCATGTTAATCTCTCAGGCAATCCTCGCTCTTTCACCTTAGGCCAAACGAGCCATCTTTGAGTGAGATGGTGGTTGTATCTGGGACGCCTTTCTCTTCTCGCATAGACTACTACCTCTCGATTCATCCCGCAATGAAGGGGTATGGATTCTTCAAAGCGTAATACGATTCCTCCCTCGCCAATAGAAACTCAACAACCGATGGTCCGTAAGATCTTGGATCCGATGCCTATGATGGTAGCAATCATAGGTCCAATGACCTATACCTCCCATATGATATTCACATCTCGCACCTGTAAGGAATTCCTGAGCCCGAGGATTCACCCTGCTTAGAGGCATGGAGTGACTCAGCTTTGATGCAATCAATTCTAGAAGTAGACGAGATTGCAGTAATCGGGAGTTCCTATCATAATGCATGACTACTTAATGTGAGGATTCACGCAAATACTAGCCCTTTTCATCATGTCTTCGCATGTACCAAGCAGAGTATTCAAGTAATGCCCTTTGATTTCACCTGCTTTCACTGCGGCTTTATAAAGTGCTTCGCATAAAATAAGAAACGATCTCTCCAACGCATAAATGGTTGTGAGTTCACGCTCATCGCCTTTGGTAAAATCAAGTCCACCCCGAGACATTCATAAACCGCTTCTACCGTAGTTTTTAAAGCAGATAACCCCAATTTAGGTTTAATAAGACATCCCAACAGGGACGCACACCATACTTATTCAATTTATCTCTCTCAACTTGATGCCATGAGGCGGGCCTTGGAAAGTTTTAACATAAGCAACAGTGATTCGCAGATCTTCCAGACGAGAGCACGCAGGCTTTGAACCCAAATACATTACCTACAATGGAAGTAAACATGTTAAGAATGTAACCTTCTTCAAAAAGGTCTAATGGGTAAGCTACATAAGCAATAAATTGAGTTTTTTCTCCAAAGAACGGCTCTATTTTGTAGCATCGCCTTTGTAACGATCAAGGCTAGTAAGTCCACTCATTCACACAGCTTGTCCATGTACCAAGAGAAGATCTCTACAGCCTACCGCTACCCCTCGCTTCTTCAAATTGAACCCAGTGTCGAGGAGTTACTCTAATGTCGCCAAGATATCAAGATCTTTGGGGTCATAGTCGAGTATAATAAGTCAATTTGTAATCTTTAACACCACTTTTTGAATCCAACACTTGCTTTAGTCTCTCGCTTGTGGTGACATAAATCCTCCCTTACAACTCATTTAATTAAGAAGTCTCACAACAACAAGGTCTACTCATATGAATTAGGCGCTAATGAAACCTTTCACAGAATCTTCACAAAATTCCCAATCCCAATCAATACTAATATTATCAACTAATCAAAATGCTTTATTATTGGACCATGGTATTTGATTCGCCAAATACATCATTATTGTATACTCTTTTCATATATACGGCGTGAACCCAATTCTTCTTTTTTTACTTTTTTTGAATCAAATACCTAAATATAACCTAAATAATAAGAAATTCTCTCGACAAAGGGTATATGTTGTATATGTAAATCCTAGATGTGAAAATCTATGGAATTTGTCTACTAAAAGGTATAAAAGCAAAAATGCAAAAGAACAAAGCTAGACGAAAATCGACGTCGAAGAAGAAATAAGAAGAGCCGATGAGATAGAAATAATGAATCGTAAATAGAGTTCGGGATTCAATCCGATAATATAGAATAGATAATATAGATAGGATCGTTTATAATGATAGAAAATGAAAGACTTTCAAAATTTTATACTTGAGATTTTGAAAATGGGTTGGTTGAACTTGAAAATGAACTCATCAATTAAGTAAACAATTGAATTGGATTCGTTGATGGTACCAATGAAATCGCTGCGTAACTCCCATTTCTTATTGAATTAACCGATCAACTTGCTATCTGGACATTTATTTTGAATTCGATTCGATCATTTTCGCAAAAAAAAATTTTGACATATTTTACTTTATTTATTATTATTATGAGAATAAATCCTACTACTTCAGTGTTCTCGGGGTTTCACGCTTGAAAAAAAACCCGGGAATATCACCCAAATCATTGGTCCTAGATCGATATATTTTTCCAATCGCAAGATGCCTAATATTTAGAATGCTCGTAGTTAAGGATCGAGATACCGCTTGGCCAACAAATTAATGTTACTTGTGAGGCACAAAGATTTTTAGGAAACAATCGAGTTAGGGTCAGAGCTATGAGTGCCATGCATTTGGCCTAACGAGAGGAATGGAAGTGATTGACACGAGCTCCTCTATGTTCCGGCCGGTGGAACGACTTCTGATTTAATTTTCAACGTGCTTGGAGAGCCTCATTGATAATTTAGGGCCTCAGAGATACTCACACAACATCTCCTATTCATAGATCTCGCTACCGCTTTTATACAGCTTAGATACAAAATTATCTATTTTGAAACCTAATGAAAGTAGTAGATCTTTTTAGCCCCTACCACCGCGGAGGAAAAATCGGACTCTTCTTAAATGCCGGAGGGTAAAACAAAGACTATTATGGAATTGATTAACAATATTGCCAAAGCTCATGGGGGTGTATCCAGATTTCATGAGTAGGTGAACGATTTCGTGAAGGAAATGATCTTTTACATGGAAATGAAAGAACTGGGTGATTAATGAACAAAATATTGCAGAATCGAAAGTGGCTCTAGTTTACTATCCGATGAATGAACCACCGGGAGCTCGTATGAGAGTTGGTTTGATCGCCTCTAACTATGGTCAATATTTCCGAGATGTTAATGAACAAGACGCATTTCTATTTATCGACTAATATCTTCCGCTTCGCCCAAGCAGGATCTCAAGTATCCGCTTTATTAGGTAGAATGCCTTCCGCCGTGGGTTATCAACCCACCCTTAGTACCAAATGGGTACTTTACAGAAAGAATTACTTCACCAAAGAAGGGTCCATAACTTCTATTCAAGCTTGTTTATGTACCGCAGACGATTTGACCGACCGAATCGCCTCGCTAAGTACGACATTTGCACATTTAGATGCTACCACTGCATTATCAAGAGGATTAGCGCCAAAGGTATCTATCCCGCAGAGATCCTTTAGATTCAACATCAACTATGCTCCAACCTCGGATTGTTGGTGAGGAACATTATGAAATCACGCAGCGGGTTAAGCAAACCTTACAACGTTAAGCAAAGAACTTCGTGACATTATAGCTATCCTCGGGTCGGACGAATTATCCAAGAGGATCGCTTAACCGAAAGCGCTGAAAAATTGAGCGCTTTATCACAACCCTTTTTCGTAGAAAGTTTTTACCGGTTCTCCAGTGGAAATATGTTGGTTTAGCGTAAACAATTAGGGGGTTTCAAATTGATCCTTTCCTAGAATTAGATGGTCTTCCTAATGTGCCTTTTATTTGGTAGGTAACATCGACGAAAGCTACCGCCAAGGCTATGAACTTAGAAATGGAGAGCAATTTGAAGAAACGACCTTTAAATCTTTGTGTATCAATTCCCTAATCGAACTGCTTGGGGATTCAAAAGTGAACGAAATCATTTTATCTACTAATAATGGCCAAATTGGTGTATTACCGGATCACGCCTATTGCCACAAATTGTAGATATAGGTATTTTGAGAATACGCCTTTAACGCACTCAATGGTTAACGATGGCTCGATGGGTGGTTTTGCTAGAATAGGTAATAATGAGATCACCGCTTTAGTAAATGATGCGAGAAGAGTAGTGACATCGATTCACAAGAAGCCCAAAGAACGCTTGAAATAATGCTAAGCTAATTTAAGAAAAGTCAAGGAAAGAGACAAAAATTGAGGCAAATTTAGCCTCCTCGATTTAGCTAGACACTTTGTAGAGACGATCAATGCGATTTCTAACTAGCTTGCAGTGCTCGAATAATCAAAAGAGGTTCGGGTTTATACAATCTGAATTTTTTGTTTGATTTGATTCTCACGAGTGAATACAATTAAATACAATCAAGCCGTTGAACCGATTTTGATGCAACGAAAAAAATGAATGAAATAGAAAAGATAAAAAATCAATATCCATAAAAGAAGATGGGTATAAAACTTATTAGATAATGAGGTCAATAAGATCTAATAAGTTCTACCTACTATTGGATTTGAACCAATGACTCCTACCGCATGAAAGCAATACTCTAACCAATCGAAAGTTAAGTAGGTGATTTATATTTATCATCACAAAGAGAACTAAATGGGACCCATCCCATTGATGGATTATAAATATCATATTACTTATAAGTTATACCACTCAAACAGATCAAAGAGCTATGATCTCGGATCATGGAATATTCATCTTGACAAGAAATTATCTACATGATAAAATATGTATCACAAGCACTAAGGGCTATAGCTCGCTTAGTAGAGCACCTCGCTTACATATCGCAAGCGCCAATGTTTTTCAGTGGAGTCCATCATGCAATCAATGTAATTGATTTTATTGAGAAATCGATGTCTTACTCCATAACTTTGAGGGAACAAGAGAACAATAGCCCCGACAAAGGGTTTGTCCGATTCGGTGCCCCTGCTTAGGTGCCAAATGCATTCCCCACCGCTGATTTGAGATATTGATAAGGTGAATACCCACTATTCAATGCTAGGCATAATGAGTATAAGACCTCAAAAATCGTCATTCTCTATGAACTTTAAGGTGTATGAAGTTTCATATTTTATTTTTAAGCAGAGCGACAGAGACTTCATCTAACTTAGGTTAATTCTAGGCTGTAGGCAAACCCACGCCAAGATAACCCCTTTGAAACACTTTGGTAGTGTTCTCGGATCGTAATTCAAATAACGACTCGTGAGCACATGGAGCCATCTCCTTATTTTTCTATTAAAAATATGGCGGACTTGTCGATATTTATATCGCTTAATGAAAGAGCCCAATGCACAAAAAATGCATGTTGGGTCTTTGAAATGAGCTTCGTATCATTTTGATAATAAAAAGTTTGGTCTGTTTTATAATAGGTATGTCTACGGTTCGAGTCCGATAGCCCTAGAGCCCTAATAAAATGAAAATTAAATACAAAAATTGTATAATTTGAATTTCCTCATTCTAGTTTGTTGCTTGTAACCGATCGTTGGTTCATCTAAATAAAATTATTCCTATAAGCTCACTCACAAGGATCATTTAAAGTTTAACATAAACCTAAAGCAAAAATGCATTTCATTTCACCCCATAAAATAAAACTAGAATCTAACCCAACCCAAATTGAATCTAATAGTCATTCACATGGGTATAGGAATGACCTCATCAGATTTGTGCACAAGCTAAAGTCCTAAAAAAAAAGAAATGTCTTTTCGTAAGTTTCATTGTAAATATCACAATAACGCCAACAGCTTTTCTTTTCAGATGCCTTCCCGAGACCTATCAAAGTACATCACAAAAGAGAAAGAGGTAGTATTCTTTTCCATATTCAATATTAAATTAATAGAAACTCCCTACCGGATTCTAAGAATAAGAAAAGGAATATACCAAGACCAATATATTTTCAATCTTGAGATGGAAATTTCTAGAAATTATCTTACATCCGACTATTTACTCTATTCTAAATCTCTAAGAAAAGGGAAAAAGACCTCCTATATTCATACAAAAATAGAACTATATAAAGAGAATAAAATTGATTTCAATTTCTAATAAGAATTTATAAAAATGGAATTAGAAATTCTAAACAAAAAAATGAGATTCTATTTCATTTAGAATTCTTTCTATAGTTCTTTAGAGAGAATCCTAGATGAGATGAAAACAAGAGAATTTGTATAAGAACAATATATAGTTATACTAACTATAACTAAATCAAATCTAAATACGTAGATGAAAAATAGATTCAATCGATGAATCTCGAAAAGGAGACATGCCCCACAAAGAAACAAAGGAAACTAGACTTGCTCGATCAAAATAAATTCTTGTTTTTTGACTAAATGCTATGAACGACTTGACAATTTCAAGTCGAATCGACTAATCCGTATATTTTCCACGCTCATGAGGAGTGCCTATGTTTCGCTTACTTAATATGATATTTTTGGGCATTTCTAATAATATCAAGTCTTATTCTATTTTGGCATTTTTTCATTTGCTAATGAATTCTCCGATCTTACCAATAATGGATTTTGGCTGTAGAAAGGTTCTCAGGACATGGACGCCTATCCCAACTTCCTGGGCTTACTTCATTGCCCACCTAATGGGATGATGATGATATTCTCGATCGATTTGATCTAATTTTGAAAAGTCTTTCTCACTATTCGTAATAAAGGAGCTTTCGATCAAGATGTTCTCGCCCCCCCGCTTGGGCTCTCGTCAATCGAATCCTTTATGCGTCAGTAGCCTGACTCAATCTACTAGCCTACCTATCGGGGCCAATAAAAGCAAAAGTTTGTGCATGGGCTCATCATCCGATGCGTAACCGATGCGTAGGGGGGGAGAAGTGATTGATAGCTTTCAAGAACCAAATGGAAAGGAAAGAGTTGTTCTCAGATTCCTTCCTTTCCAAAGATAGTAATTCATTTTGTTTGGGTGCATAAAAGATTTGATTGAATTCTCGCCTCACCCTCGATGAGAGTGAAGGTAGATTTGACTCAATCCTCGGACCTCGATCTTTTAATCCTACACCTTAAGAATGATGCGATGGGAGAATTTTTTCATTTTTTCATCAATGCCGCCCAATGAGGCTCGCCCATGCCCAATCCCAATGGAAAACCTTCGATTTGCCCTTAGTTTCTATAATCCACCCTCCCCACCCCCTCGAAGCCCTCCCGGGGCCTAGCCTCTTTCTCAACTCGAGTCTTAAGTTCAAATGCTTTTCATCGCCGACTTAACACCGCGCTTAATAAGACAAAGAAATGGGGAGTCTATGCCTTGAATGAATCAAGAATAAATCGGATTAGTGGAATGAGGGATCAAGAGACTTTGACAGGGGGGAATGGCCTATCAATCATTGTGGACCTTCCTCAACCACCACGAGAGCTCTCAACCCAGTTGTTTAGGTTCTTGAATTCCATCCCCTAGTTGGGGTTTCTGCCTCAAGGTTATAAAATTTGCGTGCTGTTCATCTCTGCTCAGTTCAAGGGAGGGGACCCAGACTTTAGATCTCTTCTACTATGGCGGAGGTTTCTTTCAGATCCGTGAGTGTGTTGGGGAGGCCAGGGAAGACGGATTGGATCGAGAGGCGATGCTTATGCCTCTTCTTTATCGAGCAGGATTCCCATCATTTGCGCCTCCTATGAAGGAGACAAGGGCGAGGCAATCAAACATGTTCTATCCTCAACCTCCATCCGTCATTAGTAATCTCAATTCGCTTTCCTATTCACTTCAGTACATCACAAGGCCACAACTAGCAAAATCCCCTTTACTAGTAGTGGAAAACGCTAACCGCTTAGCTAGCTACTTATACTTATAGTTATAGCCCCTACTTTATTTATGGATATTTGAAGAAGCCTCATTTAAAATGTAAGATGCCAAGAATCTACCGATGAAAAGCCAAAGAACTTGTTAGGAGTAGGTTTCTTGCCCTTTCTATGTTATTAGTAAGATAGGTTTGAACCCTATACAAGGGGTCGCTTGTCGCCACCCCCCTCTCTAAAGGGCTTCAGACTCCACTGCTACCACTAAACGACGGCCAGAGCTAAGGAGGGACTTGAACCTCAACCTCAAATTTCTCGCAAGGCTATGCTTACCATTGCTTATTTCCGCTACCACAGTAGTATGCGAAGCACTATCGAGCAATTCACGATCACTTGATACGGACGACTTTTTTTTTTTCCACCGACCAAAGTCTTGACCTCCGATCGAGCTACGAACACGAAGGTGTTTCATTAGGGGGCCGCTTTTTCAAGAAATCTCCGACCGGCCAAAGGCCGCTTATCAAAAGTGCGAGTTGTAAGGAGTCTTGGTCTCGAGTCAAGTCACGCCATTTCATTCTCAGAACGGAATGAGTGCACTGCAAGACTGCATAAGTTGTTCCCTCGCCGCAATGCATGCATCTCCGCCTTTTTGTGAAGTCATTTCATATATGGCTCCTCTTATTCTACGAGAATCCAAACCGCAGCCCACGAGGATGAGGTTGACGGTTCGTGGGTGGAATCTCCTCCCTATCCGACGCCAAGTTCAAACCCCCGCCAATTCCCCTGAGCTTGAAGATGTGACTTCCTGTCGCCTCAAGATACAGCGCCGGAGTCCATGTAGCACTCATATTATAGTAAGCTAAGTGATATAGGGCAAATTGACATTGTGAGCGCAAGCTTCCGACCAAAGAAGAAAATTATGGATATTATGACCTCTCCTTGTAAAGGACGGGTCAAGAATGTGGTAAAAAGTTGCAAAGTGACTTCAACAAATAAGTTTGTCGAATCCTCATCCTAAGAAAGGAAAGTGCACTTCACGAGCTCTTTCAAGGAATAACAAGAAGATGATCAAGAAGAAAGAGACTCCTTCCTCGTGACTTTTTAGTGATGAACTAAACGAGAACTCTGGGTTGATTGTTGACCAACGAAAGTATGGAGAAAGATGTAAATTTTAAAGAAAGACGAGACACTATGAACCCACCACCTAACACCAAAGAAATCTCTAAGGCTTGATAAAGAAAAGTACACGCAATTAGCTAATTCAAGGTAGTGCTATCTACTAGACAATCCAAAACTAAGCAAAGAGCTTTCTTCTTAAGATATTCTATCTCGAGTTACCACGATCAATGGAAAGAGATGACGAGCCTACTCTATTATAGGATACCACTCGCCATGGATGATTCGATTCCAAAGAAAGGGGAAGAAGGGCCTATACATGATCCATTTCGATGCATGAGATAAGGATTCGACATCGCCATGAATAGGAGTTCTACGCTTGTGAACCAAGACGCTTCTTTTCTTTCTTCTCTCCTTTACCTTATTCATTAGGCCATTTCGATGATTGAACCTTTCCGAGTCAAGAGAAAGCTCGCTTTTAAGCCTTTCTTCGAGTTCTAGCAAGCCCTTCTTGACCGCATTTCATGAAGTTGATTCTACACCCATTTCGGGGTATTTTCTCGCCACATCTCATACCCGTAGTACCGGTCTTGACCACGTAATCAAAGGCGTTAAAAGGTCTCTCAAGTGGAATATTTTTATGTAAGTGTGACCTTCCGCTTTCACACTTGAGAAAAAAATATATATAGCTTGCGACTTAGGTAGGGTCTATGGCCCGCCTCGCAATAAGTACTAGCGAGATAGATAACCAAATGGAAATGTGGTCGACTCGTAAAGAAAGGAGGAATCGAGATTTCGTGCTTGTAGAAAAGAATCACTCACCTCACGAGGACGCTGGGTCGGGTGGAATCTAAGAGAAATTCTAATCAAATACGAAGCGATTCTTAAAAGAAATTCCTGTGAATCTCCGCAAGAACTAGTCGGGCGCCTTTCTCCTTCTAGGATCAAGATTCAAGTGGTCAAGATGAAGGGCTGTATCACATTCACTTGCTTGCCACCCCTTTTATCCTTTCTCCCTCCTGGTCACGCTTGCTCTTTTTTTTTCGCTTTATCACATCGACTTTTTCTCGCTTTTTTCACTTTTTCCCTCCAAATATATACTTGCCTTTGTACCGATTTGAATATAGGTAGGAAGGCTTAGTGGAAGGGCGCACCCTTTCTTCAGAGGTGCCCGAGGGCACTGGCCTCGTTTTGACTTGGCCTTCTACTTTTTAGAACACAATGATTTCGACTTTCTTTTCCGAGCCTTTACTAGGCGCCAGATTGCTTTCTTTTTCTTTTCCTGCTTGAGGTCTATATAGACGATCCGACTCTTTTCGTCAAGTTAGAGTAAGAATTCTCCTAAAGTTTGTGGATAATGCCAAGGAAGTTTGAACCCTTTATCCCACAAACATCTTCAACTCATCAACTAATGTATCGGAGGTATACATTGATGTCTTTACTTGGACTTTTATCACCCTAATCAAGAAAGGCATGAAACATGTATGTAAGACCCCAACTTATTATAAATAAAATTAAATTTTCTATTCATTATTCTAAATTAATAAGGTGTTAATTTGATATAATACTTTGCTTATGGGTGAAATGTACAAATTTTACAAAAAATAAGCAAGTGGTTATAAAATATTCCTTTTGTTTGGAATATTCGCTTGGTCGTCAGAGAATATTCTTTTTTTCGAATATCCAGACGACAAATAAATTGTAGCCAATTATGGGCCCCATAATGTAATAATTGCTTTGATGAAGAAAATGACAAAGTTTGAGTTTTATAAATAACAGTAATTGTTACCGCTAACACTGCTGGAATACCCGTGGTTAAAATACGTAATACGCTATGGGTCGCACAAAGAAGACACCAGATTACATAAAGATTGTTGAATTATTGATTCGTGACGTAAGAAGGCACTACTCAATAATTGTTACAGAATTAATGCTTAATATTTTATTTTATTGATTCAATAATTGTCATATGCTGATATTTTATATTATTGTTGTTTCAATAATTGTCAACGTCAAGATTTTTCATTATCGATCAAATAATTCATATTATTTGAATAATATTATTAGATAAAGATTATCGGCAATGTCTAGAAAATTTCGGCAAGGAGAGGTTTGGTCACCTAATCATGTTGCCCAAGAAGGAGAAATCCTCATCGAAAGCCCCCTTTCTCGGGAACTACCGTTGTCATAATTGTGGATTCCGTAATATTATTTGTGAATAATTAATTATCGATTTATATGATAAGGAAATATTTATTTGATGCGTATATAAATGATGGATTTATTTATTTTATGTGGTTATAATTGAAGGAATTAATATTGAGGTGTTTTATCAAGATTTTTGTTTGAATGGATGTATTAAAAATCAAATCAAAGATTTTTACGATATATTGTGTGAGTTATAATTTTTAATCCCACCGCTGGATTGTTGTGATTTTTGGATACGCTATACATATATAAGTTGAGTATATGTCCATAATTTTTGAACCGTTAAAAATGAACGAATGATTTGTTATGAATTTTAAGAGGTGACTGATTCGGAAATTAGGTTTATAAATGATTTTGGTAGAAAATTTAGAATTGAGTGGGCCCCACTTGTGGTTGGTGAAGAAATGTGCTGAATTTTAATTCAAATGTGGTGGTGGCAATAGTAGGTGTAAAGCCATCAGTAAAGAAAGTCAAGTCCGCTTTCTAAGGCATAATATTTTCCTCCTATAAATAGAGGGCTGTTAGAATTGAAAATCACACCGTAAACATAAGCTTTCTCTATATTATCGAGCATATTTTGTGAGTATTTAGATACTTTGAGAGTCGATGTTCAAGATAAGTTTCATTCAAAGATCACTTCCGACCTTTTTATTCAAGCACTCGCTTTTTTAAGGTAAGGATGTTATTTTCATCTTTTAAAAGATATTATTTTCTTCAATATCATTATGCCAAAATATTGGTTTGAACTTTTAATCAAATTTAGAACTTTTGTGTCAGAGTTACTATTCACGATATACGTACACTATTCACGATACTGCATTATTCAATCAAAAATGAAAATTTTCTTTTTTGTCCAAGATGTCTATTATGGTTACTATCTTTGATCAGATCCATGTTTTGATCTTTATTTTTAAATTCCGCTTCAAAATTGGATATTATGAAGTATTAGCGATCTTGATAAACCGTAATACTTAATCCCTAATATTTGTCCTTCCGTCTCAATCGGATTCGCTTTTAAAAAGTTTTTCATCATCCTCACCCTTAATGATGATATTATTGAATATCTTTGGCCCAGTAGTAAAAAGATAAATGATTAATTAATGAATATCTTTGGCCCAGAAGTGCAAAGATGAACAAAAGTGTTGAGATGAATATGACCAACCGGGTGATACAAATGAATATCTTTCGCCCAGAAGTAAAGATGAACAGTGTTGAGATGAATACGACCAATCGGTGATATAAATGAATATCTTTGGCCTCAGAAGTAAAGATGAATATTCGATTAAAGATGTATATTGATTGTTGTTACAGGATAAAATATCGATGATGGACTTTTAAATCTTAGAAGATAAGTAGAACTCATTCTCTACTTGACTTTCTAATGGATTGTTGTTTCCGCCGCAGCTTTTGATCTAAAACTTGTTGTTTATTATGTTTTATCGATTTTCCCCGTCAAGACTAATGATAATTTGTTGTATATTATCTTAGTCATAATATTCTTTATCGCTAGTTGAGATCACCCTTTTTCCTTTTTGTTCCAATTTTCTTCTCGTGAGGTGAGAACATAAAGCAGATCTAATGGGTATGGAGTGATGGTTCTAGAAAGATGTTTTAGTAATCCTCACTATTTTGTAAAATAGTGTATGAATAATTATAATGAGGACTTAATTGAGTGTGGATATTGTCTAGAAGATAATATTTATATTTAAACTCACAAAGATGTGTTGTCGATTTTGCACGCATAACAATATTATTGAAGTTGTAGTTTTTCTCGCACTCATGTATTTGGCGACACTCGTAATGGGTGTTGTATACCTATTTTGGGGCGCATAAATGTGGATCTTTCATGCACATCAAGGCGGAGGTTATACATAACAATAATCACCGGCCAAGTTGAGTAGGCTTGGTGTAAGGCCCATTAAACGGATTAAACCCATCCGTAGTAAGTCGGGCCTCAACATTGCTAACCTCTTCAAAGAAATCGTAGGGTGCTTTTTATCAAAAATTTTCATTCAAACCCATCTGCGTCAAAAGGCCAACAACCATCAACTATGTCCCGTAGTAGAGTGCCATCTCATATACGCTATGGTATATGTTGATACGAACAACCATTGGAGCTTCCTGCAATGGGAAAGTAACATAAGATCTTTCTTGGCACGCTTTTTCCTTTTTATTATGCGTTCACAAGATCTACTTGTACCACAAATATCACATGACCTTCTTATCTTTATTGACATCACCGTAATACAACATACAATCATTCTCACAAGCATCACTCTTCTCATACCCTAGATTGAGCCTTTTGACCATTTTCTTCACATCGTAGTACGAGTCCGGTAACTTATTACCTGTAGGTAAGCATGTTGGGTAAAATCTAGTTACGCACAACACACAAGTATACGTGGTCAACAAGTAATACAGTGAAAGTAGAGTATCGTTCCCACGAGGAATTATTAATATAAATTACCAACTATTAAATCTTAACCAAACTAATTTTATTTAAACAATCAATTTAATGTTATAAAGTAAATTACTTAATTAAACTAATTCTAATTACCACTAGTTATAAATCAGATTATGGAGATTTAAGATCACAACTTCACTTATTGCTTCATTTAAGTTAACACACTTCTCATTTTTTTTATTTTTTATTTTTTATTTTTTTTTAATCTCAAACAAAGAATTAGTTCATTGAATTAAAATTAAGAATCCACACTTGAATAAACATTAAAAGACAAAGATAGAGGAAGATAAGAAGATAGAAACTATTGTCCAGAGATTTGATGCTCTCTCCTCGCTCCTACTTTGAATCTTCAAATGGTCTCCAAGTTGCTTCAATCTACAAATCTAATAAGAACTAGGGTCTTCCTAATCTACTCTAATCTAATCTAATGAAATTCTTCCAAAAACTTGCTTCTTCTAATCCTTGTAATTCTCCTCCTTTTATACGCCTATTTATATGTCTTTAAGTCCTCTCGGAAGTCCTCGAGTAAATCAAATTTCTAACCAATCCTTTATTTTGACTCAAATTCGATAAAATCTACTTTTCTCACAAGATACCTAAGCCCCAAATTTGTTTGTTATTTTGAAAATAGCAAGCCTCGCTTGCTATGCTACCGATTTTGAATCTCAGACCCCAAGCCCCTATTGGGTACAAGTTGTTAGTTATTTTTCAGAGTGTCCTCTCGTAAAACGGCCATAACTTTGATCCGGGAGGAGTTACGGATTGCTACCTATCAAATCAAGCTATCGACGAGCTCTACAACTTTCATTCTTTAAGAATTGAGAAATAACGAATGGATGAAGGTCAAAATTGGATCTGAAGTGACCGCTATGCAAATGGCCATCCAAAATAAATAAAAGACCTCAAATTTTTTTAAATAAAAAGGAATTTCCTTTATTTATTATTTTGAAATAGTAAGGGTGGATTTGATTAATGTGGTTAGTTATGGGTAAAATGCGCAAATATTTTAAATAAGCAAGTGGTGATATAATATTCATTATCGTTTGAGAATATTCGTTTGGGTCGTGGAATATTCAGATCGCTTCTGTGAATATTCGTATTTACTCACAAGCAATGCATGTGTGGGCCCCATAACTAAAGCGATTGAGGAAGAAAACGACAAAAATAAGTTGTTTAAAATAATAACTACAGAAGTTGTTACCGCTTATACCGTTCGAATACCCTATGGTTAAAACACAAGAATACGCTGCTATCGCACAAGAAGACACCAGTATTGCACCAATTATTGATTCTTACGTAAGAAGGCACTACTCAATAATGGTTACAAGAATTACCGCTCAAAGATTTTATTTTATTGATTCAATAATTGTCATATTGATATTTTATATTATCGTTGTTTCAATAATTGTCATTACACAATTTTTTCATTATCGAACCAATAATTCATATTATCCTAATAATATTATTAGATAACATTATTGGCAATGTCTAGAAAGTTCTGCTTAAGGAGAGGTTTGGTCACCTAATCATGCCACCAAGAAGGAGAAAATTTTTATCGAAAGCCCCTCTTCCTCGAACCGCCTCGTCATTAATATCAGATTCTCAGAATATTATTTGTGAATAATTAATTATTGATTCATATGATGAGGAAAATATTGATTTTATGTGGATATAGATGGAGAAAATTTTTAATGTGACAATTGTTGAAAATTAATATTTTATCTTTTTCTCGATAAAATAATTCATTTAAATATATTATTTTTTTAATAATATATTAACGGTGATATTTTTACAATGAATGTGGGATATATGAGTATATGTGGAGGAGGAGTATTTTTGTTACCAAAAATGTTTAAAACATGTTAAACATGCTCTGGGACCCCATTTATCGATCGAAATTTGATTATAAATTTAAAAATCGCCTGCTTGTGGATTTCTGGCCAATTTCTGCTTTGGAATTTGGAAAACTTTCTTCCGAAAAGTTGTAGAGAATTGAATTTCCTATAAAAACTCAAGCGAGATTCAAATTTTCTGATAAAAGGGCTATTTATTATGAATTATTGAAGTTCAAGTTCAAATAATTGATTTTTGAAGTTTAAATTATTTTAAATTAGAAAAACGTTTTTTTTATTTTTTTTCTAGAAGGTTGGTATGTGTGAATTGCTTGAGATTAAGATTTCAAGGAATACGATAATATTTTTATATATATATAATATTATATTAAATTTTCTCGCTTGTGTGTTCTAAGCAATTTCCTATAAATAGTGCTTAGGTTAGAATTGAAAATCACACCGTAAATCAAGTTTTCTCTCTATATTATCGAGTTTATTCTTGTGAGTATTTTGAGTATACTTTGAGTATTGCTATACTATGCAAGTTCAAGTCATAGCCTATATCCTGTTTCAACTAAGTAAGTACTGCCTTTCGAGGTAAGTGGATGTTATTTTCTTCTCAAATGATATTATTTCTTCAATATCATTATGTCAAATATTGGTTGAAACTTTTATCAAATTTGAACTTTTTCATGCTCGGGGTTACTATTCATGAGTTACTATTCATGAAGTTACTATTCATGAGTTACTATTCACGAAGTTACTATTCACGAGTACTATTCACGTAAGTTGCGAAGATGTTTTTTTGTGAAATTTCTATCTTTTGGTGTCTGAGTTACTATTCACGATACTAAGACTATTCACGATACTAAGACTATTCACTTAATACTTACACTATTCAATCTAAAAATGAAATTTCTTCTTTTTCGTCCAAAATATCTATTATGGATACTAGCTTTGATTGATCCATGTTTTGATCATTCTCAATTTTACACCACTATGATTATTTTTGAGGTATTTTTGGACGTGATAAAACAAAGTACTAATCCTTAATCCTTAATCCTTTGTCATTTTGTTTCACCGGATTCGCTTTTAAAAAATATTTTTCATCATCCTCACCTTTAAATGATGATATTATGGAATATCTTTGGCCCGTAGCAAAAGATGAATGATTTTATGATGAATATCTTTGGCCCATGAATGATTTCTCGATGAATATCTTTGGCCCAGAAGTAAAAGATGAATGATTTCGATGAATATCTTTGGCCCGTAGTGCAAAGATGAACAGTGTTTTAGATGAACATGACTAATCGTGAAATGTCCTCGGCCTCAGAAGTGCAAGGATGAATATTTGATCCTTATATATATTGATTGATGTTACAGGATAAAAATATATTTGATGAACTTTAAAATTCATACATGTAAGATAGTAGTTTGCATTCTCTACTTAACTCTTCTAATGAATTATTATTTCACCATGCTAATATTGATTTAAAACTTGTTGTCTATTGTATTCTATTATATTTTTCCCTCGTCAAGACTAACGATAATTTTGTTGTATATTATCTTAGTCATAATATTCTTTATCGGGCTAGTCGAGCTCACCCTTTTCCTTTTTGTTCCATTTTTCTTCTCGTGAGGCGGAATATAAATGAGTACGTAGCCTGGGTATGGAATGAAAGTTCTAGGGAGAGTTGTTTAGTAGTCCTCACCATTGTTGTAAAATAATGTATCAATAATTATGATGGGGATTTATTTGTATGTGTGGATATTGTCTAGATGACAATATCTCAGATTTAAACTCACGCTGTTGTCGTATTTTGCACCATTGTAATAATAAAGTTGTAGTTATTTCGCACTCATGTATTTGGCGACTCGTAATGGGTCGATGGAATGGACCTATTTTGGGGGCCACAATGGGTATCGTAGCTTAGGATATGATCTCCAAGTGAGATCGGAATAGAACTAGAGGGAGAGACGAGTAAATCCTTCGCTAAAGTGTCCTACCTAAGCTTATTTGTTAGTTGGTCAAGATATAGGATATTATGTGATATATTGATTTCTTAATTAACCCTTTGTTTATGACAAGATTTGAGAATGTCGAATCGAGAATATTAATAAAGGAGTGAATGAGACCGTGGAGATGCCTCAGATTTACCAACGAGGAGAACGTGCAACAGTCGGGCAATGTACCTCCCGTAAACAACACCACCGAAAGCAGATGATAAACGACGGGATGTTTAGAAGCTTTTTGCGCTCATGCAAAATCGCATTTAGGAGACTCGTGTTCAAAACATAGGAGGAAATGATAGCAATTCACTTCAAGTTGTCACAAACAAGCAGCTTCAAAGAGTCAGACCACCGTAATTTAAGGGAAAGCCCCGATCCGATCACGGCGAAACACGGGTCAAGCAAATCACCAAGATATTCGATGTCTTGGGATGCACGGAGGAATGTATGGTTCCATTCGCCACCTTTATGTTCCGTGGGGCGAGGCGTATCATCGGTGGGAGTCTCAGGAAGCGCACTCCATCCAAATTGCGCCAAAGATGTCTTGGGAGACGCTTTCAGAACTATTTAATGACAAATACTTTCCCGAAAGTGTTCGCTATATGAAGGAAGTGGAGTTTATTAGACCGAGCAGTAACAACACGACGGTGTCTCAAAGATGAGGCGAAGTTCATGAGTTGTCTGTGTTTGCACCTCATTTGGTGGAAAATGAGGAACGAATGACGCGAGATGTTTCGAGGGTCTAAAAACCCAGATTCGACAATATCTTATCTCTCATAAATTTTCTTTATATTCGATGTTGTAAATGTGGCTCAATTATTAGAGCGTGATAACGAGTATGTTCAACCGAGGGACCACAACCAGTGGTCATATTTGCGATAAAGAAATATCAAACGATGATAACCAAATGGGAGGAAAGAATACTTGACAAAGGCTGAACCACTCTGGGTGGTAATCGTGGCCATGATAATAGGAGAGGTGACTCAAGTGGACATTTCAAGAAGAGAAGGTTCAACAATAACCATGTGAAGACGCCAACAAAAAGAAAGAATCGGTTCCCAGGGGAGGAGAACGACCACCCATTATATGCTATAAATGCGGAAGAGGGACATATCACCAAACCGCCCACAACAGCCTGTATGCTATAATTGTGGAAAGGAAGGACATATAGCTCGAGAGTGTACGGTAGAAAAACCAAGTCCAATGGGATGGTGACTCAAAAGGATGTCCCGTAAAAAGTCAAAGTCAATCTGCCTTGAAGAGCGCTTGTCGTGACTTCATTAAAATGCGAGGAACCCGAACGAAGTTTAGCACGGTTTAGTTAATTATAAATTTCATGCTAAGTTTATACCTTACTAGATACCGGCTTCTACCCATTCTTTATCTCTTTGCTCATACCAACGCTTGAATTTGACTACGAGAAATTAGACTTTCGACCTATCTCGTGGAGACTCAAGAGAAACTTTTATTACATCCGTTGTTTAGAAATCTTGCTTGATTCAAGTTGGCACTATCACATTACCTCGTTAACCTTATTTCTATAGAGATATTTGTTTTGATGTGATTTTAAGGTTAACTACTCATCATGCCAAAATTGATTGCTTTCGTAAGGTCATTAGTTTTCATATTCTTAAGCAACCTCGTTATTCAATTCAAGCAACCAAACCATTGAAGTCAAACTCTTTCATATTAAATTATAAAGCCATTTGTTTATTGAAAACGAATGTCAAGCTTTCTTAGTCCATGTTATGGATTTGAATAAAGACACGCCGATTTGAATAATATTCCTGTTGTTATTGATTTTTCCCGACGATTTCAAGAATTTCTCGCCTACTCCCAGAAGCGTGATATTGAATTTGTATCGACTTTAAATCCTAGACAAAACCCATTTCTAAAATCTCATATCGAATGGCTCCTATTGAACTTCGTGAGTTAAAACCCAATCAGAGAAGTTGATACCCGAGCCTCTATCCGGTGACTTCCTTTGTGGAATGCACCGGCCGCATTCGTAGGGGACACCATATTCGCAAGCGATAGTAAACCGATAGGTGTCATTGTAACGCATATCCAAGATTGGGATATGAGTCACAATGAGAACAACCTAAGCTTGTGAATCTAAATATGTAGCTTTCTAGGCTTAGTTGGTTATTATCTGAGATTCGTCAAGGATATTCTCAATCGCTATTCCATTAACGCAAATTAACTCAGAGAGATACAAAATTCAATGGAGCAAAGAATGTGGGAAGAGCTTCAAGAACTCAAGAGGAGACTCATTTCAAAGACATGTTCACCATGCCATCCTCGAAAAGCTTAACGTGGTAGCCGACGTGTTGAGTAGAAGATCGATACAAGCACGAAAGTACGATATTGTCAAAAACTAATTTCGATAATTTACAAATAATAGAGATGGAGATGAAAACTCTAGGTACCCACGTGATGATATACGGTAGTATAATCGACTTTAATCGATAAAGTTAAAGTCGCTCAAGCTACACACCGAGTCGATGAATTTGAAGAAGGAGGTGCAAGAAGTTGTTATTTCAAAAGCGAGAATCCATGAGGTGAGGAAAACTCAAACCTTCGATTTATTAATCCATTTGAAATTCTCGATCGAATAGAACTCGGGCCTATAGACTCGCTTTTACCGCCAAGTACGACGCTGTTCATAACGCTTTTCACGATCGATGTTACGTAAATATGTGGACGAATTCAACCACGCCATCGAAGTTAGAACCGACAAGATAGTCAAGACTTAACGACGAGGAGGTACCACCAAGATCTTGGATAGAAAGAACATGTCCTATGTACCGAGGTTATACCACAAGTTAAAGTTTTGTGGAGAAACCATGCTATTGAGGAAATAACTCGAGAGTTGGAAACGAAAATGAAAGCGAGGTATTTTCATCTTTTCAAACACTGTGTATCGTGACGCCAATTTCGAGGACTAAATTTCATAAGGAGGGAGGTCAGAAGACCCCAAATTTTTTTTAAATAAAAAGGAATTTCCTTTATTTATTATTTTGAAATAGTAAGGGTGGATTTGATTAATGTGGTTAGTTATGGGTAAAATGCGCAAATATTTTAAATAAGCAAGTGGTGATATAATATTCATTATCGCTTGAGAATATTCGTTGGTCGTGGAATATTCAGATCGCTTTTGGAATATTCGTACGACGGCGCAAAATACCATGTGTGGGCCCCATAACGGAAAAGCGATTGAGGAAGAAAACGACAAAAATAAGTTGTTTAAAAATAATCTACAGAAGTTGTTACCGCTATAATCGTTGAATACCCTATGGTAAAAACACAAATAATACGCTGCTATATCGCACAAGAAGATACCAGATTGCACCAATTATTGATTCTTACGTAAGAAGGCACTACTCAATAATGGTTACAAAGAATTACGCTCAAAGATTTTATTTTATTGATTCAATAATTGTCGCATTGATATTTTATATTATCGTTGTTTCAATAATTGTCATTACACAAGATTTTTCATTATCGAACAATAATTCATATTATCCTAATAATATTATTAGATAACATTATTGGCAATGTCTAGAAAGTTCTCGCTCAAAGGAGAGGTTTGGTCACCTAATCATGCCGCCAAGAAGGAGAAATTTTATCGAAAGCCCCTTCCCTGAACCGCCTCACAATATCAGGATTCTCGTAATATTATTTGTGAATAATTAATTATTGATTCATATGATGAGGAAAATATTGATTTTATGTGGATATAGATGGAGAAAATTTTAATGTGACAATTGTTGAAAATTAATATTTTATCTTTTTCTCGATAAAATAATTCATTTAAATATATTATTTTAATAATATATTAACGGTGATATTTTTACAACGAATGTGGGATATATGAGTATATGAGGAGGAGGAGTATTTTTGTTACAAAAATGTTTAAAACATGTTAAACATGCTCTGCGGACCCCATTTATCGACCGAAATTTGATTATAAATTTTCAAAAATCGCCTATTGTGGATTTCTACCAATTTTCGCTTGGAATTTGGAAAACTTTTCTTCTCGCAAAGTTGTAGAGAATTGAATTTCCTATAAAAACTCAAGTAGATTCAATTTTCTGATAAAAGGGCTATTTATTATGAATTATTGAAGTTCAAGTCTCAAATAATTGATTTTTGAAGTTTAAATTATTTTAAATTAGAAAAACGTTTTTTTTTTTTTTTTCTAGAAGGTTGGTATGTGTTGAATTGCTGAGATTAAGATTTCAAGGAATACGATAATATTTTTATATATATTAATATTATATTAAATTTTCTGCTTTGTGTTCTAAGCAATTTCCTATAAATAGTGCTTAGGTTAGAATTGAAAATCACACCAGAATCAAGTTTTCTCTCTATATTATCGAGCGTATTCTTGTGAGTATTTTGAGTATACTTTGAGTATTGCTATACTAAGCAAAGTTCAAGTCATAGCCTATATCCTGTTTCAACTAAGTACTCGCTTTCGAGGTAAGGATGTTATTTTCTTCTCAAATGATATTATTTCTTCAATATCATTATGTCAAATATTGGTTGAACTTTTTATCAAATTTGGAACTTTTTCATGCTGCTCAAGTTACTATTCATGAGTTACTATTCATGAGTTACTATTCACGAAGTTACTATTCACGAGTACTATTCACGGTTAAGCGCGTGAAGATGTTTTTTGTGAAATTTCTATCTTTGGTGCTCTGAGTTACTATTCACGATACTACAAGACTATTCACGATGATACTATACACTATTCACTTAATACTATTTCAATTTAAAAATGAAATTTCTTCTTTTGTCCAAAATATCTATTATGGATACTAGCTTTGATCAGATCCATGTTTTGATCATTCTCAAATTTTACACCACTATGATTATTTTTGAGGTATTTTTGACGTGATAAAACAAAGTACTTAATCCTTAATCCTTAATCCTTGTCATTTTGTTTCAATCGATTCGCTTTTTTAAAAAATATTTTCATCATCCTCACCTTAAATGATGATATTATTGAATATCTTTGGCCTCAGAGCAAAGATGAATGATTTATGATGAATATCTTTGGCCCAGAGGCAAAAATGATGAATGATTTCGATGATATCTTTCTTTGGCCAGAAGGCAAAGATGAATGATTTCGATGAATATCTTTGGCCCAGAGTAAAAGATGAACAGTGTTTAGATGAACACGACTAATCGGGTGAATGTCCTCGGCCCAGAGTGCAAGGATGAATATTTGATCCCGTATATATATCGATTGATGTTACAGGATAAAAATAGATTTATGAACTTTAAAATTCATACATGTAAGATAGTAGTTTGCATTCTCTACTTAACTCTTCTAATGAATTATTATTTCACCATGTAATATTGATTTAAAACTTGTTGTCTATTGTATTCTATTATATTTTTCCCTCGTCAAGACTAACGATAATTTTGTTGTATATTATCTTAGTCATAATATTCTTTATCAAGGCTAGTCGAGCTCACCCTTTTCCTTTTTGTTCCATTTTTCTTCTCGTGAGGCGAGAATATAAATATATAAAGAAGACTTTAGCCTGGGGTATGGAATGAAAGTTCTAGGGAGAGTTGTTTAGTAGTCCTCACCATTGTTGTAAAATAATGTATCAATAATTATGATGAGGATTTATTTGTGTATGTGGATATTGTCTAGATGGCAATATCTCAGATTTAAACTCACAAGCTTTATATGTTGTAATAATAAAGTTAAAGACAATCCCTCAAAGCGCATTTCGCACAAGTAACAAAGGCCCTCAAACAAGACTAGCCACTTACATTTTTCATCATTTTATTGATTTTTTTTTTTTTTTTTTGGAACTTATATATCCCAAATTTTTCCCCAAACTTAAAGTTTTTGCCTAAATTTCAGCCATCTCCTCACTGCTCAAGTCTTTTCATTTATTCAAACTATTATTATCCTTAAGAAGTCAAGTATGTATCAATTTAAACTTAATCACCAACAAAGTTATCTCTAACGTATAACCGATTATACCGGGCTTCAAACAGAAAAGATTCAATTCATACAAGAAATCATACATTAAAGTTCTAATAATCAAGATTATACTTGGTTTCACTCAATCCCATTTCACTATCACAAAATAACCTAGAATTATCAAACAAATTGACTCTATTCAAGATGAACATAGTAATTCAACTATTATTTTTGGAATTTTTTTTATAAGAAACCTAATATAATGCTATTCAAACTATACTAATACGCAACTACTTCTACTAGCTATATATCACATGAATGTGCAAACATAATGAACCTAAACTAAATTAATAATATATATGTAAAAGAATATAACATAAACATGAAATCCAAAAACATGAAATAAAGAACTAAACTAAACTCCCCCAACTTAGCAATTACAATGTCCTCATTATAAGAATATAGCCAGAAGAGAAGAGAACTTCGTAATCTACCAAGACGTATGGTAATGGTATATCATGTATGATTATTTTCATCCATTAAACCTCCAACACCTGAAATGAAGAGAAAACATGGATTAGAATAGCACTTTGAATATAACGTGATTCCTATCTACTAAATAAACTAGGAAAGCGAGTAACATATAAAAAAATTCTCGGGGTTGCCTCCAAGTTGTTGATTGATGTTTTCAAATTTCGACTTTGTCCGTCAACGCTTATCCAATTCCCTCACGATAATTGAGGAACCCTCCATCCATCAAAAATAATGTAGCTTTG